>ML792212.1:160917-198762 GCA_009831015.1 Picea engelmannii | reverse complement strand
TCATCTGAAGGATCATCATCATTGTTTACACAAAGACTTTTCTTCTTAAAATTATTCTCTTTAAAGAAATTTCTGTGTTTGTGCTTTTCCTCATCATCACATGTCTGATCCTTTCCTTTGTGAGGACATTTATTTGCAAAATGCCCTATCTTACCACAGTTGAAACATTTGAAAGGCAGTTTACCTTTGTATTTACCTGATCCCTTCTTCGGTCTCTTCACAAATTTTGCTTCAATTTCATCAGGATCATAATCCTCATTCTTGTTTGCTTTAAATGATGCTTCTCTGGAGGTGGGTTTATCTTTAACTATTCTCATTTCATATGAAGTCAATGTTCCTAGAAGTTGATCAAACTCCAAGGTTTTTAGATCATCAAGTTCTTCTATAGTAGAAACCTTCGGGTTGAACCTATCTGGTAGAGATCTCAAAATTTTCTGAACTAATGAAGGTTCCTCAATTTTTTCACCAAGTGCTTTCATTGCATTTACCAGTTCTTCAACTCTCAGAAAGTATTTTCCAATAGTTTCATCTTCTTTCATCTTTATCTGTTCAAACTATACTCTGTAGATTTGAAGCTTGGCGTCCTCTACCTTCTCATTACCTTCATAACTGCTAATGAGTTTGTCCCACATTTCTTTGGCAGTTCCTAGGTGCATAATTTTTACAAATTATGCTTCTGCAAGCCCACTCAAGATAGCATTCATAGCCTTTGCGTTGAAGCTAAATTCTAGCTTGTCATCCTTATTAGCTAGTACAACTGGCTTTACATAACCAGTATCTACCACACCCCAGACATCTTCACCTAAAGCCATTATGTAAGTTCTCATTCTAACTTTCCTGAAGGCAAAGTTTGTTCCATTGAATAGAGGGGCATTATTGGTTGAATTTCCTTCATGGCTTGACATGTTTAAGCTCTAGGATCTACCCTTAGATAAAAGGGGCTGGCTCTGATACCAATTGTTGGACAACTAAGAGGGGGGGGGGTGAATTAGTTGTTACCGTGCTTAAACAAATATGCTTATTTTAAATTCTTTGAAGAGCACTTAAAGAAAATCACAATAATGTAGGAAAGTAAGCAATAGAACATTCAACATCATTGTCACATATGAAATCTACAAAGACATATATTTCCTGAGGAAACCCATAAAGGGTAAAAACCTCTTCTTCTTTATATGATAAGTAATCTTTACATTCTGTACATTATCATATATATGAGCTCCAACTCATTGTGAGGCTACAACCTCTGTATTGCAAGATGCAACTTGCTAAGAGCACCAACTCTCTGTTTTCTCTAGCACCTACTAGAAGGAATCATCAACTCCCTAGTTTCTCTAGCACCGACTAGAAGGAAGCACCAACTCCTTAAATGTTCCAGCTCCAACTGGATGGAAGTACCAACTTCCAGTCACATAGGCACCAACCTGTACAACAGAGAACAACAGTTCTCCCTTGCGCCACCCTAGTTTCTCTGGTTGCAACCAGATGGAAGATACAACTCCCCGTGTTCAAGAACCCACTTGAACCTCTAAGGAAAACAATCCTCCCTAGCTCCTCCCAACCTCCATGAAATATAAATTTTTCTATATTTATAAATTTATCACAGTGATACAATATTTATCACTGGCTTACCATGCTTATCACTGTTCTGCTATGCTTCTTTGTTCTCTTGTATCAGTGTCTCTCTGTCTGCATCTTATTGCAATTTCTGATCTTCTGTTTTTCTCTACAAGAGCACCTCAACCTTCCTTTAGTGTCTCACTTTATTATTGCACACATGCCTTGCACTTTCTGTGCTTCTTCCTTTTCTTCTCTGTGCACCATATTCATTCGATGCACCATTCCTCTTCTCTGTATTTCAGCTGCTGTACACACCTCCTTCTACACTCCTGAATCCTCCTCAACAACAACAACCCATCTCTTCTTTATTCTGCATACTTATAGTCTCTGTGCCCCTTGTGCATCCACTCTCGCCATGCTTCTGCATGCTCTCTCCATGTCAAGTGCTCTGCCTGATCATCATAACAACTCTTCAACTTCTTTGGCAGTTAAAACCATGCGTCCATCAACACTGGGTGTTATGATGAGATTCCTTTGCCTGTCTGGCAGTTGAGACTCTTCGTCTTCTCCATCAAAGCCGAGTTGACCCTCTCTATTGCAGTTACATGATTCAACACTCTTCCATCTGTCAATCATCTCTAAGAATAGTCTTTATTCCACTGGAAGATGCCTTGAGCCTCTTCATCTTCTCTTGCGATCACACTGAGGCCTGTTTCATTCCTCTAGCAGAAGCCATTAGTTGTTTCTAGAAGTTACACTCTGAAGTGCAATAATAGCCCTATGATCATACCTAAATTCACATGCACTGTTGGATTGGATCCGTAGGATCTTGCATTTATTTCACATTTTGACATTTCAGAATTTTGACATTCTTGTGGTGAAGAGTCTCGATTCTCCATGTCCCAAACTCCAAAATGGATCTTGTCTCTTCAAGCTCTTCTCTACAGCTCTTCAATGATGTGACCATTGGCGGTGACCAAGGCATACACCAAAAAGGTGTTTTCACATTTCACATTTCAGAATTTCGGGACTCCTTTGATGAATAGTCTCAACTCTTGACTCTTCCAACTCCCGGTATCTGAATCTCTGAAATGGAGTCGGATCAATGGTCCATACTCTTGATGATTCGACGGTCCAGATCTCTTCATGATTTCGCATATTGCGATTTCAAAATTCTTGATGTGAGAGTTCTAGACAACTCCAAGTCCCGGTATCTGAAACTCCGAAATGGAGTCGGATCAATGACATTTCGGTGCTTCACATTTTTCCATTTTGGGACTCCTGTGATGAAGAGTCTCGATGCTTAACTCCTCCAACTCCCGGTATCTGAAGTTCCGAAATAGAGTCGGATCAAATATCCAGTATTTTGTTGTTTCGCATTTCAGCGATTCGACATTTCAACCCTCTGTGGTGAAGTGTTTTGACACTTCAACTCCTAGTATCTGGGACTCCGAAATGGAGTTATTTCCCAGTCTGCGAAGCTCTTTGTTGGTGTGCCTATTTTGGGATTTCAATGTTTCGCATGTCGACGATTCAACATTTCGATGCTCTTGTGATGAAGTGTTTCGACACTTCAAATCTCGATATCCGGGACTCCAAAATGGAGTTATTTCCTGGTCTACGAAATTCTTTGTTGGTGTGCCTATTTCAGGTTTTGGGTTTTCGGGGTTTCACATTTCACGATTCCGGGACTCTAGATGATGAAGAGTCTTGGCTCTTCCAACTCCCAGTATCCGAAACTATCCTCCTGCCTTCGAGATTTCGTAACCCCGCTTCACCTTGCTCTTTAAAGAACGTGCAAGTTCTCCTAGATCCATCGCCGGTCAGACCTCAGGCTCAGATCTGATGTTCATCAGGAATTCTCAATGGGATCCAAAGATCATTGTCGCTTCTCCTCCCGAGCTTTCATTGTCCCTGTTTTTCCATTGTTGCATACTCTGATCTTGCCATCAATGACAATCACACCTGCCATCAATGATAATCACAACAAGGTCAACATACTTCTACTGGCACATCGATGTTAGAAGAGGGACACCCATCAACAAGCAGTGCATAATCTAGGGAAAGATGAAACCCACCGATACACAATGCTCTAGGGAGAAAGAGAGGAACATTGCCGATATGAAATGTATCGACAAAGGTGGGAGAAAGTCAGTCAATGAAAGGCACGTGCACGACGAAGATAATCACGTGAAAATTTCCGATGTACCGGAGTTGATCATGAAATTTTTTTCGGTGATAAAGTTGTGTGTGTTGACAAAGTTTAGCAAAAGTGCACCAATGTATGTGAGGAAATCACTAACTCACTGATACTGGCTATATTTTTGGAAGATAGAGTGCATTCGCCAATACGCTATATATCGATGAAGAAAGAGGGAAATCATTGAACTATGTATCGGTGGCTCAAAGTGATTTGAAGAAACAAAGCAAATGGTAAAGTGTGGAGTGTAGGGAGACAAACTTGGGCTTTTCTATTTGTGCAAGAAAGAGTACGCAAGGCTTTTTTAGTGGAAAAGTTTGGTATGGGGGCCCAATTTCTTCTCTTAGAGAGATGGTAAAAGAAGAAAATTGGAAGGTTGTTGTGCATGTGCAACAAATGGCGACGCACTAGGTGAAGTGAAAATCTCTACTAGTCTTTCCTAATTGATAAGCATGAAATTTACAGGGTCATAAAATTACTTTTTAATATTAGAGATTCCAGAAATAATGTGCAACATTTACCTGAAAGATTCCATTGTTGAGGGATAAATTGTGATGATTGTATGCTAGTTAGTGGAGCTCATCTGCTATAAATAAAGGACGAATTATAGTTAGATTTATTTCCTTAAACCGTGTTGACGATTCTTGTTGGTATCTCTATCATGGGGATGATATAGGTTTGGGATAAAGAAAGAGTTTACATTAGGTGCATATATACATATCTCGTAGGTGTTGATCCACTGCTCGCGAGCATTCATAGCCCCGATGGAGTCAACACGACATCATAGACCTTACTTGGTTACCAACGAGCATCCATAGCCCCGACGAAGATATATGACGAAGATATCTGCATGTCCCCTAGTATGGTAAAGATTTCTTTCCCATTCCTCCCCGATTTATTTAGTGCATGCTTAACATTCGATGGATGGGGAAAATGGTGGATTTTTAGCCTGATAGGGGATGACTGCCAGCTATTGAGATTTATTTGAATATTTGTTTCACTTGGTTACATAAAATTATCCCTTTTGGTTTCCAGCCTTTAGACTTTGACACTTCACCCTTCACATGAGCAACTACTTAGTGTGTGGATGGTTTCCCTGTTACATAGGATATGCTCACCAACCAATATGTAAGGATGACTGTTGATTAACCACTATGTTAAGTCATGGTTTTACTGTTGTTACAATATTCCAAAACAATTCTGATTTATATTCAAACAAATATCCCTAGTTTAGCTCATGAGCTAGGAAAGAGATGAAAGATGGATCGAGCCTTTTTACAGTGAAAAGGTGTTTCCGGTAAAATATAAACATAGGTGAGAGGTCTGTATGTCCTCAAATATAGTAAGGAATTATAAGAAAAACACAAATTATCTTGCCATCAATGACAATCACACCTGCCATCAATGATAATCACAACAAGGTCAACATACTTCTGCTGGCACATCGATGTTAGAAGAGGGAAACCCATCAACAAGCAGTGCATAATCTAGGGAAAGATGAAACCCACCGATACACAATGCTCTAGGGAGAAAGAGAGGAACATTGACGATATGCGATGTATCGACAAAGGTGGGAGAAAGTCAGTCGATGAAAGGCATGTGCACAACGAAGATAATCACATGAACATTTCTGATGTACCAGAGTTGATCATTCAAAATTTGTCGGTGATAAAGTTGTGTGTGTTGACAAAGTTTAGCAAAAGTGCACCAATGTATGTGAGGAAAACACTAACTCGCTGATACTGGCTATATTTTCGGAAGATAGAGTGCATTCACCAATACGCTATATATCGATGAAGAAAGAGGGAAATCATTGAACTATGTATCGATGGCTCAAAGTGATTTGAAGAAATGAAGCAAATGGTAAAGTGTGGAGTGTAGGGAGACAAACTTGGGCTTTTATATTTGTGCAAGAAAGAGTACGCAAGGCTTTTTTAGTGGAAAAGTTTGGTATGGAGGCCCAATTTCTTCTCTTAGAGAGATGGTAAAAGAAGAAAATTGGAAGGTTGTTGTGCGTGTGCAACAAATGGCGACGCACTGGGTGAAGTCAAAATCTCTACTAGTCTTTCCTAATTGATAAGCAGAAAATTTAGAGGGTCATAAAATTACTTTTTAATATTAGAGATTCCAGAAATAATGTGCAACATTTACCTGAAAGATTCCATTGTTGAGGGATAAATTGTGATGATTGTATGCTAGTTAGTGGAGCTCATCTGCTATAAATAGAGGACGAATTATAGTTAGATTTATTTCCTTAAACTACGTTGACGATTCTTGTTGGTATCTCTGTCATGGGGATGATATAGGTTTGGGATAAATAAAGAGTTTACATTAGGTGCATATATACATATCTCGTAGGTGTTGATCCACTACCCGCGAGCATTCATAGCCCTGATGGAGTCAACACGACATCATAGACCTTACTTGGTTACCAACGAGCATCCATAGCCCTGACGAAGATATCTGACGAAGATATCTGCATGTCCCCTAGTCTAGTCAAGATTTATTTCCCATTCCTCCCCAATTTATTTAGTGCATGATTAACATTCGATGGATGGGGAAAATGGTGGATTTTTAGCCTAATAGGGGATGACTGCCAGCTATTGAGATTTATTTGAATATTTGTTTCACTTGGTTACATAAAGTTATCCCTTTTGGTTTTCAGCCTTTAGACTTTGACACTTCACCCTTCACATGAGCAACTACTTAGTGTGTGGATGGTTTCCCTGTTACATAGGATATGCTCACCAACCAATATGTAAGGATGACTGTTGATTAACCACTATGTTAAGTCATGGTTTTACTGTTGTTACAATATTCCAAAACAATTCTGATTTATATTCAAACAAAGATCCCTAGTTTAGCTCATGAGCTAGGAAAGAGATGAAAGATGGATTGAGCCTTTTTACAGTGCAAAGGTGTTGCCGGTAAAATATAAACATAGGTGAGAGGTCTATATGTCCTCAAATATAGTAAAGAATTATAAGAAAAATGCAAATTGGAGAAAAAATTGCCTATAAGGGAAAAGATGATAAGGAAAGAAAAATAAGAGACATATACAAAACTAGGAGCTAAACTCGGCCCGAAACCTGTTGCAACTGAATAATGAAAGCTTAGATAAATGATGATTAAATATATGCAGTCAACAAAACAATAAATTGAAACAAAGGTCATGAATGTAAGTTGTTCCAGTAACTTCAAGGATGTTCATGCATCCTAACAAGCCATAAGTTTGCAACCTATTGAAAAGACTAATCCATGTGAACATGTATATGCAAACTACCAACTCATTTTTGCAGCCTTGTGTTCCGGGGAATAAGGATTTGAAAGATATTTCGTATGTTGTCCCTCATATTACTTTGCTTTGGCCTTGCAAGACATTCACTCACTCTCAACCTTTTCCATCTCCAAAATTTATGCTATAGAATGATATGCTTGGTTAACCATAGTTCCAATTGCGTAATTGTGCTAGTTCATGTTGCCAAAATTCTAGTAGAGAGGCAGAGTACAATTAACTTGAATGTTGACCTGTCAAGTGGAAGTTCCCTTTTGGGAAGCAAATGACCAAGGCTGCAATGATTATCGTTTATGCCCTTAAGCAATGTGTTTGAGAAACATTAGTTGATTAGTATTCCAATGATTTATAGACCATGTTCTTGAGTTGTATTTCCCTTTCTTGGATGAAAACAAAAGAGGAAGGTTGTATGTAGCATGTTGAATGGTTGAGACACCTTCAAAATTCAAAGGACACCTTCAAACAGTCTTTTTTTTCAAGAACCAAGAAAATGAACTTGTGATACTGCAACATCGACTTGTTGATCCATAAGCCTTTACGAGAAACATAACCATTCAATGTGTTCTTGAAATTCAGATTGTGAAGGATTGATAACATTATGCATCATGGATGGATTGTCATTAAGAAAGAACATTTGATTGATCAAAGATGGCCACTCTTCTTGTTCTGGTTTATCATTCAATGTTTTATCATTGAAAGAGTAGTGTGAAGGTTGCATTGCATGATAAACAAGTGAATTCTCATGTGAGTGATTATCATCAAACAAATTTGTGTAAAAAGAATGAAAACATTCAGATTCTAAAAATGACAGGATTTATTCAATAGAATATTCGTCACATACTAAAGTATATTCATGATTTTCTGAAAGTGAGACATTATATGGTTCACACTCCAAGGCTAAGGGGTATAAGTTTTTTTTATAAGGATTCCCCCACAACTATGCCAGAGTGTTGGTTAGATATCGTGTACCCCCTATCCTTCATGATCAGATATGAATCTTGTGAATGAGAGATAATTTAGTCATCCATATCACACCCTTTAGGAACATAGACAATATAGGAAAACCAACCTAAGATTTATTGGTATGAGGGTTTATCATTTTCAGGAAATCTACAATAAATATGCATAACTCTTAGAAATAAATCATCCACATATTCATTTATGATCCTACAAATTTCTATAAGTTCATCAAAGAGTTCATGATAATCATAATTTACATGAGTAATGATAAATATTTCCATGAATCGATTTAACTAGTGTAAATGTGTTGACCTGCACAAAATAGATCTAGCTAAACAATGATACACACATTTGCAGAGAGAATTGGAAAAGAAGAAGGAGAGAAAGAATGGAAAGAATTCTTATTAACTATTGTGAATAATGAATAATTTACACATGATATACTCTGTATAACTCAATGAGTTCGACTTGAGGTGAACCGAGTCGCCATAGTGGTGGTCTAGAGTGATCTGGACACACACCAACAGTTACAGGAGTGAACTGCCACCTATTCTAGTCTCTCAAGTAGTTACGGGAGTGAACTGCCACCTAGTTGAGTTAACTAGTCAACTAGTCTTTAGTTAATTGACTGAACAGAAAGTATTGAGGAGTTAACTTAAGGAATCAAGGCTAATGCACCACTTTGGTGATATACCAAGGTAAGGTCGAATTAGCATGGTGATGATCTCAATGTTGCATGGTGATGATCCCATTGCAACATCTAAACTCAACTCAACTAGTCAAACTGAAGTGTGAACTGAAAGAGAATATTCTCCAGGTGGAATATTCTCTCCTAAAATATAGGAGACTGGATATTGACTAATAAACAAATAAAAACCTTAGGAAAAATAAATCCTAGGTGTGTGTGAAGTAACTCCAACACAAGTCTCCATAGTGGTGGTCTAGAGTGATATGGACACACACTAGTAGTTACGGGAGTGAACTGCCACCTATTCTAGTCTCTTAGGCAGTTACGGGAGTGAACTGCCACCTAGTTGAGTTAACTAGTCAACTAGTCTTCAGTTAACTAGTCAACTAGTCTTCAGTTAACTAACTGAACAAAAAGTATTGAGGAGTTAACTTAAGGAATCAAGGCTAATGTGTCACTTTGGTGATGATACCAAGGTAAGGTTGAATTAGCATGGTGATGATCCCAATGTTGCATGGTGATGATCCCAATGCAACATCTAAACTCAACTCAACTAGTCAAATTGAAGTGTGAACTGAAAGAGAATATTCTCCAGGTGGAACATTCTCTCCTAAAATATAGGAGACTAGATAATGACTAATAAACAAATAAAAACCTTAGGAAAAAGAAATCCTAGGTGTGTGTGAAGTAACTCCAACACCCCCCCTGAACATCACTATGGTGAAAATAAAGATTGGGCCCCAGAAACGAGGCCATGTTAGGTACCCAAGTATAAAAGATACACTGAAAATAAAGTGAGGAAAGAGGGAAAACCTCATGGAAAAAACTCCCCCTCAAGGTACAATGTATGTAAAAAGAAGAACTACAGTTGCTAGGCAACTGTGCCCTTCACTCCAAGACGACCTCGTAGAGAATGAAATTTCTTCTCAGTGAAGGTCTTGGTGAAAATGTCGACCATTTGTTCTGCTGAAGGACATAACTGTAAGTCGATGATCCCCTCATGTACTAAGTCCCATATGTAGTGCATGTGGATCTTGATGTGCTTCGTCCACTGCCTTTGAAATGGATCTCTGCAGAACTTCAGAGTGCTCTGGTTGTCACACCAGATGACGATCGACCGATGAAACTGAATGCCCAACTTAGTGAGAAAATGTTGTAGCCACATAGCCTGAATGGTTATGTTAACTACTCCTCTGTACTCTGCCTCAGCTGAAGATAGAGAAATGCCAGCTTGCTTCTTGCTCAACCAATAGATAGGCCCAGAACCAAGATTGAGTGAGTAACCAGATGTGGACTTGCGATCAATGCTATCGCCATCCCAATTAGAATCAATAAACCAAATGAGATCTAATGTAGAGTCTGCTGCATAATGAATCCCAAAGGTGATGGTGCCCTGTATGTATCGAAGGATACGCTTTGCAACTTTCCAATGTAGCTCATGCGACTCCTACATGAACCTGGAAATTGCACCAACTACATATGAGAGGTCTGGTCTGGAGTGTGTGAGATACAACAAGCTCCCCACTAGCTGTCTGTACAGTGTGTTGTCAACCAGTGGAGTCTCCCTGCCATCCTCAAGTTTGACTCCTGATAGGAAAGGAGTTGGCGCAGAATTGCAGTCTGTCATGTGAAATCTGTCAAGGAGATCTCGTGCATACTTGGCTTGAGACAGTTTGATGCCTAATGCATATTGAATGATCTCAAGTCCAAGGAAGAAGTGTAGTGGACCCATGTCCATCATCAAAAACCTATCATGAAGAATCCTCTTGACGACAACTATCGTTGAAGTCGAGCAACCGGTGATCAACAAATCATCGACATACAGAACTAAAAGTAGAAGTGAATCGACCGTCCTGAGCATGTATACATTTAGGTATGATTTACAACGTACAAAGTTCTGTGACAACAGGTAGGAGTCCATCTTGGCATACCATGCCCTCGGAGCCTGCTTGAGGCCATAAAGTTACTTCTTCAGTTGACAGACCAAAGATGAGCCCTGCATAAATCCATGGGGCTGCTCCATGTAGATCTCCTCAGAGAGATCACCGTGAAGAAATGCATTCTTCACGTCCATCTGATGGACTTCCCATCCCTTGGCTGCCGCAATGGCAAGGGCCAATTGAATGGAATCCATCTTTGCTACTAGAGCAAAGGTCTCATCATAGTCAATACCATGAACCTGCTGAAAGCCTTTGGCGACAAGACTGGCTTTGTATCTGTTGATCTATCCATATGTTGCACTCTTGGTCCTATAGACCCATCTGCATCTGACAATTTTTCTCCCAGAAGGAAGGGGAACCAGATCCCAAGTATGGTTCTTGAGGAGGGAGTTGTACTCCTCCTGCATGGCAGATTCCCAAAAGGGATTTCTAGCAGCCTCACCATAAGACTGTGGATCTGAAGACTGAACCAAGAAAATATGCCTAGAAGGCAATAGTTTAGTGGCAGTGAGTGCAATAGGAGGCTCCTTGAAATCAAATCGAGTCCTCCTAGTATCGGCTGGATCACAACGAGATCCCCTGCATCCTGAAGAGTAGTTTGTGCCCACTTGGGCCTCTTCTCTGGCTCTACAACTGCATCTGGATGCTCTGACTCTGCATCTGACTATACTGACTCTGAATTTGAATCATGTGAGTCCTCTGAATCAAAAATCTCATCTGAAGAAGAGTCAACATGTGCATGCTCATCATCTCAGATAGGTGGAAGAGTGAAGGTGTCTGCATGCGACTATTGAGGTACATGCAAGACACTTTCCTCGAATTGGAAACTACGCTCAATGATGACTCGGTTTGAGAAAAGATGAATAAGATGATATCCATTCACACCGTCAGGGTATCCAACAAAAATGCACTCAGTGCTCTGTGGATCAAGTGCCTTCCTCTTTTCAGAGGGAATCTGGGCCCATGCACGTGAACCAAAAATGCAAAAGTGGGCCACTTTCGGTTTGAGGCCGCTCCAAGCCTCGTAGAGGGTCTTATCCTTGATAGATCTATGATGAGATCTATTTTGGATGTATGTTGCATAGTTAAGTTCTTCAGCCCATAGTCTCCGTGGTAGTGACTTTGCATGCAACATGCAAGATGCCATCTCCTTTAGAGGTCTATTTTTCCGCTCAACTACTCTGTTTTGCTATGGAGTGTAGGGAACTGTATGTTGCAACTGAATCCCTGCCTCATGGAAAAGATTATGAATCTCATGATTCACATACTCTCCCCCATTATCAGTTCGGAGGACTTTGATCTTCTTTCCAGATTGTGTCTCAACCAAAGCTTTGAAATCTTTGAGGTGTTGAAAGACCTCAGATTTTTTCCTGAGAAAGTAGATCCAAGTAAAACGTGAGAAATCATCAACAAAAATGAGAACAAACCTCACTTTGCTGATCGATGGATGTGGAAAAGGACCCATGAGGTCACTGTGGATCAGATCTAAAGGTGCGGAAGCTCACTGAGACTTTCCTTGTTCGAATTTCTCTCGAGGGTGTTTTCTTAGAACACATCCCTCACATACTCCCTTGGAGAAATGGATGTTTGGTAGACCATCGACTAATATGTGCTTGCTAAGCTGTTGCATGTATATGAAATTCAAATGTCCAAACCTTTCATTCCATATCCTACTACTTTCATTAGCATGAGTAAGCAATAAAGCATAATTAGGTTCAATGAATTTAGAAAATGTATACAATCTAGACTGATGATTTACCTCACCAGTAGAAACCTTGGAGTTGGTTTGCATGTCATAGATGTCCACGAAAATTGGTGTGAATATGACTCTCTTTCTGGTGCCAAAATTCGTCATTTGATACACAGAGAGAAGGTTGACAGAAAGCTTGGGAACATGCAACACATTCTCGAATCTTCCATTGGTGAGTTCAATCCTTCCTTTGCCGGTGACTTCGACAGAAGAGTTGTCCCCCATCAGAATAGGAGGGCCTTTGCATGCATCCAAATAAGAATAGACTTCTTCTGAGGCAACCATGTGATGTGATGCTAACTGAATCTACGATCCAAGCATCAAGAGAGGAGTTGATTGCAATCAAGGCATGGCTAGAATTGCCTTTCTTGGAATTCAGATCTTCTGGCTTCTTCTTCTTTGCACCCTCGGGGATGCGATCTCCAAGGTTGTTTTGCTGAAGTATCTGAGACATCAGATCTAGTTGTTTTTGCATGCATGTGGATTCTGAATGGAATCCTTTGTGACAGTATGTGCATTTCTCTCCTTTTCTTCGCTTTTCTCCTTTGGATCTGGAGGCATCGGTGAAGGGTTTTGTGTACCCTTCCTTCTTCGTATGTGAATGAGATTTCCTCTTATATTTATCTTTAGATTTCTGATATTTTTGGCTGCCATCATGCACAGTGAGTGCATGCGCCCTTGGGCCTTTGATTACGCTCATGTTGATGAGCTTGGTTTTCTCTTGTGTTAGGAATTTGATAAATTCCTCAAGAGAAGGCATCTTCCAGGTGGATCCAGAGTCGAATCTGACAGTGTGGAATGTGGATACGAATACAGAGAATTCTGGTCCAAGTTTGGAAAGAATGGTGAGAACCATTTGTTTCTCCTCCTTCGATTTATCAACCCCGCAAGCTTTGAGTTGCAATAGTAAATCCTTGAATTTTGTAAAGAAATCTTGGATATTCTCGAAGCTTTTTGGATCCAATGTGAGCAGCTCCACCTCCAGAATGTGTCCCCTCATCTCATCCTATTTTCCAAAGAGACCTTCCAAGATGGTCCAGGCTTCATTGGGAGTCTTATAGGAAGATATATGAAAAAGGAGATCGTGATAAATAAGACTGCAAATTGTTCCGAGTGCCTCATCCATGTGATTTAAGTACTTGGATTTTTCTATGGCTGATGTCGATTCTGTATCTATATTCATGGTTAACCTATACAACCCTCTATATCGGAGATGTATGGCTATTTTCTCCTTCCATGCAAAATAGTTGTAAGGTGTAAGAATGAATTCTTTTTGGAATTCCATCTTTCCACTGTCTTCAATCTTCGGTACCTGCAAATTTTTTTGGTGTAGCTTTTCTTAACACTCCATTGGCTCTGATACCATGTAAATGTGTTGACCTGCACAAAATAGATCTAGATAAACAATGATACACACATTTGCAGAGAGAATTGGAAAAGAAGAAGAAGGAGAGAAAGAATGGAAAGAATTCTCATTAACCGTTGTGAATAATGAATAATTTACACATGATATACTCTGTATAACTAAATGTGTTCAACTTGAGGTGAACCAAGTCACCATAGTGGTGGTCTAGAGTGATCTGGACACACACCAGCAGTTACAGGAGTGAACTTCCACCTATTCTAGTCTCTCAGGTAGTTACGGGAGTGAACTGCCACCTAGTTGAGTTAACTAGTCAACTAGTCTTTAGTTAACTGATTGAACCGAAAGTATTGAGGAGTTAACTTAAGGAATCAAGGCTAATGTGCCACTTTGGTGATGATACCAAGGTAAGGTTGAATTAGCATGGAGATGATCCCAATGCAACATCTAAACTCAACTCAACTAGTCAAATTGAAGTGTGAACTGAAAGAGAATATTCTCCAGGTGGAATATTCTCTCCTAAAATATAGGAGACTGGATAATGACTAATAAACAAATAAAAACCTTAGGAAAAAGAAATCCTAGGTGTGTTTGAAGTAACTCCAACACAAGTCGCCATAGTGGTGGTATAGAGTGATCTGGACACACACCAACAGTTACGGGAGTGAACTGCCACCTATTCTAGTC
Organism: Picea engelmannii; assembly: GCA_009831015.1. Taxonomy (NCBI): domain Eukaryota; kingdom Viridiplantae; phylum Streptophyta; class Pinopsida; order Pinales; family Pinaceae; genus Picea; species Picea engelmannii. Next base: position 184,322 of record ML792212.1, on the reverse strand, counting down.
TCTCAGGCAATTACGGGAGTGAACTGCCACCTAGTTGAGTTAAATAGTCAACTAGTCTTCAGTTAACTGACTGAAAAAAATTATTGAGGAGTTAACTTAAGGAATCAAGGATAATGTGCCACTTTGGTGATGATACCAAGGTAAGTTTGAATTAGCATGGTGATGATCCCAATGCAACATCTAAACTCAACTCAACTAGTCAAACTAAAGTGTGAACTGAAAAAGAATATTCTCCAGGTGGGATATTCTCTCCTAAAATATAGGAGACTGGATAATGACTAATAAACAAATAAAAACCTTAGGAAAAATAAATCCTAGGTGTGTGTGAAGTAACTCCAACAACTGGCAATGTCCCAAACCAAGCTTTAATCCTCCCTTCGAATGTCAGGATGAAAAATCACCATGTTTCATTGTCTTGAACAATCTGAAGTTTTTGTTGAGTGATGTTAAACTGATTAAGATGCGTTAATGAAGAGACATTCCCTTCACCATCAAATTTTGGGTTGGACATGAGATTAATTGTATCAAATGAGATGCGCCTGATGGGTTTCAAAAGACTTAAAGGGTTATCCCATACAGAGGTATGGAGAGGAGCCATGGGCTGGTTGAAAATTAGTGAAATGACTCCAAATGGGTAGGCTTGTCATCCAACCCTCCTTCTAGTACCAATTATGTTGACACATGCAAAGTCTTCCTTTGTCAACAACAAGGGTTCCCCCTAATAAGAGGTCCCTATTAGACCTCTCACTGTTTGGAATAGGGAACCCATTCAGATTTTGGCCTGACAACCATTTCTGGTTTTAGTTTTACCGGTTATGGCCTAGTCCACCAATGAACATTTTCTAAGCTAAATAATGAAATGCAACTAATCTAAGATGCTTGTGTTCAAACTAAACTAAGGAAACCAGAAATTAGACATAGAAACAACCATGCTATTGTCAAGGGGTCAAGAAATATTTCACACAAAGCAAGTACAAAAACATGAATAAACAACTGCAAATACATAATATTGTAGAATTTGAACAACCATTTAAGATTCTACGCCCACTAATTTAGAAAATCAGTCTTTGAAAAATAGAAATAAGAATGCATCCACCATACATAAGAATAGTCTACAATATGAAGCACATCCTTACACAACCCAAGTGCTGAGAAAAAATATAAAGGAGTAGTCCATAATATGTCCAACATGATAATCATAGTTCTTTAGAAAATAGCTTGGCCAAACCGGCTTCTCCTCATTAACAATTTCAATAATAGTACATGAAATTTCTAAGGAAAACTCCTCAATTTTAGTTAAAACCGTATTCCCGAAATAGTTCAGAAAATGTACCATGCTTAAAGAGTGAAAAAACCCTTTCTTTGGATACAATTCTAGTATTTATTGAGGTTCAACACGACTCTTGGCCTTCCACCTTCCTCCGTGACTTTTCATTTACCAACGTCTGCCCTTATCTTCTTTGTAATGACGAGGGAAAAAATATAATAGTTACATTCAAATTTGTCTTTCAACACTGGTGGATTTTGGCTATAGTGTGCCTCATCCACTGTAATGATTGGCTTGGCCATTAGGCGATCTGATCATCATAGGGTTCAGACTCACTCTTCAGTCATTTGAATTAATCTCCTTCACTGCTCCCCATTGCTGTGACAATTTGTTTTGTTCTTATTGGCCTATATTCCTTGGATGTAGATCGCATTGTGAGGATGCGAAGGATGACCTCCCCTCAACATTGGTACCTAGCACGATTTAACATGCGACATATGAGTGAACTCAGAGTAATTTCAAAACAAAATATTAAAATCAAGAGTTCGAACCCATAGAACTTAAACATTAACTAATTTAAATTTCTCATAAAATTCCCTAAATTCGATCCCTGGTTCCTCTACTCATGGTTGAGGTGTTGCGTTCTTCAGGGTTGTTGACAAGGTGCCATATATTAATCCTAAAAAATAAAAAACAATTGATAATTAATTCTCAAATTATATATCTAGGAAGTTATAGATCTTAGAAATTACTTTCCAACGGTATATGGAATTCATGAAACATGTGTCTGAGTCAAAAGTTATGGCCAAAATATGAATGGAATTTCAATAGGGCCGTGTCCCTATTTTGGAGATCTTTTAGCGAATTCCTCCAGTGTAAACCAGAGAAATTTGAATGAACACCTCTGATGTAAACCAGAGCAGTTTGAACGAACTCCTATGGTGTAAACTAGAGCGGTTTGAATGAACTCCTTCGGTGTAATCCAGAGGACATCTTGGGAACTGCTTCGAGTGATCGTGTCGGTGCTCATTCTTTTAATCTCTCAGGGTGAGTGATTGTTGCGGTATTTGAAAATAGATCATGTTTTTGTATCATGGTCATGAAATGCATGGAATAAAATCAAATCATCGAGCGTTGGGTTTGGTGATAGTACTTGGTTCAATCACAGTTTTAGAGTGGGGGGAAATTTGATGTTTAAAAGGTTAAAAAATTAAATTAAAAAAACAATATTCATTATAAAAAAGGATCTCCACTTTTCCACTTTATCTCACCCAAATTTAAACATATGGTGGTTCATTTCATTTTCTTAATATGTATATTTAAAATGAGTTAAGTATGAGGGGAATGGGGTGGCATGCCATGCCCCCTCCCCACTCCACCTTCACGCATAAACTATTACACATGGAGGTGGTCGTGGGTTGGCCCCCCTCCCTCTCCAAACTTCATGCACATGGATTTAACCAAGATCAGCGTGCCTCAAATGAAACCATGAACTTAAATTCCTTGATACCAACATCCATGATCTCAAGTGCTCCAATTAATACCAAACTAGTTCTCTGCATGTCCTTTGGAGACACCTGAGCACTTATTATTAACTGTGTCGGGTGGACACTCGTGTTTTAAACTCCTCTAGGTTGTAATATTTCTCCACACATTTTCTTCAATGACACTAGAGTAGTTTTTCTCATGAACTTCGGTGCACACTAAAGTCATTCCTTCTATGACCTCCTGTGCCACCATAGTAGTTCTTGTCTTTGTCGCCGGTCTTGACTACTTATTTTTTCATATGGTTGCTTATCGATGAATGATATTATCTCCTCCAATGCTTCCTATTGATGTTAGTGGTAGCATCAGAGAAGTAATTCTGCATTGGCATTCTTATAACATGTGGAAGTTGTCGAAAATATTATAGTCTTAAGTTTACTTTAGTTAAAAGTAATTAATTAAAGTAAAAGTGTTTTATTAGTGAATTGAGTTATTTAAGGAACATGCATAACATGTAGCATGTAATCTAAATCTTAAGTGAGTGCGAGAAGTAATCTCAACCATGGATCACTTTAGATATTAGAAATAGATTATAACTCATGATTATAAAAACAAGGCTAGGGTGAAGGAGGAAGACACTTGTGTTGAGGGAGTCGACACAGTCAATAATTGTGTTAGGTACACTTGTGAGATAATTTTGATGAGAGGTTGAGGTTGAGGGACTTTGGTGAGAGACCAAGGTCGAGAATTGAAAATAAGGAATTTTTCTAGTGTGAGGAGTGTAGAATCAAATAAGGAGGACTTTTGCTTACACTAGAGTGGGGAGATATCACAAGTTGGGTGAAGAGATTTCATCCAAGTATTGATGTAGAGAGGGTTGGATCACAAAGGACTACGATTCAATATATTGGATAGGTGGAGAAGTAATTCCATCTAGAGGTCATACATGTTAAGGATAAGAGAGAGCAAAGGTAGCCGCATGTGGGTTTCATAAGATCGAAGCCAGAGTGAAGCACATCACTGTATGAAGCGTCCGTACATGTATGTGGGTCTCAATGGAGATAGTTTTGTATGTATGTGGGTTTGTTGAAGGAAAGTTGTGTACACCTAAAGAAGCATGCTACCCAGGGGTCATATGACATAACATACTTAGCTAGGTTTGTTTGTAGTTGTTTTTCTCTTAGTGGGCCATTTTCCCTGTTACGAGAGCCTTGATTTGACCATAATAAAATCATCTTGGAACTGGTTTTCCCTCATGGGTTTTTCCAGGGGGAGTTTACCTGAAAATATTGGTGTCTTATGTGTGATATTTCAGGGAAGCTACACAACTAATGTAGAACATGGTTCTTGCAGGTGTATGGAGGTGTACGTGGGTCACAATGGTGACAATCAAATACATATGTGGGTCATAGTGGTGATGTTCTTGCACATACACAGGTGATAGTGTTGATAGTCACATATATGGTTGTACATGACAATACGAGTAGTTTCAAAAGAGGGTTATCAATTCATATCTTGGAGCTGAGGCTTTGAAGGAGAGAGAGAGTCATACCTTGAGATACAATGGTGAGCACAATGAAGATTGAGTACATATTGGAAGGGGAAAACAACTTTTGGGCATGGAAGGAAAGGGTTATTCTTCTATTGGAGGAGAATGAACTCAAATATTATGTTAAGGTTGAGGTTGCAAGTCCTACTAATCCACAAGAATTGGTTGCCCACAAGAATAAGGAAGTGAAGGCGAAGTGGGTGTTGCTAGAATCTGTAAAGGATCACTTGATACTGCACATTGTTAAGAAGAAATCTGATAAGGAAATGTATGATGCTTTGGTGAGTCTATAACAAAACAAGAATGCAGGTAGGTTTCTACATTTGAAGCACCAACTTCAAGTTGTCAGGATGTTCAGTGAGGACACAATTATGAAATATCTTATGAATATTATATAGATCCAAGATAAACTTGCAGCCATTGGCGAGACAATACATGATGCTGAGTCAGTGAATATAGTGTTGAGAGGTCTTCCCAAGTCTTGGGAACCTTTTGTGCAAGGGATCCATGCACGAGGGATAGTGCCAAAATTTAATAGAATATGATTTGTTTGTATTAAGGAGGAGACTCAGTTAGAGTCCATGGATGGTTTGAAGAGTAGCCATGATGAGAACCTTGTTCTTTCCATCCAGGGAAGAAAGGGAAAGTTCAATAAGATTTCTAGTATAGAGTTTATCGCTGAAGATGGAAAGAAGAAAAAGGACATGAGAAAAGTCAAGTGCTTTGCATGTCACAAGTTTAGACATTATGCAGGTAAATGTCTACACATGAAGAAATAGGAGAATGAAGCACAACCAAAGGTAGCTGTGATGACAAATACTCAAGTGGATGTGTTTTTCAAGAAGTTTGAACAAATAGAGTTCTTACTTGTTTCCCAGACTTCCTTGGGCACCATATCAGCTGATGCATGGTTGATAGATAGTGGAGCCATGTTTCATATGACATGAGCATGGGAAATGGTTGAGATATTCATAGAGTTTGACTCAAATATGCATGTGGAACATAGTATGGGGACCAAATATGCAATAAAGTGATATGGAAAAGTACCGTTCCAGTTGGAGTCAGATGGCACATTAAGAGTGATGAATGTGCTATGGGTTCCAAAACTCAAGAGGATTGTGCTCTCTGTTAGCACTCTGTAAATTTTGTCCCGCTGATAAGACAAACAATAGAGGTAACTGTTTCAACCAGCATTAGATATGAGGCACTAGCCTTCTCAACTTAGAGAGGGATCTCTCATGTCACTTGATATTTCTTTGGAAATCGTTGGCTGGATTTGGTTTGTTTTGGGGGTTTTTTATAAAGTCGCTATAGAAATGGGGTGACATTTGGGCTATGGAGTTAGAAATAAATAAAGTAGTGGCAGGTCATTAAAACTATCTAGAGGAGAAATGCTAAGTGAGGCAATGAGTCTGAGTTTTCAAATTGAAATTTGCATGGCAAAAGAAGAAAGGAAAAACACACAATTGTTTTAGAGCATATTAAAATGAATTTTGAAATAGTTGAGAGGAGAATCACATGAATTTAAATTGCTAAGTCTAGAGCATCATTAGACAAATTCCAAACTTTTAACTCTCCATTTTAAAAGAGGAAATTGCAAATGGAATTTTAAATACACATGAAACACACACTATGAAATAAGACATAACTCATATCACAACTAATTAGAATCTTTTCATAAACAATTCAAAAATTGCTTCTGCATCATATATTCAGTTTAGCTCCATGATCTTACAAAGTCTACCTGCAACAAGAGCAAGCCCCCTTTCCTCCTTCTCTCTTTATCCTAGGGATAATATATATAGAAAATTTACATGCAGGATTCCAAACGACTCAACTTCCCCACAGTCTAAATATAGAGATCGGTTACAAAAAAGAGTAACACATCACAACTATTCTCCTACTTTACAGGGACCGTTATAAACAGGTCTGACATATCCGAGGCTTTTCATTGAACGCCATATGTCCAAAATTTTCTGAAACATACTCATTTCAACTTGAGAACTTATTCCAGCTTGGAGATTTCTTCTTTCAGGGTGTTCAACCAGATTGGTTGATTTTCCCCAACGCTTTCGACCACCTCAAATCTGACTCCTGTCTTTTGTCGCTTGCTCCGCTTCCCCCTTTCTGCTTGTTTGTATCACTTCTCCACTTGTCTTTTGATGATTAAATCACTCATGATAAGATTTAGTCTGACCTCTGATTCTGGTTCTATCACAGGGTCAGCATGGAATTTGGTTGCTAGTATCCGTGCGACTGACTTCTCTTTCTTACTCATTGATGGATTTTCCATGTTAGTCGAAAATCCTATTTCACTGGATGTTGTTTGATCTGCCTGGTCCATGTCTCCTAGTTTTGCAAAAAACACGATTTTGGTCCTCCTGGTCTTGTTAATTACTTCATTCCGAATGAAATGTCGATTTCTCAAATGGGATAAATCTATCTATAATTTTGAGGATGATTTTCATTGAGTGTTTAATCATAGACTATGATGACAGTACTTGTCCGAATTACAACTTATCACACTTGGTTGTCAACTTCAAAATGATTAGCCTCTGTATTTTCCTTCTGGTGGCACTTACCCAATGTTGCACGATGTAAAATACTCGAGAAATGGTACTGATGTGACTGAATAAGTCTTTAACTCCCCTTTTCGTACAAAATCTATGGGAATGACACATATCAAATGTTTTTTCAACACGTGACATCGGGGGTTGGAGAAAGTGGTTTTAGGTAGACCTCTTTTCTCCCTGATATGATTTTGAGGGCACCACGTGTCCATGAATGAAACCATAGTAGTTTTCCCTAGCCCGTCTTCACATAATTAAACTTCTTGATCTTTCATCACCCGATATGGGTCTTGGGCATTGATCTGGGTTGCTTTGAAATCTACGGTCTGCCTGGTCTTTCCTTTCACGCCTCCGCTATACTTGTTCATATGCCACCATATGTGACCTGGTCCTCCAAATCGAACCATGTCTCTACACTGCTTTAGTCTTCCACTAAATCTGAAACTCATATTTCATGTATAATTTTTATGGTGATAACACTCTCAGTCTCAGTGATTGAGAAGAAGGGATTTGACGTCAAGTTCCAGAATGGAAAGGCACTAATCAAGCCCATAAGATCTAGCTCAGACAAAGCAATGGTCTTTAGTGTTAGAGATAACAACTTGTATAGGCTAAAGGGTCAGCCTTTGTGAGCAATGGAAAGTAGCAGAGTGATAGAGAACAAAGAGTAGGTAGCTATGAAGGTTGAGCAACTCAGAGGGATTCAACCTTCAGGTTCAGGTGGGAAGGAGCAACTTTTTGAGACTATCAAGGAGTCATAGTACGATATGGCCATGCAGGATTCTCAAGAATAACAAAATTCTAGGAGCATGTTTAGAGATAGTGAGTCTTCAGAGGCAGGTTAGATCATGATGGAAGGGATAGCTTCTATGTCAGAGGGAGCAACCAATCAGGTGTATTGGAGAGCAAACATGGTAGCATATATGGTAGTGAAGATTTAGCCAAATCTAGTTGGGAGAAGTACATTCCTTGCTAAGAGGGAGTGTTGATGTTAGTGATAACATCAGACATGTACTAACGCATTGGCATGTGTCTAGCATGTGGAAGTTGTCGAAAATATTCTAGCCTTGAGTTTACTTTAGTTAAAATAAATTAATAAAAGTAAAAGTGTTTTATTAGGGAATCAAGTTATTTAAGGAACATGCATAACATGCAACATGTAATAATATTAAGTGAGTGTGAGAAGTAATGCCAACCGTGGATCACTTTGGAGATTAGAAATAGATTATAAGTCATGATTATAAAAGCAAGGCTAGGGTGAAGGAGGAAGACACTTGTGTTGAGGGAATTGACATATTCGAGACTTGTGTGAGATACACTTGTGAGAGGCTTTTGACGAGAGGTTGAGGTTGAGATAATTTGGTGAGAGACCGAGGTCGAGGATAAAAAATAAGGAATTTTTCTAATGTGAGGAGTGTAGAAGAAAATAATGATTTTTTTTTACTCTAGAGTAAGGAGATATCATAGTTAGGGTGAAGATATTTTTATCCAAGTATTGATGTAGAGAGGGTTGGATCACAAATGACTATGATTCACGATATTGGATAGGTGGAGAAGGAATTCCATCTAGAGGTTATAGAGGTCAAGGAGAAGAGAGAGTAGAGGCAACCACATTTGGGTTTCAGAGGATCGAAGCTAGAGTGAAGCCAAACTCCATACAAAAGTTTCCATACATTTTTCCAAACATGTACGCAGGTCTCAATGGAGACAGTCATGTACGTACTTGGGTTTGATGAAAGAAATTTGTGTACACCTCATGAAGCATGTTATTTAGGGGTGATATGACAGAGAAGACTTAGACAAGTTTGTCTGTAGCTATATTTTTCTTAGCGACCCATTTTCCCTTGTTACGGGAGCCTTTATTTGACATTAATAAAAGCATGTTGGAACTGGTTTTCCCTCTGCGGTTTTTCTAGGGGTAGTTTACCCAAAAATATTGATGTCTTGTGTGTGAGATTTTGGTTTCTTAGTTTATTCTTTTGCTACTTGTTTAGTTGATTACTCAACTGTGCTTTTAGTAGATAAAATGATTTTATTTTGAGCTAACTATCGAGTGTTGAGTAGAAGATGAATATCAACATGGTATTAGAACATACCAAATGTTGAGTCCCAAGAAATTTCAATACTTCGAAACCCTAATCATTTTCATCTACTCTTTTTTGCATGGGTATCAACTTGTATGCTCCATTGAAAAAAGGTACTCCAACCTTTGCTTCCTTGATCGTTTTCCTTTTAGCGCATTATACAAGAAATGTTTGTTGCAAGAAGTAGTGCGATCCCAAACAAACTAATGATCGATTTTGAGGGTGTATGCCTGGATAAAATTGGTGGTTAAGATCTCTCTTCCAAGACTTCAATACATGTTTGAAAAAAAAATGCATGACCACAATAGTTGTTCCTCTAGCCACTTTGAGATTTACAAGCGTTGGCACAATCCCCCATGAAAATTATGATCACACTTTACAATTTTTTAGGGATGATTTATGATGCAACTTCTCTGCGATTGGTCACGTTCTTTGAGGGTCATATCATTTTGATATTGGAATTAATTTTTTGTTTGGACATTGATAAAGAGGACTTTCGGGATATGTAGGTACAATGACGTGAGTATTTTCTCTGAAGAAAACTCGAGGAGGATATTCTCTTTTGTGATAAATATCAATTTCACACCTTTCAAGTGTGCTTAGCATATCAATGTTATCCAATAGAGGCCTAATCTTCTCATTACGACTTTAGTCCTGGGTGTAGGGTTTGACGACTCTTCATACTTCTCCCCGATGGCACTTTGGTTCAAGATATATTGGTTTATAGTCTCAATGAATTGACTTCATATTTTACATGATAAAGGAAATGAAAGAAAATCCCTTTGAAAAATGTGCAAACCAATGGAATATTCCATGCCTTCAGTTGGATGCACCTAAATTAATGATTCTGTCATATTGTCATGATAAAGTTTAATGGGGATTGGAACGCCCATTTTTGATACACAAAACTACCCATTCTTTGGTATTTACAGAGTACTTTTTTCCTTTGACACAACAATGACCATCTTGTGCAGCAATTCAAAAGATTATACATAAGCCCTCATTCTAAAAAGGGACCGGATTAGATTTTTGAATGAAAGAATATTTTGTGAGTGAGACTTATTATTCTCCCTCCAAAATTGCTTAACTATAGAAATATTCTTACTGTGCCCTGCAAGCTTCATTGGTTTAGTATAAATTATCTCAAATTTTTCAGTGCTCTTGCTTTCCAAGGATTCAATCATGGTGATTCAAGTATTAAGTCATTTCCCCAGTTTCGTGTCCCATATTTCCCTCTCTCGAAGGAATAACATGGGTCCCTAGTTGATAAGAATTTATGAGTAATGATGAAAAGTGAAGTTGAGATGATGCTTTCTGGGAAATTGATGGGATAGAGAATGAAACCATTAAACCTTGGAAGAGTAGTTGGATTGATCCAGATTTAGGAGCGGAACGAACTCATTAATAGACTGAATATAATAAAAATAGAGATATGGAGAATAAAACCAATATCCAAGGAACAATATCTTCTATTAAATAATGAAATAGGATGAAACTGTAAAATTACAGAACTGAAAACTTGCTCGAATGGTGGTATCTATCTCTAAGAAGAGATGTGGCTACTACGTGCATCCATCTGAGTAGAATGGATTACAATGAGGCTCTAGAGTCCTTTTTGATATTACTTATGAATTCCAAAACCCTAGACATCCAAAACCCTAACCCTAGAAGGTGAAACGCCAAAAGTCATGCGGGCCCTATGGGTAAGTTGGTGTAATTTGGTACCTCAACTTCCTAGGGTCATAAATTTTTCATATGACCTCCATTTTAGGTGCGTGATAGCCCGTTGGAAAGGTATTTCAAAGAAATCCACATTCCTTCATTAAAATCTGACTTCATCTATAGTTTGATTGTGGCGAGCCAAAAAAAAAATTTTTAGGACCCCAAAATGGCCCCGGAAGTATAACAAGATGTGTTGACATGAAAACATACAAAATAAGCTAGTTGGATTAGGAGAGAGGCCACCCATATCCACCTGAAGTATGTGTGGGGATTTATACATCCCCATAAGTGTAGAACCCACAATTACAAAGCAGTATAGAAGAACATGATGAAAAAAAACAAACACGAGGAGCCAGTTGGAATAGGTGGGTGGCCACCAATATCCACCTAGATTAATCCTCCCCCCTTAGGAAGCAATGGTCTCCATTGTGTTGATTTCCCCCATCAGGTGAGGAAAATTTTACTGTAGTTGGCTCTGGGTGAGCCACTTGCCTTGGTGTAGGATTTTCCTTGCCTTGACAACCTGAAAAAGCTGGATCCTTTACTGGCGAGTTCCCTTGACCTATGTGTCTACTATATGATAAGTGGATGCTTGTTCCATGGAATCAGGGTTGAGATTTGTTGGTGCCAGATGTTATGCTATCTCATTAGTGTCCAATAATGATGGAAAATATGGTCGAAGGAGGTCCACATTGAATACTGGATGCAAACCAAGGAAGGGTGGAGTGTTGAGATCAAAATCATTTCTACCCACAACCTTCGTGATAGTGTAAGGCCCATAACAAAGTGGGCAAATCTTCCAATGGGGCTCAATGAGATGCTCCTTCTACAGATGTAACTAGACTTTGTCACCAACCTGAAATTGGTGTGGTACCCTGTGTTGATCATGGTGATGTTTGTACTTAGCATTGGATTTATGCAAAATCTCCTGGACCTGTTGGCGGATGTGATGAATCCGATGAATGAATCTGGTGGCTTTTTTGATCACATACTGATCATGGGAAGAGTCTGTCTATGTAGTGGAAAGAGGGAGTGCAACATCAATGGGTCCCAAGGGTTGGAATCCAAGACCCGCTTGAAATGGGCTATGGCCGATGGAACTATGGAGAGCCTTGTTGTAACTGTGTTGGACATATGGGAGAATCTCGTCCCATGTACATGGATGCTTAGAATTGTACATGTGCAGGATGTGCAGAATCATCTGATTGAAGAACTCTGTTTGGCCATCGGTTTGGGGGTGGAAAGCAATGGATTTTGTGAGCTTGGTGTCCAAAAGAGACTAGAGAATCGACCAAAAGGTGTTGAGGAACCTATTATCTCGGTCAGAGATGATGGTCTGTGGTATCCCAAAGTGGACTCACACTCGTTCGAAGAAGAGTTTGGCAGTATTTTCCACTATGACATTCTTCTTATAGGCTGAGGATGGCCATCTTCGAAAACCGATCAACGACCACAAACACATAGTCATTTCCTTGTTTGGTGGAAAACAAGCGACACATGTAATCCATTGATATGGATTCTCAAGACTTCTCAGGAATAGGAAGAGGGGTATACAAGACTTGTTTCTTCATGGATGGCTTGGCAATGACACAAGCAATGCAAGATATGATATACTTGCTGATGTCCTGTCAAATTTTTGGCCAATAATTTTTTTTTGAAGAACGAACACCGTTTTCTCTACGCCAAAATGTCCTCCCACCCAACTGTAGTGGGCTTCCCAAATCATCTTTGCACGCTCTCTTGTAGGAACAAAGAGATGGCCCAAGTGGCATAAGAGTCCATCTTGAATGTGGAAATCAGTGACAATTGCACATGTACGCAAGAGCTGATATGTGGTGGCAAAGTCCGGATATTGCTGATAAAGTTGGGGGCACTTAGATGCTTCATGTCCACAGGAGTGGAACACAGTGGTGAGTGCAACCATAGGGGGACGACTGAGGTAGTCAGTGACATGATTGGAGATAACTGTCTTATACTTGATGTTGAGATGAAACTGTTGTAGGTAGGTGGACCACTTTTGATGGTGGTTGTTTTTCAATTTCCCTTGTGTTTGTATGAACTGAAGAGGCTCATGGTTAGTGTGTATGATTGTCTCTTTCCCCATAATGTAATGTTTCCATTAACAATAAGAATGGACAATGGAATACATTTCCTTGTCATAGGTGGGGTATTTTAAGACAGTATCAGAGAGTGTCTCACTATGGTATGCCACTGGATGCCTGTGCCGAGTGAGAACTATGCCCACAACATATTTAGATGCATCAATATCAATCTTGAATGGTTGCTGTAGATCGAGAAATGAGAGTACTGGAGCTTAGCACAAGCGATGCTTCAGATCATCAAATGCATGTTTCTGATCCTTCCCCCACACAAAATTGGCCCTACCATCGCCCTTGGTCACCTGGCTGAGGGCCCATGCAATATGGGAGAATAACAACATGAACCATCGGTAGAAGTTGGCTAGCCCGAAAAATATCCTAAGCTTGGTCAGTGTGGTCAGGGCTGGCCAGTCATAGATGACTTGGATATTAGCTAGATCAACATGTACCCCATGCTCATCAACAATGTATCCCAAGTTTTCTACCCTGTTCATGCCAAAAGAGAATTTTTCCAAGTTGGCATACAACTTGTGCTTCCTCAGAGTGCTCAAAACTTGTTGAATATGTCGCATGTGATCTTCCCATGTTCTGCTGAAGATGAGGATGTCATCCAAATATACCACCAAAAAGGAGTTGGTGAAGGGTCTCAATACATCATCCATCAATCTCATGAAAGTGGCTGGTGCATTTGTTAAGACAAAGGACATGAATAACCATTCGTAGAGACGTTATTTAGAATTGAAGGCTATCTTCCATACATAAATTGGTTCGATGGGAGCCTCGTGGCAGCCATAATTTAGGTCAATATTGCAGAAGAACTTTCCCCCTTGAGTTGGTCAAGAAGGCCATCAATCCTAGGAATGGGGTAGTGGTTCCTGACTATGATTTTGTTTAAGGATATATAATCAATGTAGAGTCGCTAGTTCCCATCCTTCTTATACACCAGTACAATCGATCTACTACAAGGGGAGGAGATGGTTATGATGTGCCCCTTTTGAAGAAGCTCTCAGATCTGACGCCTGATTTCATCACTCTCCATCAACAAGCACTGATAGACTGGCCCATTAGGTAGAGGGGCATCATGGGTCAGATCAATTGGATTCTTAACTTGGTAGTGTGTCGGTACCCCTGTAGGTGAGGAGAATATGTCTTTGTATTCTTCCACGATCTCGTCCACTTGCTTCTGCTGCAAGAAAGGTGTTGAGTAGAGGCCACATATGTGGCAATGAACTTCTTCTTACTATGAGCAAAGATCACAAAGAAGACACACTTCCTGGTCTATTAAATGACCTTACTGCATTGCTTAGCAGAGATTAAAGAAATAGTAGTAAGCGACGCTACCTCTGGGATCCTATACAATTGTCTACCCAAAGTAATAATAATACTGCGAGGTCTAGACTCATACACAACATGACGCTTCCACAAATATGGTTTTCCTAAAAGAGCATCATAAAATTCAAGGGGAGCAATATCACACTGTACCTCATCTTTGAAAGGCTTGATTCCATAGGGAAGACGACCCTTTTGACTAACACATAGATATTTTCCTTGGTGAAGCCAGACGATGGTGTAGGGAGGATAACATCCCCAGTTGGAGCCTATGTTATCACCATAACGATTATGCTTGAAATCTGAGTTTAAATTTGGTAGGTGACTAAAGCAGTGTAGAGACATGGTGTCATTTGGAGGCTCAAGTCATATGTGGTGGAAATGTGGAAAAATATGGAGGGAGCACGAAGGAGGAAATCCTACGAACCATTGATATTGAAGTATCCCAAATCAAAGGTTGAGACCCATATCGAGCGATGAAATAGCACATAATTTAATTATGTGAGGGCGGATTAGGGGAAACCAATGTGGTTTTAGTAGTGGATGTGTGGCACCCTGAGAAGTACATCGGGGTGAAAAATAGTCTTCCTGAAACCATTTTCCAAATAGTCTTGATGTCACGTGGTCTAATTTTTCAAATCAACAACTCGTGGTGGGAGGTGACAACTAGTCAAATCACCTCATGTCGCTAGTTCGGGTACTTCCATTCCGACATGTCAAGTGAAAGCCATAGTATAAATAACTCAAAATTTCATCATTCAAAGTAGATTGGTGAAGCGTGTTAAACCAACGTACCCTGTCAGTAATTCATGATTAGGATTCGAGGACTATCGGTCTTCAAATATGGGTGGACTTATTCTACTCCGAGGAATCGTCGTCTCATGCATAAGTGAAGTAATCTTGAGTTGGATTGATTTCCTAAGTTCTGTAAAATTAAGGGAGAAAAAAATCATGGTCTCTGTGAGGTTGGAAGACATGGACAACACCAATCGAATAGTATCCAGTACAACAGGGTTTTAAACTAACATGTCAAGCTTACCAATGAGTAAGAGAGAAAGGTTGGTTGCATAAATATTATCAACTAAATTTCATACTGAACTCACGATTGAACCAGAATCAGGGGTCATATTAAAACTTGTTATGAGGGACCTAATCATCAGTGGACACACAGATGAAATATACAAGAAGGCAGTGAAGAAGAAGCGGAGAAAACGACAGAAAACATAAATCAGAGTTGAGGCGATGGAGAATGTCAGGGAAAATCAACTAGCCTAGTTGAGCACTCTAAAGGAGAAAATAGCCAAGCTGAAATAAATTCTCAGGTAGGATTGAGTATGTTACAACAAATTTTGGATAGATGGCGGTCGAAGAAAAAGACCCCAGATATGTAAGACCTGTTCGTAACGATCTCTTTAAAATAGGATAATTGTCTTTATAAATTACTCCTTTTTGTAACTGATCTCTATTTTTAGAATTATGGGAAGTTTAAACGTTTTGAATTCCACAAGTAATTCCTCTCTATATATATTATATCGAGGATATAGAAAGCATGGAGAAAAGAGGAATTTTCCCTCTGAGAAGGAAGATGTTTGTAAACTTTGGGGCTAGAATGAATATATA
Organism: Picea engelmannii; assembly: GCA_009831015.1. Lineage (NCBI taxonomy): Eukaryota > Viridiplantae > Streptophyta > Pinopsida > Pinales > Pinaceae > Picea > Picea engelmannii. The sequence continues at coordinate 168,597 of ML792212.1, read as the reverse complement.
AATGCAAAAGTGGATTTTGGACTATTTATGAAAATATTCTAATTGGTGGTGATATGAGTCTTGTGTTCTTTCACAGTATGTGATTCCTGTAATCTTATATTTCATTTACGCTTTCATCTGTCTAAATTGGAGAAATGAAAACCCAAAATTCATCATTGCGATGCTCTTGGCTTAAGCAATTTAGACTATGTGTATTTCTTCTCAACCAATTCAGAATTTATTTTAATATGGTATGATGCAGTTATATGTTTCTTTTTCCTATGATGCCATGCAAATTTCAGATATAAACTTAGACTCATCGCCTCATTTAGCCTTTTCCTCTTGATAGTTTTCATGTTTTGACAATGCATTGTTCATTCCAAACTCCATAGCCCAAATGTTATATTCATTTCTTCAGTTATTTTATAAGAACCCCCGAAAACAAACCAAATATAGCCATCAATTTCTATAGATATATCAAGTGACACGAGAGAGCCCTATATGAGTTGAGTAGGCTAGTGCCTAGCTCTAAAGTAGGTTTAAACAATTACCTCTGTCATTTTTCTATTCAGACGGACAAAATTTACAGAGTGCTAACATTCTGGTGCCGTTGTCGGGGACAAAATTGAAAATTTTTCCCTGGGAAAGAACGACATGGTTGAGTTCTAAGGTCTGAGAGCAATAGACACTTAGGCACATATCGGCTGTATTCCTGCTCTGGCGACTCCACACATCAAAAAATTAGTTTGAAGGTGATTCCACTGGTAGAAGAATCCAAAAATTTGAATTTTCACTGGCGACTCCAGTCTCAATGCAGAATCGAGATCCCAAAACGTTATTGGCGACTCCCCTCAAATTTTGAATGCAATTTAGAGAATTCTCTAAAAGATGATGCCCCTTGGAAGAGGTACGAGAAGGCGTTATGGAAGAAAACAAATGCTAAAAATGGGATTTTTTCCAGGTCATTTTACTATTTGTTATAAGTTTCCTCTGGTCCTTTCTTGAAAATGCTAGACAAGTTCTTCTTTACTTACTGCATGCAAATGATGACCATGAAAATCTAGAAATTATATATGCCCTTCTTAAAGTTACACGAATGTCCCCTCAGTTTATCACTGGCCTTGATAGAAATATTTCATATAAGCCATATAAGGACCATGACAATAAGCCTCATAAATCCAAGACTGGTATTTCACCCCCTATACTTAATCCAATGTCCCCCAAGATTCAACACATATACAGTCCCTTGAAGCTACCTCAAGTCCTTCATGATTTTCCTCCTGAGTACTATAAGTACCTACCTGTGTTTGATGGGGAACCTAATACCATCTCAACTGAAAAACACATCCAAGCATTTGAGCATTTTATAGATTTGTTTGAGATTGACCATGATGATGTTTGTATGAGGGCATTTTTTCAGTCCTTAAAAGGAGACACCAAAGACTGGTTCAAGCATTTGTAGCCAAAGACGATTAGCTCATGGGAGGAATTGAAAGATGTCTTTTTAAAATTTTGGGGCAAGAATAAATCTTTGGACCTACAACTTAGAGAGTTCTATGCTTTAAAAAAGCAGGACAATGAAACTATTTCTATATTCAGTAGAAGGTTTTCCTATATCTATCACAATTTGTCCAAATAAATTCGACTCACTGAAGTTGCTACCATGCTCCATTAAGAAACTACTCTCCATACAGATTCGTCTCTCCTCCTTATGGAAAGAAGATCCAAGTCCTTACAACAAATGTTCTATGATGCTCAGGACATTCAACACAACATCCAAGCATGTAAACATATTCAAAATGAAGGACCGAATTCTCAAGAATGTGAAAGTGAATATGAGAAGAAAGGGGTTGATTGGGATCTTGAGCATAGAATTGAAAATACCATAGGTCCTCTTGCAGTTTCCAATGCCGATGATTCTGCAAAAAATTATATTCCACTTGTTGAAAGAGGGGGTGTTGATCCATCTCATGATAAGAAAAATGATGATTGTTTTATGTATTCTCTTATAGACGGTCAAGAGGATGAGTTTACGAATCAATTTGTTGAAGAGCAGGTTGATGTTCCCAGTTTGTTCATGTTAGATAACATCACACATACGGTTGATTTGCCTGTATATGACAAATATGAGGAGGATTGTGATGTTGAAGATTTTTTTTTTTCACATGTATAGTGAGATAAATAAACCTACGTATCACAGTTACAAGGAGAAAAGTATTGGATCAGCTGAAGATAATTCTCTACCCTTGTGCTTTGCTGCATTCAAATTGTTGAAAGAAAATTCTCAGGTCATTGTTGAGGCAAACAAATTTGTGCTGATGCAAAGTCACACCATACCAACGAAACAGATTGACAAGATATTGCAACACTCTTCTCAGGTGCTTGATGACCCTATTACTTGTTTTGTAGAAGATCTTGTTAATTCGAAAGTACAATCATTGGTTGAAGACAAAGCTGAAAATGAGTATGTCCAACAATCCAAAGAAATGGAGAAATGTACCTATGACGACACTGGGGAAAATGAAGAAGGTTTTGAGTCAGGTAACAAAACCTTGCCATTGTTTTTTTCATCATTGAAATTGTTGAAACAAAATGTCTATGGCGTTTCAAATCAGAAAGAATCCAAGCATGATGTTGAAAGTGAAGAAAGCAGTGGACTTACAAATAAAAACTCTCTTCCCTTATGTTTTTCTTCCTTTGAATGGTTAAAATAAAATCATGAGTTTTCGGAGAAAATAGGGAGTTCTGACTGCATTCACAGTAGTACTGTTTTACATGAAAAGGTTGTTATCACTGAAGAACACCAACTACACTCACATGCATTAAACGATCATTACTTGGAAATGTATTTCAATTCAGAGTTGAAATCTGTGCTTGACCATCAGATTAAAGAAGAAGTTGATCAAGAAATTGTTGTTAAAGGTCATTTTCTTTCTCCTAAAACTAATGAGGATGTTCAACAATATCCCCAACAAGACAAAGTATTTCAAGGTTGCCTTTCTTCCCTTGAAAATGACATAGTGATCCTATTTCCAAACGGCCTAGACATGGATGAAGATTTTGAAGCTTCACCTACGAAGACTCCAAGAAGTGAGAAAACACTCATGGAGGAAGCTTTCTCTTCTATCTTGATTCCTAAAGAGGAAACATTCTTCCATATAATTCATGATCCCAAGACATATTATATGGAAAAAGTTTACAATCATAATTTACCAATAATAGTGGATTACAACAAATAATGTCTGTATCAAATGTGAGTCTTCTTACATTAGATGATGTTCTCCAGCCATGGTTGCCTTATGACTCAAGAAATCCTTACTACCAGAATTCTCAACAACTCTGTCAGTTTTTCAATAGAAGTAAACAAGTTGAATCACCTGAAAACATAAATGCAGTGGAAGGAGTGAAATGTGATGATTGTTTTATTCATATATTAGAATATCCATTTGCGATCTTGTTGGAGGAAGTGAACAATCCAGGCCCTTCAAAATTTTAAAGAATTGGACTTATGGATAAAATTTTGAATGAATTGTCAACAAAAAGGTTTTGGAACAAGCAAGCGCAAAGAAAACGAATGATGGACAAAATGCTGTCATGGCTACATTGGGATTATGATTTCAATTGATTAACAATCCTTTTTCAACAGTTAGGGTAGGTAGGAATGTGCGAATAAACTTGTTGGTCAAGCATTGTTTTAAATCTCCAGTAGTATGTACAATTAGATTTGATTGGTATTTTTTCAACATCTAGTGGAGAGTAGTTTGCAAAATCCGGTTTTAAGATTTGACGTTCAGTCTCCAAGACGTAATAAGATGCCCACACACATTTGAAAGACAACCCAATGAATAAGGCATCGGGTCTATAGTTATTTTCTACCTCATAGGGATGATAACATCCCCAGTTGGAGCCTATGTTATCACCATAACGATTATGCTTGAAATTCGAGTTTAATTTTGGTAGGTGACTAAAGCAGTGTAGAGACATGGCGTCATTTGGAGGCTCATGTCATATGTGGTGGCAATGTTGAAAAATATAGTGGGAGTGCGAAGGAGGGAATCCTATAGACCGTTGATCTTGAAGTAGCCCAAATCAACAGTTGAGACCCATATCGGGCGACAAAATAGCACAAAATTTAATTATGCGAGGGAGGACCAGGGAAAACCATTGTGGTTTTAGTAGTGGATGCGTGGCACCCTTAGAATTACATTGGGGAAAAAAGCAGTCTGCCTGAAACCATTTTCCAAACATCCCTGATGTCATGTGGTCTAATGTGTCANATTCAAATCACCTCACGTTGCTGGTTCGGGTACTTTTCGTCCGACATGTCAAGTGAACGCCGTCGTATAACTAACTCAAAAGTTCATCATTCGAAGTATATTGGCGAAGCATGGAAAACTGACTTACCCTGTCAGTAATTCATGATTAGGATTTGAGGACTACCGGTCTTTAGATATGGGTGGCCTTATTCTACTCCGGGAAATCGTCGTCTCATGCATAAGTGAAGTAATCTCAAGTTGGATTGATTTCCCGAGTTCTGTAAAATTAAGGGAGACAAAAATCATGGTCTCTATGAGGTTTGAAGACATGGACAAAGCCAATTGAATAGTATCCAATACAACAGGGTTTTCAACTAACATGTCAAGCTTACCAATGAGTAAGAGAGAAAAGTTGGTTGCACAGATATTAGCAACTAAATTTCATACTGAACCCACGACTGAATTAGAATCAAGGGTTAGATTAAAACCTGTTATGATGGACCTAATCATCAATGGACACATGGACAAAATATACAAGTAGGCAATGAAGAAGAAGCGGAGCAAACGACAAAAAACATAAATCAGAGTTGAGGCGATGGAGAGCGTCGGGGAAAATCAATTAGCCTGGTTGAGCACTCTAAAGGAGGAATTATCAGGTAGGATTGAGTATGTTCCAAGAAATTTTGGACAGATGGCAGTCGAAGAAAAAGGCCCCAGATATGTCAGACCTGTTTGTAACAATCTCTTTAAAATAGGATATCTGTCTTTATAAATTACTCCTTTTTGTAACTGATCTCTATTTTTAGAATTATGGGAAGTTTAAACGTTTTGAATTCCACAAGTAATTCCTCTCTATATATTTTATCTCGAGGATATAGAAAGCATGGAGAAAAGAGGAGATTTCCCTTTGAGCAGGAAGACGTTTGTAAACTTTGGGGCTAGAATGAATATATAAATGCAAAAGCGAATTTTGGACTATTTATGAAAAGATTCTAATTGGCGGTGATATGAGTCTTATGTTATTTCATAGTATGTGATTCCCGTAATCTTGTATTTCATTTACGATTTCATCTGTCTAAATTAGAGAAACAAAAACCCAGAATTCATCATTGTGATGCTCTTGGCTTAAGCATTTTAGACTATGTGTATTTCTTCTCAACCAATTCCGAATTTATTTTAATATAGTTTGATGTAGTTATATGTTTCTTTTTCCTTTGATGCCATGCAAATTTCAGATATAAAATCAGACTCATCGCCTCATTTAGCCATTTCTTCTTGATAGTTTTCATGTTTTGACAATGCATTGTTCATTCCAGACTCCATAGCCCAAATGTTATCTTCATTTCTTCAGTTATTTTATAAGACCCCCCCCAAACAAACCAAATCTAGCCATCAATTTCTATAGATATATCAAGTGACATGAAAGATCCCTCTCTAAGTTGAGTAGTCTAGTGCACAACTCTAAAGTAGATTGAAATAGTTACCTTTGTCATTTTTCTATTCAGCTGGACAAAATTTACAGAGTGCTAACATGCCTTATGGGTAAGTTGGTGTAATTTGGTACCTCAACTTCCCAGGGTCGTAACTTTTGCATACAACCTCTATTTTAGGTGTGATAGCTCGTTGGAAAGGTCTTTAAGAGAACTACACATTGACTGCCAAAATCTAATCCCGTTTACAATTTGAATGTGGCGAGACAAAAAAAAATATTTAGGGCCCAAAAACGGCCCCGAAAGTACAACAAGATGTGCTAACATGAAAACATACAAAATAATTTAGTTGGATTAGGCAAGAGGCCACCCATATCCACCTGGAGGATGTGTGGGGATTTAGATAACCCCATAAGTGTAGAACCCACAATTACAAAGCAGTATAGAAGAACGTGCTGAACAAAAACGAACACGAGGATCTAGTTGGAATAGGTTGGTGGCCACCAATATCCACCTAGATCATGGACTCACTCAATCCATTATGCATTGGGGGAGGATTTTGAGCTCACACTCTCACTTCTTCCAGCTGATCCAAATTATTCTCCACTCCCGTACCTCCATCACGATTTGATTGAAACTATATTCAACTGTAATGGAACTTTACTCATTTGATTAGAGGCTATTTCATTCAATTCCCCATTGTGGATATGTGTTGGAGGTCTATGCAGAGGTGCCAAAGACAATGAGGGTTCCTTGAAACACCATGACAACAAGAGAAGCGAGCTATTGTTATGTAGCAGCAAGAGGAGCTCTAGAATATCATTAGGTCTTAAATCAATTGCCTATTAGAAAAATAGGACCGTGGAGCAATAAAATAAAACAAATGAAGAAAAAAAACACAGAAGATACATAATACAATAGAGACACAGATTTACATGGTTCACCCAGTGTGGGCTACGTCCACCAGAGAAATTGCCAGGTCCTTCCTTTATTATTATTTAGAAAATGAAGGGATACAACTTACAACAAACCCACTGTAACTTCCTCTTCTTTCTCTCACAGTCTCCTATCTCAGAATACAATACTCCCATAATGCATAGCCACAATACATTTCCCTCATAACATAGGGTTTCCTTTTAGGGAAAAAAACCCTAACATAATTTCTACCGTTAGAACTATGACCTTATAATGAACAGTCCAGATTTACAATGAAATCACAATATACATTTACAAGGAAATTACAAGGTAACCCCCCTTTGCACTCCCCTACGTGGAAGAGTGTACATACTTCTGGGGTGTATATACTTCATGGGGTATAAACACGGCTGAAAAAAAAGGACCTCTGAATCAGGGAGATAATCAAGCTCCATAACCAACATTGCCATCTCTTGATACTTTGGTTGAACAGAGAATGGGATATCTTAAAATGACTAGATTTACCGATGAAGTTTTTTACATCACCTCCGGTTGAGTACCATACTATTTGCTTGTACGTTGTCCGATTGCACCAGACATGTTATTTCCATGACCTCTAGTGACATCAGATTAGTTCATTGCACATCCTCTGTAGTACACTAGAGTCATTCCTTTTGTGACCTCCAATGACACCAGAGTAGTTCGCTTCATGTCCTCTGATGTACACCGAACAAGTTGTTACCAAGTGCTTCGGGTGCACCGGTCTCCATGCATTAATCATTGTTGGTTCCTTTCAACTGCTTCGGTGATACCGGATTAGTCCGCAACATCTCCTTTGGTATATTGAAGCTTATGTTTTTATTGCTATCATTTGCTATCTTTTCTTAGTCTCCGGTCGAGTGTTTTGCTTGAGTTAAAGATACATTCATTTTGATATCTAGGAATTATTAAAATTGTATTCTCTATGTGGCATGTGCTTGAGTGTTTGTTTGCAACTTTTCTTTTAATGTTTATATGTTTAAATGAAATTTTAATTTTAATTTAATTTAAATTAAAATCATTGAAATATAAACTAATGATTGTATAACCCAAGTATTATA
>ML792212.1:146524-160867 GCA_009831015.1 Picea engelmannii | reverse complement strand
TCGGGCCTTGAATTTCAATTTCGTTAGTTGCATTGGAATTGTAATGGAAGAAATCATATGATTCACCTATTTCAGAGATGAAAAATTCACTTTGACAAATGTAAAAAAATTACGCTCAAAGGTTTTTTAATGAAAGTCTGTGTCCCATTTTCACTGCTTCTTCGCCCAAATTTAGTTCCGCCAGTTCTTGTGTCATCTATTTTGTATAGTCTCTTTGTTTATCCATTGAGGTTGAGGTAATGTGTCAATATCATATAATTATAAATCCACACAAACAACCAATTAAAATTTGAGGCGCTTAACATGGTTTCAAAGTTGGGAGGACCAATTTTTTTCTAAGATGCATTTTAGATCTAGCACAAGACCTAGAAATGATGCAGTTAACTCATCTGATGATAAACAACACTTTCATGATCATGGTTTAATCATAAAATCAAGAAGTGAAAATTGAACAAGGTGATATTTTACATGAAATGGAATCTACTGGTGACACAAATATATTTAATTACAGTTGCGACATGAAGTAGATTAGACGGGGTAGATGATCAATCATCAATTATCCATTTAAGCATGGAAATCTTAATCACTGGAAAATACAAGAGCCTCATTGACGGGTGCAACACAGAGGATCCACACTGGAGAAGAAAATGATGGGGCTCAAGACAAAGGCGTGTCTTGCTCATAGGGTCATTTCCAATGAGAGAAAGAAGATCACCGTCGATGTGCTCATTAATAATGAGAGGTCGACATCCTTTTGTTGGTGCATCGACGATAGAAGAGGGAATCCTGTCAAGAAGCAGTGCATCAGTGAGGGAAAGAAGAAACCCACCGATACACAATGCTTTGGGGATAAAGGAAGGAATGCTATCGATATGTAATGTATCGAAGAAGGTGGGAGGAAGTCAGGTGGTGAAAGGCACATGTGCAATGAAGATAATTGAGTGAACATTTCCGATGTACTAGAGTTGATCACATGAATTTTGTAGGTTATAAAGCTATGTGTGTCAGTAAATTTTAGAGAAAGTGCACCGGTGTATGCGAGGAAATCACTAACTCACCAATATTGGCTATATTATCAGAAGAAAGAGTGCATTTGTCAATACACTATATATCGATGAAGAAAGAGGGAACTCTCTGAACTGTGTATGGATGAGTCAGATTGATTTGAAGAAATTCTACAAATGGTAAAGTGTGGAGTGTAGGGATATAGACTTCTGATTTTCCATTTGCATGAAAAAGAGTATGCGAGGCTTTTTCAGTGGGAAATTTTTGTAGGGGGGCCCAATTTCTTCTCTCAGAGAGACGATGAAAGAAGAAAATTGGGAGGTTGTTGTGCACCTGCAACAAGATCCAATGAAATGAGTGGTTTCATTGCAATGGATAAGAAACACACATATATAAATAAACAAACCTAATAAAAAAATTGCTTAAAGAAATTCTTCTTGTGAAATTTAGAAAGAGAGAAAAAAAATAGTGAAGAAATTAGGGATTCCAATATTGAAGGTAAATATGAAACCTTTTTTTTTTTGTTTGGGACTACATTGAAAAATTGTTTGAATCAAATACAAGAATGATTAAGATGATTAATAGAATAAAATCATATACCTTGAATTTCTCCTCTACATATTTCTATGTGATCTACAATAGTTCCCTTGAATTTGGCTCTCCAAAAAAAATCCACCCACTCATAAATATTTGTTGATAAATCTCTATTGCACAATTCTCCTTTCTAATTTTTGGCAAACAAATAAAAGAATGAATAGGGTTTTCCTTTATAAACACAAAAAATCAAATTCCCACTCATTTTTTTGTTGTATATTTTGACACATTGATAATAAATGTGTGTCGTTTTTTTTTCTTTTTCTTTTTCTTTTTGAAAGTTACATTTTTGGTGCGCTATACCATGAGTAGTGCATTGATGCAATGTGTACATATAATGCGTCGATTTATTTTCATAATAAATTTCAAAGTATTTATAGTAAGCTCACGTTAATTTTATAACTTGCTTCAGTCGATGCACTATACAGTTCGAAACACACTGATGCAGTGTGTAATTAATAATGTACCAAGGCAGTGTGTAAGTAATAATGCACCGTAATATAGTTAAATTTTCACATTGAAAATGAAAACAACCATATTTAAATTTTGCAAAGGTTTTTCTTTGCAGAGGGAAAAACAAAGGCCTTTAGTGCTTCTCTCTATTAAACACATCGATGCTTTTGGTTTATCCATACACATTGGTTCGTCTTTATATGATGAAGTGCACTATCAAGTTATAAAATTTATTTAAAGGTAATTTTGAATTTATATTTTTCTATGCTACTTAAGATGATGGTTTTGGCTCCAATGCAGGAAAAAAGTAATTATAATATCAAATGGTCAATTCTTCAGATTCCAACTCATTCTGTATCTTTGGAAGTCCTTCAAGTTCTTTCACACCGATTGTAGTATGTCTAGATTTGATTGATAATTCATTAATATTGTTGAATTTATGTTATGTATGTAGGTGCAGTTTGATAATTTTTCTTTGAATTTTGTAGGATCAAGATTCAGGATTTAGTTCAGATGCTCAAGATATTCCCATAGTCCCAAAATTTCCCAAGCTCTTATCAGGAGAAAGATACCAGAAGTAGATGTTTGATGAAAATGGATAGATTCTTTACCCTACTGATCCTAACATGCCATCTTCCAACAACCAACATGGGTCAAGGATATTACATCATAAATTGGATCTCTTTTATATAGACAACCCCGCTGGGCATAAGAAAAAGATGATTAAGTAATTGTATTTTTGGATTTTCAATGGAACTAATGTAAACATATTGGTTAATTTGACATTTTTTTTATAAAGGGGTTGGTTTCATATTTATTATTGGGAAAAAAATGTCCATGCTTATAATAAGTGTTTGGCATAATGTTTGAACATATTAAAAGCATTGTGTTACTAATATTATCGATGTAATGTTCAATATTTTTACAAATGGGATTCTGATGACAAGTGACCTATTCACCATATACCGTTGTACCCCATTATGATGTCAAGTTGCGAGCTTGATGCTAAATGAAAACAACTCGGAGATGAAGTATACTAAGAATGGTTGAAACAAGTACATATTCAATTCCCACTATGTCTCGAGCCACCAATTCAAAACCTCAACAATAACACTAGTTATTCACATGATGGGGATGAAGGAAATGATATAGAGGTTGGTATGGATGATTTCTTGTGGGATAACCAAGCCATGGATGGAATGTTGTTAGATGCATTCCAACAAAATGAACTAGGGGATGATGATGATCTTGGAGATACCTTCTACGAAAGCCTGAAATATGCTTCCACCACCCCTTCTATTTGGTTGAGTACAGGGGTGTGCAAGGTCTACCCAACTAGGGTCAACAATGTTGCTGTACAACTTGAAAGAAATGTATGGTATGTCAAGCAAGTGTTTCTCGACACTTTTGAGGTAACTAAATATTAAGTCCCATAAAATTTTAAGGAATATTGTCACACAATGAATGAAGAAAAGGGTTTATTTTCTTTCATGCTTAACGTCAGTGTATAATTCTATTACCCACTAATTGTAGGTTACTCAAATATAAGGTACTTTTGAGTGACAATGTCTTTCCTGATAGATGTGCAGAGGCAAAGCAAATTTTGAAAATGTTGAGTGTTGAGTACATATCATACCACACATGCCCAAATGATTGTATTCTATACAAAAATAAATATGTAGAAAAAGAGATATGTCCAGAATGTGGGCATGATAGGTACCATAAATCAAAATAAAAGGGTAAGGAAGATGGTCCTCCTCATAATATATTGAGACACATGCCTATAATTCCAAGGATTTAAAGGCTCTTTTGTTGCAAACAAATAGCCATGTTGCGGGGTAGCATGCATCAAACATAAGTGAGCCATGAGTTATGCAAATCCTGACAGATTCAACAGCCATGAAGCATATAGAGGATACATGGATTGATAAATTCAAGGATGAAGTACGAATCCTCCAATTGAGTATATATATGGATGGAGTTAACCCATATTCCCTCAAAAACACCAAATATTCTATTTGGCCAATGGTAGTGATCAATAAAAATACCCCTCCATGGTTTTTCGTGATGAATGTACATCTTATGTTGACTCTTATAGTCCTGGGTAGAAGACAAGTGAAGAGAATGGATGTATACCTCCAACCACTGATTGATAAATTTAAGAAATTATGGGAAGAGATACATGTATATAATGTATTAAGACTCATCCCAATATAAAGGTATTTTATATTGTATTACATATGTGCATACACCACGCACAATTATCTAGGACTAGGAATTTTCTCTAGTAAGCATGTTCATCGATTTGTTTATATATGTAATTTTATTTGGCATACTTCATTTGGTGCAACGATATTTTCAACACTAACATGATATGTGTATGATAACATCATAGGTCTTGTAACAAAAGGGTATCATGGATGTAAATTTTGTAGACCTTATATAAAGGTTAGGTGGTCCAACCACCTATGAAAGTTAGTGTATGACTCTTCGAGGGTATTACTCCCAGAAGACCACCCTTATAGAATAATTGCATATGATTTCAATGGTAAACTAGAGAGAACCCGAAGACTTGTAATGACAATGGTAGATTGGAATAAGACAAATGACAAAGAGAAGGAGATGGAAATGGCATAATTGTCTGATTCAAATGGGGAACCTATGTTCAATGATCCTAAATGTTTTGACACCTATCTTGAGAAAATTTCCATTGGGATGAAAAGGAAATTTGTATTTTATGAGCTTGCATTTTGGGAGCATATTAAGATTGGCCACTTACTAGATCCCATGCATATATTAAAAAATGTTTCATCTTCTTTATGGAGGCACATATCATGGAATAAAAGTGACACATTAGCTGTCAGGAGTGATCTTATTGCTTCAAATGCTAAAAATAGACATTGGCTAAGAAACAAAACTAGAGGAGAGGCTGGTCCCTCTTGGTATTTTAAAGAAGGTGACATTCCATGGATTTTGAAGAAAGATGATCTTTCTATGGTGAAGGATGTTATATTGGGTGTGAAGGAACCTTATTTATATGGGTCGAAACTACAATGTTTCTTCAATGTAGAAGGGAATTTATCGGGGTTGAAATCACATGACCATTTGAACCTTCTAAGGGTATGTATGTTGAATACATGATTCTTCTTCTATATTGATGTTGGTAAAAATATGTTATTCACTCACAATTTTATGGAAATTATTGATGTGTGTGTGTCTATTTTGTAGTGTCATTATCCTTTTCTCATGCAGGGTTGTGTGAACCATGAATTCCTCAGGATTTGCGGTGTATGATATTAAAATTATTTGCATTTGTACATCGGATCACATCAAGGGATATTCTTATGTCTAGCATTCCATGGTGGCATCGAGAGATAGTTGAGATTGTTTGTATGTTTAAGAAGGAACTTCCCATGAGTTTTATGGACTTACAAGTCCATATTATAATTCACCTACCTAATGAGGTTGACGTAGCTGGGATTCTTTCATGTCATTGAATGTTCTTCTTAGAGAGGTACATGAAAAAATTGAAGGGGTTTGTTTGACAAATGGAAAAGCCATAGGGTTCTATGGCATAGGGGTACATAGTATATGTAACATACCCTGCCACCCATAGGCCAGGGTACGCTACCTTCAAGCCCACCCTTGGACTTCTTTGTCTTACCGATACCTTTTTAATTTAATAAGGATGCATAAAAGAAAAGATCTAATGACATGCACATCAATAACCAACAAGCATGCATGTTCTAAAGATTTAATTAAATGATAAATAAATACACAACGGAATAAATCATATACAGGTAAATAATACCAAATCAGAGAGAACTTATCTTTATAAGAGAAGATACCAATTGGCTGTAAACCAAGGACGTTCCACTCAACCATAGACACTACTGTTCCAAATCTTAACAATAGTGTCACCCCCGAGCCAGGGTTATGAATCCACAAGGATGGTTCCAGAGTGTTACTTGGCTTCCTGAACCAGTCAACACTCAATATTTCACATGATTTCCTAGCACTCACAACAATCCAAGTACCCAACTCTCTTCTACCCAACTTGCACCACCCAAGAGAATGGACCCCCACCCTTCTCTGTCATGCATTCCCTCAGGCAGTACTTCTCCTTCCAGGGCTCCAACACAACTGGTCAATAATCTCCATGATGGAACTCTCATGACTCACATCGGTTAACAAAGCTAGACACAAGCCAATGCATCTCATACATGCAGGCCTCGAGTCATGGCTGGATTGCACCAACAACCACTGCAACCAACAATACCATGGATACTCTTCAACAATTTGTTTCCCTTTCCCCAAACCAAGACACATATGAGGAAGGATGAATGCATGATAGATAAGAATGGAATGAAAGAACAAGTGAGTAAGTGAGTGAACCAATGAACCAATGAGAAAGTGAACGAGTGATAAAAATGAAACCCCCAACAAAATAGGGGCGAGTTTAAGTATTTCATGGGGAATCAAGAACCTCATGGCCTTCCCCAAGAAGCTCAAGTAAATGATCCTCTCCCTTAGAAAAAAATGGTAATTAAAATAAGAAATAAACATTTATCCCCTCAACCACCCTCTCTTGTGGAATCATAGCCACTATAACTCTAGTCCTCGTCTGTCTAGCAATCAATGATGTGTTTATTATTAATAATGATCAAAACATTACATTTCTTAGGCACACTAGCCTCTTTTAATTGTTTGGGCCCTCTTTCCTCTTGACAATTAACAAAATACATTATTTAATATGGGGCTCAAAACTTGGGGTGTTACATCCCCTCCCCCTTATTTTGGCACTGTCCTTAGTGCATATACAAAATAGAAATTAAAATCTCAAAATTTATTCAAAAAGCTGCAGGTACTCTTCCTGCATGACATCTTCATGCTCCCAAGTAGCATCTTTAGGACCATAGAAGGTCCATTGAACTTTTACCAGCTCTATAACTCGATTCCAGGGCATTTTGACCTTTCAGTCCAATACCCGCACTGGCTGGACCTGAAAGTCTCCCTCTGTCTCTACTTGAATAAGATGCCAATCAATAACATGGTTAGGATCATGTACATATTTATTTATCAAAGAGACATGAAATGCATTATGCACATTAATGGAAGCAGACAATGCAAGCATGTATGCAACTGGCCCTATTCTGTCCAATATTTCAAATGGAACACATAATCTAGCTGCCAACTTTGTACAACTACCCAATTTCAAAGAGATTTTCTTGAGATTCACTTTAAGAAGTACATGCTCCCCTACTTTAAATTCTCTAGCTATCATGTTCTTATCTGCATAAACTTTCTTTCTATCCTGAGTTGCCTTTAAATTCCACTTGATCTTAACCATCTGGTCTTCCATATCCTTGAGCAACTCTGGCCCAAGTACTACTCTATCTGCTGGGTTGTCCCAACTCACTGGAGTATTAAATTTCCTACCATAGAAGTCTTCAAATGGGATCATTCTCAATGAAGCTTGATACCCATTATTATATGCAAACTCAACCAAGTGTAAGTAATCTTCCCACTTAGATGGATTATCCATCACATACATTCTCAACATATCTTCAATTACTTGGTTGACCGTCTTTATTTTCCCATTTGACTGTGGATGGTATGTTGTGATAAAGTTTATGTTTGTACCAAATCCTTTAAAAAATCCCCTCTAGAAATTGGAGGTAAACTTTGTATCTCTGTCCGAGACAATTGTCCTAGGTATCCCATGCAACCTAGCAATCTCCCTCATGTAAACCTCTTCAATATTATCCATTGTATGCATTGTTTTTACATGAACAAAATGAGAAACATTTGTTAATTTGTCAACCACTACCCATGATTGAATCATGTTGTCTTGTTGTCCTGGGTAATTTAATTATGAAATCAATGGTTATCACTTCCCATTTCTTCTCTAAGATTGGTAATGGCTGCAGAAAACCCGCTAGGTTCCTATTCTCAACCTTCACCTTTTGACATTCCATACATCGAGCGATGTAATCAACAACATCCTTTTTCATTCCCAGCCAAAATAATTGTCTTCTTATCAATGTAATCATTTTTTGGTAACCAGGATGTCCAACATAAGGAACATCATGCATTTCCTTCAATACCAATTTCCTCAGTTCTCTGGAACTAGGAACATAGATTCTATTCTTATGCATAAGTAATCCATCTTCTTGTATCTCATACTCCTTTATTTTCTGTTGTACATCTCCTTGCTGTAAGATTTCCTTTACCTATAGGTAATGTTGATATGTAACATGATCATCTAAAATTCTACTCTTCAAGTCTGACTGATGCATACGAACAACAATAACATGCATGAGATGCACTATTCTACTAAGTTCATCGACAAATTTATTCTCTTTTCCTTTGATATGCTTGATATTGAGGTCATATTCACTTAAAAATTCCAGCCATCTTGTTTGCCTGACATTCAAGGTTGGTTGTTCAAAAAGATATTTTAGGCCAATGTGGTCTATCCTTAATTCAAATCTTTTCCCTATGAGATAATGCCTCCACATATTCAAGGCATGGACAATAGAAATAAGCTCCAAGTCATGCGTGGCATCGTTCCTCTCATGTTCCTTAAGCTTTCTTTCCTTATAACCAATGACATGTCCATTTTGCATGAGAAATCCCCCAAGTCCTTCCTTACATGCATCTGTACATACCACAAAAATTTCATTCGGGTCAACAATCCTTAACACAGGTGCACTAGTAAGTAATTCCTTCAACAGACTAAAATTCTCTTCAAACTTAGGTGTCCATTCAAATTTAGTTCCCTTCTTTTGCAAATAAGTGATGGGATGAGAAATCTTAGATAACCCTACTATGAAACTTCTGTAGTAACCAAATAATCCCATAAAATATCTGACTTATGAAACATTTCTGGGTGTTGGCTGTCCTTTAATGGATTCAATATTCTTTGGATCTACTGCTATGCCTTGCTCTGAAAAAATGTGTCCCAAGTAATGGATCTGCTTTTGATAAAAATAACACTTACTCATCTTGGCATACAACTGATGTTCTATCAGCACTTGCAATACCAGTCTTAAGTGATGTTCATGCTCCTCTTCAGACTTAGAATAGACATGTATGTCATCCAAGAATACCATGAAAAAATTATCCAAATAATTTCTGAATATTCCATTCATTAAGCACATAAAGATAGTCGGTGCATTGGTCAGTGGAAATGGCACCACTACAAATTCATAATTCCCATACCTGGTTCTAAAGGCCGTCTTATGAATTTCTTCTTCCTTGATCCTTATCTGATGGTATCCTGACCTCAGGTCAATCTTTAAAAAATCTTTGCTCCTCTTAGTTGATTAAAGAGGTTATCAATTCTAGGTAGAGGATACTTGTTCTTTATAGTATACTTATTCAGTTGTTGAAAATCAATACACAACATCAAGGTTCCATCCTTCTTTTTGACAAAAAGTATTGGTGCTCCCCAAGGTGAAACACTTGGACTTATGTACCCTTTCTTCAACAATTCCTCCAACTGCATTTGTAATTCTTTTGACTACGGTGTGCTCATTCTATAAGGTGTTTTTGACACAGGGGCAGCTCCTGGCACTAAATCAATTGAGAAATCTATCTCCCTTCTTGGAGGAAACCCTGGTATTTCTTGGAATACGTCTTCAAATTCCTATAGTACCAAGAAATATTCAAGGCTTGGCCCCTTTGTATTTTCTAGCTCTTCCACATGAGCTGCATACAATTGACATCCTTTTCTAAAACATCTCTTCAGCTGTAAGGATGAAATATCCCTTATAGAGATGGGTCTTGGAACTCCTTTCATAGTGTTGTGTTTTCCATATCCATAAAGACATGTAAATGTCTTGCTATGACAATCTAGGACAACATGATTCTTGTCCAACCAATCCATTCCAATTAGAATATCATAAGACCCCAAGGGTATGATATTCATATCAACACTAGTATTCACACCATTAAGAATTATGGAACAACTTTTGACCATATCATGGACTCTGCTTTTGGTTCCAGTGGCTAACTGAACCAAACTTGATTTTCCAAGCTTACTTTTCTCCAAATGTAATCTATACACTATTTTAGGATCAATGTAACAATGACTTTCTCTCGAATCAATTAAAATAACAACAGGTTGATTTACGATCTTACCTTCCACCTTGATCATATTGGATTGGTACTTTGCTTGTTGATCATCTAAAGATGCATAAATTATTCCCATATCTTCGATTGTTGTAGCCTCTTGGATGTTGTGCATAGTCTTCACTCTATCCTTTTTGTGTGGGAAATCAATGTACAAGTGATCTTCTTTACATCCCCAACATTGGATTGATGGTCTTCCCCTTTTTCCCAAGGAGTCTTCTTTCTTAGATTCACCCTTAACATATTGATCTTGATTATTTCTATTAGGCTCATCCCTATTGAAGGGAGGTTTGAATCCTTTCCTCCTCTGATCAGAATTCTCCTTCTTCTTATCCTTCTAATATTTTTGTAGGGATTGTCTTCCCTGACCTTTCTCATATAGGTATTTATCCTTCCTGATGGCCTCAGTCAAGGTCTTGGGATCAACATACCTAATATTTTCTTTATAAAAAGCTGGCAGTCCACTTAGAAATCTCTGTATTTTCACCTTCTCATCATTAATGAACCTGACATACTTTAACAACCCTAAGAACTTCTTCTCATATTCTGCCATAGTCATGCTTCCCAACAATAAATCTTGCATTTTATTGTCATAGAAATTATATGAGAGGTACTCCTTTTGGAATTACTTCTTGAACTTCTTCCAAGTGATCCTCTTCTCACTAATATGTCCAACTTGCTTCAGTTGATCCCACCACATTGCATATTTCCCGTGTAAATGGTAGGTGGAAATCCTAGCTTCTAGGTTTGATGAATAGTTATGCAATTGAAAACATCTCCCGAGTCCAAGCAACCATGCCTCAACATCATCTTCCCTTTCTCTTTCACCATCAAAGGATGGTGGCTTGAGCTTCCTCAACTCTCCTTGCAAACTGTCCAATTCATGTTTTCTTCTTTGGTGCCTAATAGGAGACACCTCTTGACTACTTATGGAATCTTCAGATGCATAAAAATTCCTTGCTGAGTAGGGAGGTGAGTGATGTCTATGATTTCCGATAGCACTTCTTGAATAACCAACTCTTCCATGATCATATCTTCTTTCATGATACCTACCTTCTTCCTCTTGTTTTGAGTTTGATCCCCTCTTCGTTTGCCTCTGCAATTGATTTAAGCTTTGCATCACTTGAGCATTTATCTGACTTTTTTCTCTCATTAGTATCTCATTTTCTTCTTTGTATCTCCGCACTTCGATTTTTAGGCTTCTTACAGTTTCTATCAATGTTTCTTGCTCCCTTCCACCCTTGTGTCTGTTAGATTCTGTCTCTGCATTACCAACTATGATATTCTGACCCTTGGCATATTTATCATGGCTGGAAGCTCCCTCTCCTTCTTCCATTTCTTGAATATGCATTCTGAACTGATGTGTTTAAACCCCTTAATTTTGCAAAATGTGCAAGTGACCATTTTGTTAGAATTAAGCATATGATAAACAGAATTTGCTAAACAATGCTACCAATCCTTTTTCTTCTCAATTCATGAAGAACATATATGTATCAATCTACATCATATAAAACTTCCATGTTATCCCTTAGTCGATACATAATTTAACTATGCACACACACTCCCTTCAAACCACTTCCCTAGGTGACCATTGCTCGAAACCACGTGCCAAATCCTTCCTAGCGCTTTCTATGTTAGAATTACTATATCAAATATCATGTGGTTTAAAATCAATTGAGGGCTGAGATCGATGGTCAACAGGAGCATTGAGACTCCAACTTCGGGGGTTCTAGACTATCCACACTCTCAACTCTTTTGGAGTGCCAAGTCTCCGGACTACAGGATCTGTTGCCACATATCTTGTCTCGATAAACGGTTAGGATTTCCTTCACAAATTTGGGTTTCAGGGATTTCCTAAGCGCACCTCTCCACAGATATCCTGGAGTGTCAAAATACCAGAGGTCCTCTCCTTCCTCCACATATCACCTCTTGATCAACGATGGAGATTAAATCCGGCCTTCGGGAGTTCTCGACCCAAACTACCTATGCCTTGAATCCTCCGGAGTGCCAAGTCTTTAGACTATGGGATCTACTGCCACGTGGTAGAAAATAAGGCACAAACACATAGCCTTATCTAATGAGGGACACATGTCATATAATAATTGGCACAAACGATCTTTGAAAAACATGAAACATGGTGACACGTGGTGAGAATAAAGTGTGTCCATGTCACCTCAGGTGACGTCAGTAGGCCATGTCACTCTAGTGCCTCTTGATTTTGGGACTTCAGAACTTCAGAGCTTCCAGAGACTTCTCCACACTATACCACAAATCTCCCGAACATCGAACTATAGAATCAGTTGATTTACAGACACGTGTCCTCAAACACGAACGATCTAGATTTACTCCAAGGATTTAGAACTTCAGAGGTTTTCGCTGTTGAACACCACCACACCCCCAGACTATCGAACACTGAATTTACGAACCCTTGTTAATCTTCAGACACGTGTACCCGAATATGAAGGGTCTAGATTTACTTCGGAGTTAGGCACTTCAGAGGTTTTCTTTGTCCAGAAAAGAGAAAACTTCACCACAATCTGTTGATTCCCGACCATCGGTTGTCGATGATCATATATTTTCCTTAGCTAATACATAATTTCATTCTGTGCATGGGACTGGTGATGGGACCAAGTCCTCCAGACTTTGGCCTTCGTCTGTTCTCTGTTGTCAACTCTTTTTTCCTCCCGGAGTTACCCTTCGTCGAAATCTCAGATAACTCCACCACAAGGATCAGACAGTCGATATTTAATCTCCCGTCAAATGGGTGACCCCGCCCCCATTTGGAGGCTTCATGATTTTGACGGTCTATGACTTAATAAAGTGTTGGGATGAACGATCCTCTATTAATTCGACACTATGGGGGTCCGAGATATTCAGGTCTCGTGCTGCTCAACTCCCCAAGAGTCACAATTCACCGAAGTGCTTACCTTGTTCTTCCACTTCCTGATCCAATGGTTGAGAAAGGTCCTAAAGAGATCCTACATCAATGGTCTGTGTGCCTTCACGAATTTGGGCTTTGAAAATTTTCACTTGTAGATGTAACATCCCGCTCTGGTGCACTTACAAAACTTATTCTTTGAGGACACTTGCTCGCAAGTGATCTGGATTTTTAGGATGATAAAACACTTATCCTTGATGATGATGTGTTATGATTGATGACAGGATGTTTTACTATTGTTGTATATAGGTGCTATTGACTCAGTTTATTTGAGTGTGCAGGTTTTTTGACCTGGAGGATGCAGAGGCATCGACGGAACCCTTGGACTCCGGATTGAGTCAGGGAGTGTGATATTTAGTTGATTCATTTACCATGATATTTATTGATTGATGATATGTTGTTGACATGTTCTGACATGATGGTTGATGTTGCAGGCTGATGATAGCTTGCCGACCAGACTCACATATGGAGTAAAGGGGCCATGCACGAGTTCCAGAGAGATTGAGGGAGAGGTGTGGACAACAGCCCTGCCACAACCTACTAGCACTCCCACCGTGGCTCGAACTGTAGGTTAACGATTACCTAGTTCGAGAGGATCCACGATGTCGTGAGGGCAGACTGAGATAGTCGCTCACGATGATTCTAAGGGGCGCGCAATAAGGCAGGGGCCTTATTCCTTAGAGCCCTTAGTCTCCCACAAGTTCACCTGGTGGAGTGTTGACTCCAGGGGTTATAGATGTCTACCAAAAAGTCAAGTCGGTGAGTGGCACCCTTGGAGAATGGGGTGCATCCTGAAGGGCATGTCGCGCAAAAGAAACACAAGTTGGTGAGTGGCACCCTTGGAGCACGTGGTGCATCCTGAAGGGCACGTCGCGCAACATAGGCAAACGAGGCGAGTGGCACCCTTGGAGCACATCGTGCATCCTGAAGGGAACGTCGCATTGATGATGATGATGAGACAACCTAGATGACCCTGAGACGTTAACGCCTGATGAAATTCTTAAAACGACACCCCTAATTAATTGTCGCCCAGTTCAAATCTAAACCTAAATTTAAAACATCTCTAAGATAAAATTTTGTCAAGCCATAAGAAAAGATCCTACAAAAAAAAATAAACATAAGGGCGTAAACTAAAACCCTCCTAGGTGTTAATTAAAGTCTTCTTAAAATTAAAAGGGGTAAATTGAAGAAGGGATTAAATTAATTAAAATACGTGG
>ML792212.1:109865-127740 GCA_009831015.1 Picea engelmannii | reverse complement strand
GCTCATGCACATATGGAGCGTTTTTATTCTTGACTCTCATATCAGAAATGATGCCATGGGGATCATAATGCCAAGGGAAACTTGACATGAATTTCATTTCCCTCAGAAGTCTGTCTGCTTCATCACCTGCGCCTCTGCTATTGTAGATGAAAGGGCCTATCTTCCCTTTAATCCGCAATTGTTGCTTCTTTTTGAGAGAGACAAAGTGAATATCATCAGAATTCATAATTTTCCTAATGTATTCCAAAGCAAAAATCCTTACCGGTATGTATTTCGGAAGCTTGAATGGTGTCAGCTCGCACCCGTAGACTCGGATCTCGGAGTGGTCCTGGTACAAGTACTAGTCTTCTGTCTTTGCATTTTCTGAGAGGTGTAGGACTCTCCGGACTTCGTCATTCACTCTTGGCTCAGGCACGCCAGCCAGCATACTTACCACAGGGTGGTAAAACTGATCAATGAACTCTGCGAAGTTGTATTCGGCAGAATTTCTCTTTAAAAGAGAAGTCCACGCTGTGACAGGTTGTGGCTTCCCGTCAGCGTCCATCTTCTGCATCGAGAAACTGAATCTGTCTCCTTGGAAGTAGATGAACATGTAAGCTAGGATGGACGAGTACCTGAACATGCCTTCAATGGCGAAATTTACCAGTTGTTCGTGGATGTTATGGGCCAAAAAGGTGCTGTAATCGAATTGAGTGGTGGGTTGTTCATCATTTGAAAAGATGGATAGAAAACCCAGGATGGGTTTGTCAACCCATTGATCAGAATGGTACCCAAGCAGGGCACACAAGGAAGAGATAATTTGATTCCCTTTGATGGGAAATAAAGAGGAAGGATACGGGGGATTTGTGGTCGGGAGAGGAGTGGAGGTGGGGAGAAAAAGCTCCACGATTTGAGCTCTCTGTGGGAGGTCATTTTTTGGTAGAGCTTGGTGAGGATCTACAGGTTGAACGGGGTTGCGGGCTCTGGGTGGTTTATCTGCATCATTTGGTCAATATCCTCTAGGGTAATGAAGAAAAGGACGTTGCCCAAGGAAGAGACAATGGCTTTTTGTTCGGGGACGTAGTGAGCTTGGCACTTGAGTGCAAACTCTGGGAAATGATGAACTTGGGGGAACATATAGAGGGGCGGATTGGACTCCCAGAGGCCAACCTCGTTGCTCTGGTCCAGGAAAACTTCCCAGAGCCATGATTGTATATCGGAGAAATCAAAACTGCATATGGTGTCCGCTATCAACCGATCTTTGTCAACCAACGGGATTTTATCCAGGTCGACTGGAGGAGGGACGAAAGGATTTTCTTCCTCCTCAGCTTGCTTTGTCTTAGAAACCATCTCAGCGAGTGTACCTGCAACAAACCATGTTAGTGGGGTCTAATGGTGGTGAAGGAAAACGACAGGGGAACAAATAGAAGTATGATAGATTAGTCTTCTGGCGTGAGGAATGTTTTCTGGCGCGATGGAGGAATAACGAATGAAGATAGGCACACGGTGTTTTTATTCAAAACTGGGTCGGTCGGACGTGGGAAAACGGTCAGCATGACAACGGACCAATCATCCCGTTATTAATGTGCAACGGGCCACTTGGGGATGAGACGGCAGGTGACGGCGGCCAACGTGTACGGGGGATGACGTGGAGGCATGTGATTGGAGGTAAAGTCGCCGGAGGGAGCTATCCGTAAACGGGAAAGGTGAGGCCTGACAGCAGGGATTGGCAGTAGTTATGAGATGTGACTCAGACCAGGAGCGAGTGGGACAAGTGGGCTCAGTGGAGGGTGACAACTATGGGTGAGGGGCTGTTAGGCAGCATGTGGGTGACAGGACTTCTTGACCAATAGGCTTGTGCCACTTGTGACTATGGACCCACCTGTCGAGGATATTCATTCTGGACCCCCCCCTTTGGTTAAAGGCAGAACGCTAGGGGGGGCCCAGAATCCATCTGGGACCCTAGATCTGCACGATGCATTTGAGGCCACAGATCTCAGCTCATAATTTAATGCCGATTCCGGACCCCCCCCCCTCTCCATTAAAGGCAGAACGGAGGGGGGGGTCCGGAATTCAATTTAAGCCGTAGATGTGAGTGCTCGTTTCAAAGCCGTCCAGATGTGCTCAAAGATTATAATCAATTCCGGACCCCCCCCCTCCGGTTAAAGGTAGAACGGAGGGGGGGGGGTCCAGAATCCAAAATAAACCATAGATTAGCGCGCCTCTTCCTGAACCATTTAGATCTGTTCAAAGGTTATCGCCGATTCGGGAACCCCCTTCCTCTGTTAAAGGTAGAATGGGTAGTGGGGTCCGAAATGCTATAAGGACCGTTGATGTGGGCGCCGTGATCTGGGCCTTTGAAAAGTGAATGAGCCATAGGTAGGGGGCGGGGAATGTCATATGTAGGAGAACTTAGGATAAGGTCATTCTCATAGGTTTTCCTTTCGATTTTTCTCATATAAACCACCCAGGGGACATCGATTCAATTACATCTAGGCATTGGAGTCATAGGGTAACATCTTTATCGTTCTGGCTTCACTTGGGCAAGGGAAACAAGGCAATTAACCTATGTCCTAACCTACTGTCACAAGGCAATTAACCCAAATTAAACAGTTGGGTCAAGATTTTATTCTTTCTAGGGGCTACTTGATCAGGATTAGACGGTCTGATCAGATGTATTCACTAATTCTAACCTAGGGGCTACCTGATCAGGATTATATGGTCCGATCAGATTTATTCACTAGTTCTAACCTAGGGGCTATCTGACCAAGATTAGACAGCATGATCAGATGCATTCACTAACCAATCAGCATTGAAAATTTAAAAGAACTTGGTCATGCTTGAAAGGTATGACCAAATTGCTATTATTGTATGGGGCCTTTGCTTCAATTCTTTTCAGCCCTCTTTTATTTTTCTTTTTCTTTTTCTTTTTTCTTTTTTCTTTTTTACAAATTATTTGAAGAATGCAATATCATTTGTGAACCAAATCACCAGATACAGATAATATCCAAGTCATAAGATGATTCCCATAAATTATGGGGTGATAACAACTTCTCCACGTGCGCACACACCTTATCAAAATTTTTTTTGCACCTGTTTCAAAGTTATTGTCATAACAAGGAGGTCGTTACATATGGTATCAAAGCGGGTTTGGCCTGGGACTTGGGATTCGCTACGGCTTTCGTTGACGTGATTGGATTTATTATACTGCTGCTGATCGAGTTGATTTTGTGTGTGAAGGTAATCATGGTTAGAGGACGCCGTGGAGGCAGACGACGGGGTGCTAGGGGAGGAGGCGTGATGCCTCCAGCAGCATCCACGCCTGAGGGGTCTAACCCCCAGGGAGGCGAGTGGGTTCTCGGACAGGAGCAGATCGCATTTGCTGATGTCGTGGGGATGATGAGATATTTTTAGTGCATGTCTGAGGCACTAATCAACCGATTAGACAGAGACGAGGATAGGGTGCCGAAACCTACTGAGGTTCCGCCACGCGCACCGTCCATTACTGGTAGCATTCACCGTGAACTCAAGAAGGTGAAATTTCCCAAGTTCTTTGGTGCCCCAGACGGCGCAGCCGCTGAGGTGTGGTTGGAGAATATGGAAATGTGCTTCGTACTTCGTGATTATACTTCCAACATGAAGGTATGCATGGCGGTCCTTCAACTGAAGGGGAGAGCTCTTCTATGGTGGAAGATGCTCCTGCCACAACTGAACATGGCCGTCGAAGATGTGTCATGGGAACTGTTTGAGGAATGGTTCAGAGAGAGGTATCTTTCAGAGGAATTCATTGAGCATCAACTCAATGAGTTCAATGCATTACGACAGGGAGGTCGTATGGTGCCCGAGTACGAGGCACATTTTATGGAGCTGCTCCGGTATGCTCCGCACCTGAACACTGAGAAGCTCAAGGTCAACTGGTTCATGTTTGGCCTTAATGACAGCCTGCGTGCAAAGGTTAGGATCTTGATGCCTCAAACCTTGCACGACACTGTCCAAAAGGCCCTCATAGTAGAAGAGGAGCTTATCAGCGGAGGTCAGACCAAGACTCCATCGAGACCAGTAGGGCAGGGTTCCACTGGTACACCGTAGCATCAGACACCGGCGAGACATACGCTGGGATATCGTGGTTTCTCAAGGGGATCCACGTTCACCACACCTCGACGACCGTCACCTCAGCAACGGACACCTTATCGAGGACCACTGCACTAGCAACAATGTCGCCCGCAACAACAACAGTTTAGGCCTGTTCAGTAGAACAGACCGGGTTTCTAGGCCCGTGGGCCGTCGTCCTCTACTTCGAGTACCAGGACTACTGGGCCGAAGAAGAGGTGTTTCACGTGTGAGGAGCCACACTACCAGCATGACTGTCTTGTGGAGAGGACTAGAGCGTTCGGATCAGCCGGACCCACTACAGTGGGAGATATGGGCAAGGCCCACCGGATTCACGCAGCGGTGAATAACCGCCAAGCAGAGCACCAGTTGACTGTGCTCGAGATGACTGGTACTGTCGCTGACCAGACCCTTAGTATTTTGATAGACCCAGGAGCTACTGAGATTTTCATTTTTGGTGCAACACTAAAAAGGATTAAGGTCAAGGCATTCGAACAGGATGAGTTTAGCTTTGTAGAGATGGCTTCGGGATCCAAACAGAAGGTTGGAGGAAAGGTTACGGGTTGTGCCCTTAATTTGGGAGAGTTTGGCACAAGGGTCAACTTGTACGTCACGATCTTAGGATCTTATGACGTCATGATCGACATGGATTGGTTGGAATTGCATGAGGCGATACTCAACTGCAAGACGAAACGGTTGAGCTTAGTCGATGATGAAGGACAAAGACATGTGATAGTAGGACGGAACCAGGGAGTATCCCTGAGGTTCGTCTCTTCCTTACAGTTATGGAAGAGTATGCGCAAGGGGTGCAAGCTTTATGCGATCCTTGCGCTAAACGAAAAGGGAGTGGCAGAAGGTCTAGAACACCTTCCAGTGGTGAAGGAGTTTGCAGACATATTTCCAGAGGAGTTGCCTGGGATGCCGCTAGAGAGATAAATGGAGTTTACTATAGACCTGAAACCGGGGACCGAACCGATAGCAAGAACTCCTTATCGGATGTTGACCCCGGAGTTGCAAGAGCTGAAAATGAAACTGAAGGAGTTGCTGGACCTAGGGCTGATACGTCCTAGTGTGTCACCGTGGGGTGCACCGGTTATTTTTATTCGAAAGAAGGACGGATCTTGGAGGCTTTTCATTGACTACCGTCAACTGAACAAGGCTAGGATCAAGAATCAATATCCCCTACCAAGAATTGACGACCTGTTTGATCAAATGAAGGGTGCGACGGTGTTCTCCAAGATCGATTTGCGATCAGGGTATCACCAGTTACGGATCAAGGAGGATGACGTCCCTAAGACCGCTTTTAAGACCAGATTTGGACATTACGTTTACTGTTTTACCGTTTGGATTGACAAACGCCCCAGGGGTATTCATGAGTTTGATGAATGGGGTGTTCCGCGTGTACTTGGACAAGTTCGTCCAAGTATTCATTGACGAAATTTTGATCTACTCTCGGACGATGGAGGAGCATGACGAGCACTTGCGCTTGGTACTACAGTGTTTGCAAGAGCACAAATTGTATGGGAAGTTGTCCAAATGCTCTTTTTATCAATCGAGGATTCACTACTTAGGGCACGTCATCTCCGGAGAAGGTATTGCCGTGGATCCCGCCAAGGTTGAGGCTATTATGGAATGGCCTGTGCTGACGAATGTCACAGAAGTGCGTAGTTTTATGGGTTTAACAGGATACTATTGACGATTTGTCGAAGGATTTTCAAAGATAGCAAATCCGATCACGGAATTGCAGAAGAAAAACAAGAAGTTTGTTTGGACAGAGAAATACGCGGAAGCATTTAGGAGGCTTAAAGAGTTGTTGAAAACAATGCCGATAATAAAGGTCCCTGACATGGACGCAGACTTCTTGGTATGCACTGACGCATCCAAGGAAGGTTTAGGCGGAGTCTTGATGTAAGATGGACGAGTGATTGCTTACATTTCGAGAAAACTGAGAAGGCATGAGGAGAATTACATGACGCATGATTTGGAGTTGTTAGCCATTGTTTATGCCTTGAAAGTTTGGAGACACTACCTTGTTGGACGAAAATTTGAATTAAAGACTGATCATTGTGGACTACAACACATTTTCACGCAAAGCGACCTGAACGTGCGACGACGACATTGGTCAGAATTGCTTAGCGAGTACGACTTCGAGATTACTTACATAAAGGGAACAATGAACCGAGTGGCGGATGCTTTGAGTCAGAGGCCACGCATCTTTTTGGTGTTACCTCTTTAGACGAATCTACGTGAGAAAATTCTCACTTTACAGCATGACGATGACTGGTACAAAGAAGTCGAGGATTTTATCGGACAAAACACTATGATGGTACCACGATATGAGGGATTTACTTTTGACAGCGATGGGTTATTGAGTTTAGAGGTCGAATTTACGTACCGCCAAATGACGAGTTGAGGATGTTGATCCTGAGCGAGGCTTATAGAGCAGTTTACATGGCTCACCCAGGAGTCATGAAGATGAGGGAAAACCTTAAAACCTTATTCTTTTGGAAGGGATTGAAGGACGACATAGTCAACTTTGTGGCTAGATGTCTCGAGTGTCAGCAGGTAAAGGCTGAACATAGACACCCGACAGGATTACTTCAACCGCATGCTATTCCGGAATCGAAATGGGAAGTTATTTCGATGGATTTTATTGTCGGATTGCCATTGACGGCTAGGAGATATGACTCGATTTTTGTAGTAGTAGACACTCTGACGAAGAGTGCTCACTTTATTCCGGTGCGTACGACGTATCAGGCACCTAACATAGTGAGAGTTTTTATCAGTGAGATTGTGAGGCTACATGGCGTGCCTAAGAAGATTATATCTGATCGAGGAGCGGTGTTTATCGGACGATTTTGGACAAGTCTCCAAGAGGCCTTGGGAACCCAACTTAATTTTAGTACTGCGTATCACCCAGAGACGGACGAACAGACAGAACGTACGAACCAAACCTTGGAAGACATGTTGCGCATGTATGTGATGGACCAACAAAAGTGTTGGGAGGAATTCTTGCCACTAGTAGAATTCGCTTATAACAACAGTTACCAGAGCACCATTAAGATGGCGCCTTTTGAGTTTCTTTATGGGTGACCGTGTCAGATGCCCTTGAGTTGGGATCAGCTTGAGGATAGGGTCCTGGTGGGACCAGAAGTGATCCAAGAAATGGAAGAGCAAATGAAAACCATAAGACAAAGGATAAAAGAAGCGCAGGATCGACAGAAGAGTTATGCCGATGCGCACCGAGTTGACCGTAGTTACGAGGTCGATGATCGAGTCTTCTTACGGGTTAAACCACATAAGAGTTCGATCAAGTTTGGAAAGGGAGATAAACTCTCTCCTAGGTTCGTGGGACCTTTCGAGATTGTGGAGAGAAAGGGGCCCGTAGCCTATCGACTATCATTGCCTAATTCTTTGAGGTGTATGCACGATGTTTTTCATGTTTCTGTTTTGAGACATTAGGTTAGTGATCCTACACACGTGATTGACATGAGTTCCTTGCAGGTATTGGACGAGGCTGCGCTTGCGGCTGAGACAGTACGCATTTTAGATCATTGCGTTCGACAGTTACGACGTCAAATGGTAGATCAGGTCAAGGTCCAGTGGGACAGTTATAGTCCGCACTCGGCGACCTGGGAGGACGCATATGATATGCGCCAGCAGTTTCCATTTTTGTTTGATAGATAGACTTATGATACGGTGGTACTTATGATATTGTGGTACTTTTATTTCGACATTTATACTGAGAAACTTTGGGACAAATTTTATACCAAGAGGGGGTGTATGTAACATCCCGTTCTGGTGCACTTACAAAACTTATTCTTTGAGGACACTTGCTCGCAAGTGATCTGGATTTTTAGGATGATAAAACAATTATCCTTGATGATGATGCGTTATGATTGATGATAGGATGTTTTACTATTGTTGTATACAGGTGCTATTGACTCAGTTTATTTGAGTGTGCAGGGTTTTTGACCTGGAGGATGCAGAGGCATCGACGGAACCCTTGGACTCCGGATTGAGTCAGGGAGTGTGATATTTAGTTGATTCATTTACCATGATATTTATTGATTGATGATATGTTGTTGACATGTTCTGACATGATGGTTGATGTTGCAGGCTGACAATAGCTTGCCGACCAGACTCACATATGGAGTAAAGGGGCCACGCACGAGTTCCAGAGAGATTGAGGGAGAGGTGTGGACAACAACCCTGCCACAACCTACTAGCACTCCCGCCGTGGCTTGAGCTATAGGTTAACGATTACCTAGTTCAAGAGGATCCACGATGCCGTGAGGTCAGACTGAGACAGTCGCTCACGATGATTCTAAGGGGCGCACAATAAGGCGGGGGACTTATTCCTTAGAGCCCTTAGTCTACCACAAGTTCACCTGGCGGAGTGTTGACTCCAGGGGTTATAGATGTCTACCAAACAGTCAAGTCGGCGAGTGGCACCCTTGGAGCACGGGGTGCATCCTGAAGGGCACGTCGCGCAAAAGAAACACAAGTTGGCGAGTGGCACCCTTGGAGCATGTGGTGCATCCTGAAGGGCACATCGCGCAACATAGGCAAACGAGGCGAGTGGCACCCTTGGAGCACGTAGTGCGTCCTGAAGGGCACGTCGCATTGATGATGATGATGAGACAACCTAGATGACCCTGAGACCTTAACGCCTGATGAAATTCTTAAAACGACACCCCTAATTAATTGTCACCCAGTTCAAATCTAAACCTAAATTTAAAATATCTCTAAGATAAAATTTTGTCAAGCCATAAGAAAAGATCCTACAAAAAATAAATAAACATAAGGGCGTAAACTAAAACCCTCCTAGGTGTTAATTAAAGTCTTCTTAAAATTAAAAGGGGTAAAGTGAAGAAGGGATTAAATTAATTAAAATACATGGTGTTAAAGGTAAAAAGGAAATTAAGTTAAAAAAAAAAAAAAAACATGTGAGAGTATAAAATAAATGAAGTAAAAATAAAACAATAGAAGGGATTAATAAGCACATTTATCCTTTGGGTTTAAAAATAAAAGAGAGAATTAAAGAATAGAAATAGAGAAACTTGTAAAAAAGGAAACTTAATAATGGAAAGTAGGGGACATAGGGAAAAAGGCAAAAATGAATCAACAATTAAGGAGTTACTAAAAATCAACAACTTCATTTTAGGAAAGTTATTAAAAGCTGAGAGGGGATCTATGAACCCTAGGAGCAATTTTAGGAGCGACTTTAGGAGGGGTGAGGGAAATGAGTCTTTTATTCAATTTAAAGAAATTAATTTTAGAGAAACATGGGGGATGAGAGACACCTGGACGACAGAGAATTTTTAGAGGATTGTCATTAAAAAATTAAATTAAAAATGATTTAGGGAAAGTAGGTGGGTCTCAAATTCTATAAAAGAAGGGGAAAAGGAGGAAGAAAGGGGAAATGGTGAGCGTAACGTTATGCTGCCAGATTTTGGCTTGACTGTTTGCTTGTGAGGAGTTGGGAATTTCTCAGTTGTATTAGAGTGGTAGCTCAGCCTTGGAGGCGAGCTGAGAAGCTAGTCTTATCTCTGGATCTTGGGTGGCCCCTTTGCGGCTCGGGGCGCTAAGGGGGAAGCAGAGTACCCCTAGTGATTGGATGGGAGGTACCGGTGAGCTTTCCATGGTCGGCAAGCAAGAGCGGCAAGGAGCGCGGGACATCAATCGAGGTGTGGACTTCAATCAAGGCGGTCGAAAGGGAAAAGGTACGCACGTTATTTGGTATTAGAATGCTTGGATGTAATTCTGTTGTAATTCTAGAATGTATAGAATCATTTTGTTGTATTTCTAGACTGTGCAAATGTAAATGATGGTGCGGGAATGTGTAATTTTAATATTTGTTGTTCTGGAAAACTTTTGTTGGTTAAGATGCTCTGAATGTTGGTTCTGGCGATCTCATTGCTAGATATTTTATGGAATTAAAATTTGTAATGGTATTCGCTCTGGCACTTTCGTTGGACATATTTTTATTTATTTCTCAAATCAGTTGATCTGGTGTTGAAGAGTTCGTTTTCATGGTGTATAAATTCGTTGGGCGTTTAAAATGACAGTGGGCGTTTTAAACATTCATCCGTGGGGTTTTTTTTACATTTGCTGTGGTCATTTTTAACTTCTGCGGGCGTTTATAAAAGTTTGGGCATTTTGTTTTGTATGGGCGTTTTTAAATGTGGAAATTCGTGATCTGGCAAATCGTTTTACTGTCTGGCAACTTGTTTTACTCGAAATCTGTTTTACTGTCTGGCAAGTCGTTTTATTGGCCAATCGTTTTCTGTTCTGACATTTCATTTTATTCTCGGAAAATGTTTAACCTGGCCATTCATTTTTCTTTTCCTGGCAACTCGTGGTGTCTTCTGGCAATCCATTTTATCTCTGGCATTGGTTTTGTCTTTTGGTAAATCATTTAACCTGGCAATTCCTTTTAATTCTGGCAATTTGTTTTACCCTTTGGCAAACATTTTAACCTGGCATTTCGTTTTATTCCTTGGTAAATGTTTAACCTGGCCATTCGTTTTTTTTTTTGGCAAATCGTGGAGGCTTCTGGCAATACGTTTACCTTCCGGCAATGCGATTTAATGGGCGTTCTAAATGACCTGTGTTTAATGGCGTTTTCCTCTGTATTGCTGGGAGTTCTAATTACTGTGCGTTTTTAATGCTGGGCGTTTTCTTGCTGGGCGTTTTAATTCATGCCTTTTAGACAGAGTTGTCCCAGCGTTTTTCCCCACGAATGGATGGGATTCTAGCTATTAAATCCATTACTTTTAGTGTCTAAAATTCGTGGTAAGGGTCCTACCGGGTGGCATCATAAATTTTTAAATTTTATCTAACAATTATTACAGTTTTAAGTTAGCAGAGTTTCTAATTCTACCTTGAGGGCAAGAGGCGAATACACCCATGTTTCCCTTTGATTTCAATCTAATATGATTCCTCATCGATTAATCTATTGCATTGTTTCCGTAATGAAAAGTCCTTTTGGGTTCAAGAATAATGCTAATTCATTACACGACGAACAACACATCAGCCTATTATTATTTTATTGTTGGTTCATTGTTCTTAAAATAAAAAGTCAATGTTAGCTTATCCTCAGTTCACTATTAGTTCATTATTGAAATGAAACGCCTTATTTAGTTGGGGTACAGTGCTAAATCATTATATGGAGAACAGAAGGTCAGTTTATTATAGTTTAATATTGCTTCATGGGTTGTAAGGAAAAGTCATAATTGTTTATCATGTATATTATCGATTATTTTATTATCTTATCGTTAGACCATTATTTTGTAAGGAGAAATCTTATTTGCTTGAATTACTGTGCTATGAAAATTCTCTACAATCTGATGTACAGTAGGTTTTCCATTGAAGTTAAATTATTATGCTAGAAATAACTACGATGCTTAATAAATTGATAGCCAATCTGAAATTAAATTTCGACGCTTCTCTACCTTAAAAAGTAAATACATGGTTACTAATTGCATCTCTAATGATAAATTGTCATTCATTAAATGGTTATTCATTAATTGTTTTAATCTATTATAAAAGTAAGCACACGGTTATTATGGTCAAGATTCTGTTAGCTCCATTGTTTTAAGGACAAGCAAAGGTAAAGTCATTTTATTTTAATTGAATGATTTGTGATATAGAAGGCGATGACCTGGATGTGTTATGGTGATGTTAGGGCAATTTCCTTATGCTTGATAACATATGAGTGTGGGATCCTTATTTCTAAGGGCACTCAATCCTTACGATTCAACAAACAGGGATTCAAATTTAATTAAAGTACATCATATAGGACTGGGTCGGTCACTCGCCGTTTAAAGAAAGACAAATGGAGTAGTTGGTCTATGATTTAGGTCAGTGAGCCTCAAAAGTTGGGTGGGTCGATGTCGAAATCCTTATGACTTGCGTCTCCCGTAGAGGTCGTGGTTGTCTGTGATTTTGCAGTACTTGGTTGTCTTGTTTTGCGTGGTCTGCTTGTGTCAGGCGGGATATAGACACCCCTGGTAGCCTTAGGAGACATGTCTGTGTGTGTGATTTTTTTTCGTGTAAAGAATCCAGTGCCGTATCAAGAGTCTCGGGCCCTTTAAAGGCAGGGTTTCCACTCTTGTGACACACCTGACAACGATGACTAGTTTCTACCTGAGCAGTCGGCCAGGAGCCTGTCTAATCTTCTTTCGAGAATACATAAGACTAAAAGCCTTGCTTTTCTGTGCAGAAATAGTAAACTCTACTGTTGGATTCTTCCTTCTGTGACTGTACTATACTTAACAACCGATGTCATTTTCTGCTTACAACAGCTAGTTGTACGCCTTATGTCTAGGGGCATTTATTGCTTGTTGTCACTGTGATATGTCGGGATCGTCTTGTTGTGCTCGTCTTGCTTGCGTCTTGTTCTAGGTTGGGTCACTAGTTTCTACCTGAGTAGTCGGCCAGGAGCCTGTCTAATCTTCTTTCGAGAAGACATAAGACTAAACGCCCTGCTTTCCTGTGCATAAATAGTAACCCTAACACCATGGATTCTTCCCTCTGTGTTCTTACTGTGTGCCCCCAGGATGTGTTATTGTTTGTGTTGTGCGCCTTGTGCCTATGGTCGTATATTGTTGCCGTTACTCGTTGGGTGCCTTCAGTCTTCTTGTGCTGAACATCGTGGTTGCATCTTGTTGGTTGTTGAGTGGTGTCGTATAGTTAAGTGTGTTTGTTACTTCTCCACGCGTACACACACCTTATCAAAAAAAAATTTGCACCTGTTTCAGAGTTGTTGTCGTAACGAGGAGGCCGTTACAGTAGAGACTTGAAAATCACCAGAGTACCAGGCCTTCGGAATATGAGATCTACTGCCACATGTATTTTGGGAGAAACAGTCGATATGTACTCTAACCTTCAGGCCTTCGAGTGTTCTTGACCCAACACAAATTATCACATATTTTTCCTATGGAGTGCCCAGTCTCCGAACTACACGATCTGTCGCCACGTGGTGAAATACTAGAAGCGGACATGTGGCCCAATCAGGCAGGTGACACATGTCACATTCTAACTGACATTTCAATATTCCATAGGTTAAAAAATCACTAACACGTGGAAAAGATCCCATGTGTCCACGTCATCCCAAGTGACATCCGCGAGCCATGTCACTTCAAAATTTTGGGCTTTGGAACTTCGGGCTTCGAGAGTTTCCACATTGACACACTCCAATTCTCCTGAACTCTGAATTCCTGAGCTGGAAAATCTGTTGACATAGGTCTTCCTTAACAAATGGTCTAGATTAAATCTAGAATTCAGGCTTTGTGATATTTTTTCGCATGCAACATGAGGGATTGCTTCTCCCGGAGTGCCGATCCTCCAAACTTCCACGAGATCTATGACTTACATTCACTCGCGTGAAGATCTAACAACTGAGACTTAAACCTACTCAACCTTTTGCTTTGCCTTCATCGAATGACCCTTGTTCACCTACGCTTTAATCCAACGATCCCAAATCTCTCTTGATCCCACAATGGCTATCGCTCCTGAATTCAAAAGGGACGATCATGATCCTTCGATCCCTTACAAAGAATCTCTGACGTTCTATCTCTTGCATAGATTCCACAACACCATTCCTCTTGAGATTTTTAACTTCAAGGTTGTAATTCGATCTCAACCACGAGACTCTGACCAACAGAACCAACCCATACTGACTCGATGTTTCAACCATAAACTCTGATACCTATCTGTAACATACCCCGACACACACAAGCCAGGGTACGCTACCTTCAAGCCCACCCTTGAAATTCTTTCTCCTACTAATACCTTTTTAATTTAATAAGGACACATAAAATAAAAGATCTAACGACATGCACAACAATAACCAACAAGCAGGCATATTCTAAAGATTTAATTAAATGATAAATAAACACATAACAAAATATAATCATATACAGGTAAATAATACCAAATCAGAGAGCACTTATCTTTATAAGAGAATACACCAACTGCCTACAGACCAAGTACGTTCCAACCAACCATAGACACTACTATTCCAAATCTCAACGACACTGTCACCCTCGATCCAGGGATATGAATCAACAAAGATGGTTCCAAAGTGTTACATGGATTCTCGAACCAGTCAACACTCAATCTCTCATAGACTTTCCCAGCACTCAGAACAATCCAAGTACCATATCTCTTCTACCTAGCTTGCACCACCCAAGAGAATGGACCCACACCCTTATCTACTATGCAATCCCTCAGTCAGTCCTTCTCCTTCTAGGGCTCCAGTGCAACTGGTCCAGAATCTCCATGCTGGAACTCTCAGGACACACAATGGTGAACAAAGATGGACACAGGCCAATACATCTTAGACATGCAGGCCTCAAGTCATGGCTGGATTACACCAATGAACACTACAACCAAAAATACCATGGCTACTCTTCGACAATTTGTTTCCCTTTCCCCAAGACAAGACACAGATGAGGAAGGATGAATGCATGATATGTAAGAAAGGAATGAAATAACACGTGAGTAAGTAAGTGAACCAATGAACCGGTGAGCAAGTGAACGAGTGATAAAAATGAACCCCTCAACAGACTAGGGGCAAGTTTCAGTATTTCGTGGGGAATCAAGAACCTCCTGGCCTTCCCCAAGAATATCACGTCACTGATCCACTCCATTAGACAAAAGGGTAATTAAAATAGGCAATAAACATTTAGTCCCTCAACCCCCCTCTCTTGTGGAATCATATCCCCCTATAACTCTAGTCCTTGTCTGTCTAGCAACCAACGATGTGTTTATTATTAATAATGATCAAAACATTACATTTCTTAGGCACACTGGTCTCTTTTAATTGTTTGGGCCCTCTGGCCTCTTGAAAATTAACAAAATACATTATTTAATATGATGCTCAAAATATGAGGTGTTACAATATATGAGTCGTTCTATTATGCCAATGAGTACATCAAGAAAATTGATGACACAACAAGGGTAGTCGTTTGGGATGACCATCAAGATGAGGATAAAAAGGAAGTGGGGCTACTCCAAATGAATGGAAAAAGGTTCTTGATAATGAGTAAGTCAGTTATATTTTGTCAATTTAGTATAGAGAAATTATTTACATCGAAGTTGATAATATACATTGCATCCCATGCTATTTATTTCAAATTCTTTTATACATCAACAAATTTAGAAATTTTGATGCCGTTGATAAATTCATTCTTTAACTTGATAATATATATTTGATATCATGCTATTCGTTTTGAATTTTTGTATACATCGACGAATTTAGAAATGGATTCCATCAATAAACTTGTTCTTTACAACACAGAGACAACATGACCATGTGTCATGTTGAATGGAGAGAAAAGAAGGAAATGAGTCAGTGACATGAAATCATTCATATAGTTGAATGGTAGAATCATGTCTTATCCTGGTCATTAAAAATAAAATATGCCCAAAATATGTCCCAACAGTTGGGTGGATGATACGAGAGAAGAGAAATATGCAGTGTCTGGTCATAACCAGTGTGGAGAAGATCTAGATGCACTAAAGATAAGGATCAAGTGCAACAATTTTGTAATAACTTCCCTGAGTACCACATTCTATTTATAATTGTACATTTGAATTGTAACACATATTATGTTTTTATTAATGCTTCGGTTATTAGACATATGACACCATCCTTTGTTCGCATTTTTATAGGCACATTTGTTCCCATCTATGTGGGCATATGAACATCATTTTTGTCCTGAGTATGTTGATGATGGACACATCACACAATATTTTGGAGTGGAGGTCAAGTTTGACCAATCTAGTCGTGCTAGCCATCGCGATGAAAACACAATAGAGGGAAAGTTAGGTTACATTGGAAACATACAAGAGATCATGCAAGTGGATTTCTCATCATTTCAATGTGTTATTTTGTGTTACAAGTAGTGAGATACCTCTGACCAGATAAATGTAAAGGGTGACCATGATAGCGGGCTAATATGTATTAACTCTAAAAAAATGTGGGTTGAAAGTAAGGAGCCTTATGTTTTCCCAAAACATTACAACCAAGTGTTTTTTTATCAAAAAATGTTGGATGGGGATTAGTGGTTCATACTGAGACATGATCCTAGATCTAAACATATTTTTGAGAACACTAATGTTACAATGCTCGATGAGGAATATAATCAAGGTGATGGCAACACAGACTGATTTGTAAATTATTTGTTTGGACATTTATATTGTGGATGTGTCATTTTATTACGAGTATCTATAATGGACAATTATGCATTTTTTTCCTTCATTTTATAATTATGTTGGATATGAAAAGTTAACAACCATTTACAAGCACCATATTGAAAATACATTAAATAGTATAAGCATAAGATGTAATTTTGATATATTTTTGTTGTCATATTTATTATTTATTATAGCAAATTTTTGTTGTATTGTATTAAAATATGTTTATGTTAACCTTTGAATTACTAAGCATTAATTGAGATATCACAAATTCGGCGACGTACAATAGTAAAGATTGATTTATTTTAAATTATATTTTATTTAACAAAAACAAAAGATATTAAAAAATATTCAAACCTCAAAATTTTTATTGTTTGAAAAAATCAAAATTCAAATAAATATATATTTACTTTGATGAAACTTCTAAGGAAAATTCCAACAAAATAACTTTGTGCAACATCTACACTTGTGGTGTTGGCATTACCAACTTTGATGACATTCCCCACCTTAACTAGTGAAACTATCACGACCTTCACTTATTCCACTCCATCCTTTAGTTTTATAATCGTATAAACTTATATTACATTTTTTTTACATTCTCCTTGAAATAAATGTCCATATAGGAAGGACATGGAAATTTTAAAAGAGTCTTTTTCTAGAGCCTAGTCAGAATAAAAGAAATTTTTAATGATCCATACTTATCTAAAAGTATAGAAACCATTGTAAGCTTTAACTAATTCTTAAAATACTAATTAAAAAATGTTGGGTGATATTATTTTTTAATAGAAGACTCATAAAGTTTGTATCAGAGTAAAAAATTGTGAAACGATTTCATGGAAAGTGTATAGATCAAAATGTGTTATTATTCTTTATATTTAGAATTTTAAATTTAATTGAATAAATTGAATATATTATAATAGTTGGTTAATATAAATTAATAAAATCTTTGGAAAAATTAAATATTAATAAAATATAATAATTGTGATTTTAGTAAATAATTATATTATAACTTTGTCTTGTAATCTTTGAATAATAATAATAATAATAATAATAAAATAACATTATTATTACGTCATCATCATTATTAATGAATAAATATGGCATAATGTTATTATTATAATATATGAAAAAGATATAAATATTCAAATTACAATCATTTTACTCATCATATTTAAGTATTTTTATTTCTAAACATGTTTAATCAACATATTGTCTCTTGTTGGACAACAAACAATCCACCTTGAAGAACAATTAAACATTATATGACATTAATAGTGATAACTTTTTGCAATCACAATCCAAATTAAAAGCTTTCATAAAAATAAAGTTAAACATTATATGCCAACTGTAAATTTAATTGAGTGATACATATCAAATTTCACTTAAAAATAGAGAAATCATTAACAATGTTTGTCATCAACATACTCAATACATTTTATAAATCAAACAAGAACAACAACCACAATATTATATAAAAAACATAATATACATGATAAATATACATATGAATATACATGTCAAACATATATCTCAACAAAATATGCAATAAACATGTCATATATATATATATATATATATA
>ML792212.1:79591-109815 GCA_009831015.1 Picea engelmannii | reverse complement strand
TATATATAAAGTTAGACATAAAACAACCAATATAAATGTCAATCATTACCACTACTAGCTATAGGTTCACTATCAGAGCCAAGTGCATAAGTGTGTCTACTACAGAGGTAGAGACTCTATCAAGAAAAACTATTTCAGAAATAAATGTTGACAAACGTGCAATATCAAATCTCTCTCTATAAATATAATGAACCTGTGAAAAAATACCCGATGTGAACATAGTGTCCAAAGCATCAAAATATTTTGACACATGTGGAGGAAGAGAAGGAGGAGGGGGATCGGTGGATGATGACACACATGGACTAAGAGAAAGACAATGATTTGTAGATGGTGACACAATTGGAGGAGGAGGGGGAGGATCAATATAATATGGTGACACATGAGGAGGAGGAGGAGGAGGAGGAGGAGGAGGATGCAGGTTCAGACACATGTGGAGGGGAAGAAAGAGGAGGAAGGGGATCAGACATGGATGCAAGTTCAAACACATGTGGAGGGGAAGAAAGAGGAGGAGGATCAAACGTGGATGCAGGTTCAAGAACATGTGGAGGGGAAGTAAGAGGATGGATAGATGGTGCAACTAACTCACGTGGAGGAGAATCATGGGGAGGAGTAGAACCATGTGCTGGAGTAGAGGATATGGATGGTTTTCCTGATGAGCTAGATGTAGTGGGATCATGAGAAGCACCCCTCAACATCTCGATGAGGTTGATCACACCAGCAATATGACACATCAATATCGTCATGTCATGATACAAGCACCTCCATATAGTAGAGAGATCTTGTACCCATAATATGTATCTAACGGGTGCGGGTACCACTCTGTGACTAGTAATAACATGACATAACTGATCCACCACCTCTAGAAATACTCTCATATTTGGCATGTGTGGCATGTGGGGTCTCTGTACTACTAGAGGCTGGTCCTCTACCTCCTCCATCACCTCATCCTCATGTTGGGAAGGCTCATCCCCAACATATGTGCCAATATATGCAAAACAATAGACAATACTAATAAGATAATTTAAACAAAATGTTACAATAAATTACATGTGCATTAAATAAGACAAAAATATGCAAATAGATTGATTAAAACATAACGATAATATTAGCTCTCTCATTTGGTGGCTCCTCTACTCTAAATTGAATGTTTGGACATGCTCTCCAATCCATCCCCGTGCATGGGTACTTTGCAATATCTAGGACAAGATTGTCCTTGCTAGATAATAAATCAAATACCTCCCTATCAACCGGAGAAATGGGAAACTTGTACTGTCCCCTCTTGGGTATCAACTGCCCCACATGAATACACGTGTATCAAACATAGGCCTAGCAGGAAAGTGAGGTACTACTAGTTGAGTGGCATAAAACCTCTCACAAAATAGTGTATATCACTTTGACGCGAATGGGAAGAATCTTGTCCTAGACAAAACAATGTGAAAATGATCTAATGCATGACAAAATTGTCTCAAAAAAACATACTCCCGCCTATTATCAATCGAGGCATATGCAATAAAATATTTACATAATACAACATAAAACAATTAATGCACTTCCCATTAGAGCTATACTGTGACAATGCCAAGAGCATAAGAGATAGGTACCTAACATCCTCTCTCTCAAATTAATATATCTGTAGCTAGCATCTACAAACCTGGAACTCCAAAGTCAAATGAACATGCAAACTAATATATCTCTGCACATATTCTTGTTGGGTCTCCCCTGCAACATTGGGTGGTAGTGCAGGGAAATGGGGCATATACACCCCCCTCCTAGACAACCCAATGATGAAGTAGACATCCTCCTCTGTGGGATGATACCATAGATCGAGATCAACCCTGAACCTATGTATTGCATGATCCCAATGACATATCAATTGGTGTAACAAAAAATAGTTCCACCTAAGGGATGTACCCTCCTGATAAAACTTTAGGAGGCCATTATCCATCAAAAGGTTTTGTGTCAGATGTGAAAGAGGGTGAGGGAACAACTCCCTCTCCCTAGCCTCCCACTCACACACAAATGTGCGCGTCTCGACTTGCTGCTACCACTCTTCGTCCTCCTCTCATTGTCTCCGTCTCTGATTCATATACAAATATTGTTAGGAACACATATATAGATAAACTAAATTGAAATTATAAAACAAATATGTATATAAATGACCTGAATTTAAAAAAATCTAAAATAAAATTTCTTTTGCAAAAAATCTTAAAAAGCAATTGGTGCATCACAAATAAAACATACACCTCGAAGATGACATGATATATTAGAAAAACAACACCATCGTGCGGTGCTATTACTAATATGCATTGGTGCCACGTTTCTTGTCGTACCACTGAGTATTTGTGTAGTGCATCCCATAGGATTCTCCACACCAGCTTAGTGCTTTTATTTGTGTCAATTCTGTTCTTTTAACTACATCAGTTCAATGATTTTAATCTCACCAGTTCATTTCGTCAACAAAGACACACCACAACACTAAAATTTATGATGCCTTTTGTTAAACTGAAATCGCTAGTGCACCAGTTCTACCAGAGCACTGACATGATGTGTAGCGG
Organism: Picea engelmannii; assembly: GCA_009831015.1. NCBI lineage: Eukaryota > Viridiplantae > Streptophyta > Pinopsida > Pinales > Pinaceae > Picea > Picea engelmannii. The sequence continues at coordinate 107,260 of ML792212.1, read as the reverse complement.
TGCGTTGTATTGCTAACACACCGTTAATGGGGCTTTATAGAAGACGAACTAGGATTTTTATTTTTCAAAACATGTCTTGGTGCATACGTTAAATATTTAGGCACCAATGCACCATGATTATTTTCGCATTGCCATGGATTGCAGCGGTGCACCTGCTAAGTCACACTGCTCTAATTGGTTATTAAAAATTCACCCTGATGCCATTGTATTTATAACCCCAAGGCATCGGTGCCACCATTATAGTGGAGCATTGATGTTTTCTTCCATGGTGCGTTGTAAAGGATAGAGCAATGGGAACGAGGTGTCCAATGAGTTTCCCCGCTATGCCAAGTTGTGAAATATATGTCTTGGTGCATATCTGTAAATAATACAAGTGTTTTTGGTTAAAATGGCTTCACTGATACGTTAAATTTTATAAATCATTAATTTAGTGGTGTCATTAATTAAGTGAAATGTACAGGTGCATGTCGAAGCCAATTGTTCTCCAGTTGCCGAGCATTTTGAAGGACACATCACTTTGTTTTTATAATTTATTGTGATGCTCTTGCTTGAACGATAATGATGCATACATATATATGATACATATTGGTGGTGTTTCTCATTGTGAATTTAACAAAAGACACACTTCTTTGGGGCAAGCCGAAGCGTTCAGGTGCACTGCATGAAATTGGAAAAAAATTTGAAAAAAATTCCAAATTTAAAGCTAAATTCAAATTTTGATTAGATGAAAATGCAAATAGGAAGGTAATAAACAATTTACCTAGCCTATTATGTCTATAGGAGGCATGGTTTTAGTGTTGAGGGGAAATTAAAATTTGTGGTAATTTCCAAAATTTGGAAATGTGTGGAATCTACCAATGGAGCTATCCAAGTCAATGTAGATCATCAAAAATAGGGTGTCTTAGGAAGGACGATGAACATCAATACTTGATTGAGAGTTTGGAAGCACATGATGCATTGTAATAATGAAAATTGGTTGGGTATTTTGTTTTTTTAATTTAACTTATCGAGGTGTGCTTGACGACAGTGAGGCACACCAATGTGTAATGTTTAACGACACTAGTGCGATTTATTCGATGCGTGTAATTTTTATTATAAGTTATGGCAGTGCTTTTGAACATTAATGCACTGATGCAATTGGTTAAAATGGTTGCACCGCTATGTTAAATTTTATAAATCATTAAGTTAGCGATGCAATTAATTAAGTGAAATGTCACAGTGTGGGTTGAATCCAATTATGCATTGGTTGCGGGGAATTCTGAAGGACGCACCGCTTTGTTTTTATAATTTATCACGATACTCTTGCTTGAATGGTACCGGTGTGTGTGTGTGTGTGTGTGTGTGTGTGTGTGTGTGTGTGTGTGTGTGTGTGTGTGTGTATTAACTGATGGTGACACTCACTTTGAATTTAACATAGTAGGAACTGCTTTGGTGCGAGCCGAAGTGTTCAGGAGCACCGTGCAGAATTGGAAAATAATTGAAAAAAATGCCAAATTTCAAGCTAAATTCAAATATTGATTGGATGAAAATGCAAATAGGAAGGTAATAAATAATTTACATAGCCTCTTATGTCCTGAGGAGGCATGGTTTCACCATTGAGAGGAAATGAAAATTTGTGGTAATTTCCAAAATTTGGAAATGTGTGGAATATGCCAATGGAGCTATCTAGGTCGGTGTAGAGCACCAGAAACAAGGAATCTTAGGAAGGACGGTGAAAATTGGTGCTTTCTTGAGAGTTTGGAAGCACAAGATGTACTGTACAATGAAAATTAGTTTGGTAATTTTTTTTATTTACCCTACCATGGTGTGCCTGATGACAATGAGGTGCACCGATGCATAATGTTCAATGGCACCAGTGTGATTTATTCACTGCGTGTATTTTTTATTATAAAGTATGGTGGTGCTTTTGAAAATTGACACATCGATGCTTTATTGTTCATGTACGCACCAATGTGTATATACCTTAAATGTGCACAAAAAAAGACCTCTGGTCACTCGCCTCCACTATAAACAACTAAGGGATAAATTTTTCGGGGAGGTTCTGTAAAAACCTCCTTAAGAAAGTGTTCTCCTTGTAGTGATTATTGTTAGCACATACATACTATAAAACATTTCATTAATTATAATACATGTCATTCTTCATATCAATTTATGAAGAACACAATGTACCAATTAAAAATCTAATTCCTTAGACAAATTCCTCTTTGAAACAACTTTCCACTGGATGTACTCATGCCTCATTCTGAGTTTTGAGTGAAAAGTTACAACCTTCTCAAGTTGCAATTTTCACTCATTGCTTTGTTGCATAATTCACTTTATTATTTTTTGAGAAATTTTAGCACCCAATTAAAAACTCTGGGTTGATAGATGTCTTCTCCTCCTCAAGATATTTCTAGTGACTATTTTTTTGCTCAAATCTAAGCTTCGAGTTGAAAGTTACGGTCCAGAGAAGTTTAGACTATTTTCCCATTTTATCCCTGTATGTTATAGGTGTCTTATTTCTCTTCTTGCACATTTTTTACATACCCATATTCTAAATCTAGCTTCATGACTGTCTTTAATGGTTCAAAATATTTTCATAGACTTCTCACGTGCCCCAAATGGACTTCTGAGCAAAGAATTATACCCTTTGGAAGTAAACTAGTGCCAAAATTATTCCCTTAACTGTTCCAACTAAAACTTTCTCATACGAAGTCTATTTCTTGTCCAGGGTAGCTCATTGGAAATCTCTCTCTGATTTCTTTTATTTAAGTTGCAGAGATAGGGTGCACCATAAGTACATCGAGTTCTCGTAAAAATTAATTGCTTAAAAACATCTTTTAGGGCCTCAAAATTGCCCTGCAAGTTCAAGAACTTCAAAAATTATAAAATTTCATACAAAATTGACTGTTTTACTATTATAACAACCTTTTAATATTGGTTCTCGCAAATCACCTCTGTGAAAAACCTATGGTTCGAACAGAAGGTGCTCTTGGCAGGGAAACCCTGCAAATCAACAGGTCGAAGGGTGACATAGTCGGGGAGGAGACTAGGGTTTCCCTAGCCGCTTCCTCTCCCGCAGGTGCTCGACTCTACTTTCCCCTGACGATGTGTGACTGGTGCTCTATTTGCAAGATCTTTGGCCAGTTGGGGATCTTTCCCTCCAATATTATGGTGGATATGCCCCGTGGGCTACTGGAATTTTCCCATGCCTCTTTCAGTGATGACAAATCCTTCTTTGGGCTTGGAATGCTCATTTTCTTTACTGGTGGTTTTTCCCCTGGGCTCCCCACCTTACCCGTGTCAGTTAGGGGTTGGATCTAGTGCTTCATTTTTTCACTCGACCATTGGTCTGCTGGACTGACATATACTTTGGTTACTTTCATGATGGGAGGTTCTTTGCCTCTTGAACCTCATAGGGTTTCTTCCTGTCGGTGGCTCCCTCCTTTGGAGCTTTGGTGGACTGGTTTTGAGTCTTTGGACTTGGGATCTAATGTTTGGTGCAACAATTGTTGGGTATTCTAATCTTTGGAGGTTGAGTTGGATATTTTAGGTCCATCTTTTGGGCGTGCAATGTGGATCTATGGATTTTCACTTTGAGGTCCTTTCTTAGGAGTGCAGTTCTAGCCTATCTTTTTGTTGTTGGTTTTACTCAGTTATTGTTGTATTCATTTTCTTCTCTTTTACCCATTTTTGGGGAGTGCTTCATGCACCTGTGTATGTAATTTGGTTCTCTTTGATGAATAAAATTACAATTTTTTCTGAGGAAAAAAAACCAACCTTTTAATCTTAGTTGTTGATCTCAAAATAAGGGGAAATCTCAACCGTTTATTTGAACTCCCTTTACGATCGATGATTGACATTTTCCTTTGGGCACATGCAACACATTGCCAAAATTTTTGACCCGACCATTGACCATTGGCCCTTTCCCTTGACAATTTATTTTGCAAGACATTGTTAAATCGATCGACCTGACCATTGTCCATTGGTGATTTCTTGGATGACATGGAAATTGTTGATGTGGCATGACACATCATCATGAGGTTCCAACTTGGATGATGCAGCATGACACATGGATGATGACATGGAATGTAACTTCATGCCCCTCTTTTATTCATTGAAAATCGATAGTTCCCTTGGACGACCTAAACACCTTGCCGAATTTGTTGACTCAATCATTAGTCGTCGACAATCGACAATTCCTCTTGTCGAGCGAACGGCTTGCTAAAAACACTGACCTGACCATTGGTCGTTAGAAATTTCCGTTGGTGACTGAAACACTTCTCCAATTCAGCCGACCTCACCATTAGAGATTAACGAATTCTCTTGGCCAACTCCAACACTTAGAAAATTTTGACCAAATCCTAGATGATTTTGGACCGTCGATCTGTCTCATTTTCCCAATCGTTGAAAATGAACCTCGATCGTCAATTTGACAGAACTTTTCAAAATACGAAAACATTATAAGTTTTTAAATCTATTCACGATGAAATTGGGAGGTTGATCTCAAAATCAAATGCGATCTCGATCTTCGATTCATCAAAATTCGCCCAACTCTACAGTGGTCATTAAAACATGAAATTTGACCTTTCAATCGAATTTCAACTCTGCAACTCTACAAATTGATGCCATTGATCATCAATGAGAGGGTTTTGAGGCAATTTCAAACTAATTGGTTTATAAATTTGGGTATTTCATTCTAGAATTCATCAATTTCTCCAAATTCATCACAAAACAAGTTCGTAACAATGATTTTTTACGAAATTCTTGTTGGTTTTTGGCCCATACGAGTCCAGTGTTGAAGAAGATGCTCTGATACTAATATGTAATGACCCCTAGTTGAAATAAGGATCATTACTATGATGAAAACACAACAACACATAAATCATTCTCAAACACATAGTTAATACACAACAATTAAACTCATAATGCAACACAAAAACAAGATAAAACACTTATATTTTAAAAAAAATTGTACAACCATATACTTGGTATGGACATTCCACACAACCATATACCTTGTGCTTCAAATATCAAAACAAAATCACCCCAAGCTAGGGATAGAAATCCAAAAAATAGGGTGGTCTCTCACTATCCACTTGCAACTGAGAAAATCCCACAATCCATTGGTATTCTCCTACAACTATCTTGATTTCCCACCATTTCTCTTCCTCTATACCTACCTAACCCAAGGAATTTACCCCTTCACTACTCTTATCCCATTGGTTGTCCCACATTTATTAGGGTCTCTCTGGCACAAGTAACCAAGGATCTCACTACTGTGAAACTCAAGGGAGCTCACTACTAGGAAAATGACAACAATCACTTATTGTTATAGTGAAACTCACACATGAGTTCACTCTTCAGGCCTGAATACCCCAATATTAAGTATTTGACTGCAAATACACTCTAGAATTCTCCATCCATGGTTTCTCCATCTCCAAGCACTTGTTTTATGCTCTCTTCTTGCCGTTTATGCAAAAACTTGACTGTCTAAAACTGCTTTCACTGCCCATACAAATTTCCTCTCTTTGTTTTCTTGCTTGAATTACACACTTCCCCAAGCTAATTGTACTCAAACACATCCTCCCAATAACCATGGGATGTGACTTCTCACACCCTCCCTCTTACATGCATTCAATGATTGTCTTTGGGGGCACTCAATAAAAAATTAGAAGGTTCATATACAAATAGTAATTTTAGGAAGTGGGTTGAATTAATAGACATGGGTAATTCCTCTTTATACCCTCCCCTCTCTCATGGATTAATTCATACCTCATCTCCTTACAAATCCCCTAGAAATTGACATCACATTTTATTATTAAAATTTAGAAATATAATTCACATATATATTGCTTAGTTGTGGCCACACATTATATCTACATTAAGTGTTAATTAAAATGGGGATTATAGTGGGGACATTACACTGAAGGTTTTTTATTGCATGATGAAGGGACAAAATGAGGTGGAATCCATCTTGGGAGGAAATACAATATTGGTTAAATGCAAAGGAAGATGAGTTTTCTCGATGAGAAACTCATGGTCTGATAACCAATGTGGAACATTGGAAGGATAGGTATATTTACACTGATTTGCATGAAGTGTTCTTTCCTGAGTTTCCATGTTTTCTGTATGAAAGGTTGAAGAGGAAAAACACTACTAACATTTCTTTGAAACCTCAAGAACCACTAGTTTGGAACCAGACTATGATCGATAGGCTGAAGGTGTTGGATAAAAAGTGGGTTCGCACAATCAAATTTTGGTTTTCCTGATTGAAGGAAGGATACATTATTGAGTTTGCTATAGAATATAGTGATTCTTTCAATGAGGTTGAAAGAAAGTTTGTTGAAGGTACTCGATAAATAATTTTAGAAGAAATCCCATTATTGATCACGATGTTGTTCGTTGAGAAATATTGATGTGCATGGATCTAGATAGGATGGTTTATTAAACCCCCTAGTGCTAGAGGGGTATGATTAAAAGAAGGGGGAAAAGATAGAGAGGAGTTGGATCCGCTAAGAGGATCCAGAATATGTTTATATGAAATGACGGAAATAATGGATCCATAAGAGAAGAGGAGAGAAGGATCCAAAAGGTACGTAAGAAGAAATGAGCTAAAGAGGAAAGAAAAACAAAGGAGAAAAAAAAATATAGAAAGGGGTAAGAAACAAGGGGTCCGACCCAAAATGAAGATGAAGGAGACTACACAAAGAGGAAGTGTGGGAGAGAGTGCTATTCCAGAGAGAAGAAAAAACGAATATAGGTCTTCGAAGAGCCACAACGTTAGGAGTAGGGTATCTAGTGAAGATATCAAAAGTAGTGGTACTAGGGTCATAGAAGACGAAGTCCAATCCCCTTAGCTGTTGAGAGATGCTGCAACCTCATAGGAGGATGTGGCGCAGAGTAGAGGCGCTGAAGTAGGTGAGGATGGTGAATATCCCCTATGAGAAATGGAAGAGGTGTTAGCTATAGTGGATAGACTTGGATTTCATTAGGTAGGAAACTCTTTGGGTTCCTCACAATAAATGAGGAGAGAAGTTGGAGATGCCCCCTCTTTGAACCACACCTCTTGTGCATTTGTAATCAAGAAGAAGAACAACAAACAATGTGTTGATAGGAGTAGAAGAACAAAAAAGTAGAAGGAAGAAGAGAGGATACAAGTGAAGAAGAGTATAAAGTCAATAATACTTTGCAACAGAGAGTATCAATACCTAGATCCCCAAAAATGAGCATTTATTCAAGAGGACATAGTCCTATATTGAGATTGAAGAATCAAAATATGACATTGAGGCTACCTGTGTTCCATGGAATAGATAAAGATGATGCAAAGAAGAATCAATTCATGTGTGAAGCTATTGGTCTATGAATAGAATCATAGACGAAGAATTAAAGATTGTGTCATTGGAGACCACATTTAGGGACAGATGGTCCAGGAGGATCTCCACACAAGGATTCATTACTTTTCACACCATGGAGAAGATCATTAAAATGATGATTACTGATAGGTGACAAAGTTTAAAAGGAATGTTTACTGCTTCATAATGTAAACATGATTAATATTTTTGAGCATAATGTGCTCATGTATTTTGCGTTTAATTTATAAAAAGGAAATAAAAATTAAGTGTGAGAATCCACCTCACAAATTAGTTTCCTAGTTTTTTAGGGGAAATTAATTTTATGTGAGAATCCTACCTCACAAATTAGTTTCCTAATTTTAAGAGGAAGTTGGGAGTCTCATGAGTTGGTTTGGGATTTTTCCTTACTTTATCACATGTGGCTTTCTATTCTCAAGGGGAATTTAAATTTGGTTGATATGCTTTCTCATTTTTTTCCTTGAGTTGCTATTTAGATCCTAAATTTGTGGATCTTGTCTCCTTGGATTATGGAGAGAGGAAAACTATATAAATTCCTTATGTAAGCATTGTGAGAGAGGCCTTTTTATGTATATTTGAGAGAGATTTGAATTTATAGGAATGCATTCCTTCTGATGTCTAAAGAAATGTCACTTATGCGAAAGCCTTAATTTCTCCTTGTACAAGAGAAGGTTTCTCTAGGTTTTCCTCCCTGTAAGGATCATGTACCACATTTTGTGAGAAGGTTTCAACCCTTGTTAAAGGAAGGATAATAAATCATTTCATATTCCAAGTGGATCCAAAGATGTGGCCAATAGAGTCCGGTGAACTCTGTTAACACATGGGTGTCAAATTATATGTGTGAGTTTTGTCTGTATTCTCGCTTGATTAAGTAGAGATTTAATTACACATATGCACATAATTATGAATTTTTTTCTCATGTTCATATGAAATTCTTAATGATTATTTGATCATTCTCACATGCAATTTAGCGTCAGTAAAAGATCCTCACCATAGGAATTTTATAGAGAAAGATCTCATAGAAATTCCTAGATCAAGTAGTATCAGAGAAGGTTTGACCAGTTTTGCAGGTTGTGAATATAATCATGGGCAAGGCAAAGAAGCAAGCATGGTTTCGTGAGATCGAAGAAAAAAAACAGACCATTCAATCAGAGAACACTAAATTGAGGAGGTTTCTACAAGAATCTGAAGAAGAAAAGAGAATACTACGACTGCAACTACAAGATCTAGAGGAGAAATTGGGGAATGCTTCGCTACAGGAGAGGCAAAAGGTCCCTCCAAGACCATACCAACTTGTGGCCACAGAAGGTATATTAGTTATGTTTCTTGTCATGAAAGTGTTGATGGCTTCACATATTGTCAGATAATAGAGGATTCTCTCCAGACACCAGGGAACCAAGGTGGTTTCCTAGAAGCCTCATCTACAACTTCATCCAACCAGGAGGAACAGTTGGCCAAACTTCAGGAAAATGACTAAGTGTCACAAACAAGAATGGAGATAAATAATTCTCCATGTTCAATTCCTTCCCTTATTAATGATGATTCCTCTTTTGGATTTTTTGAAGACAAACCAAGGGCATTGGCTTGAATTTGCTGAGAAATATGGGGTATAAAGGAGGAGGTCTTAGTATTGATGGCCAAGCCATCATTCAACCACTAGAGGTTGTAGGAAGGCTCTGGTTTGCATGATTAGGGTACAAAGAAAGAGAATGTTCAAAAGTAGTGTAAGCAAAGGATTCTTCAAGCAAGTAGCTGAGATCATCACCAACACCATCTAATAAAAATGATGGCACATCACTTTTTGAAAGTGATATATCTAGCAATATATTCCAGAGGAAATCAAAGTCTCCTCGAAAATCTTGGGACAACAAGAGTGTTGCAAAGTTCCAGAGGAGAAAAGTTCTTTACAATGAAGGTGAGATGAACATGAAGTCACACAACTATTGCACTCACTGCCAAATGAGTGGTCACCGGATCGGGAAATGTTGGAAGCTTCACCCTAAGGTTTGTCGTACACCAAGAAAGAAGCCCTTGCAAGAGTCTATGTATTTGGAGGCTTAATCCAAGTGGATCCTCCTTAATAAAAAAATGGCAAAAAATCAAAGTTCCTAGAATTCGACAAAAACAACACCAAGTAGAAGATCTTAACAAGAGATTTCCAACAATGCAAATGACACCTCAAATGGACTCCAGATGCAAAAGTTATGGCCATCTGAAATTTTTAGCACATAGGAAAATCTAGCAAAGTCTCTACAGTACTAACATTAGCATAAAGTCACCATGATGTCAACATGCTAACATGGAAACATCACATGCTGCCACATGTCATGTATTTTGGCACTTTCATGGGTCCATGTGGACCAACAAAAATGTGCCATGTGGCAACCATACGGACGTGATGTGGTAATATGAATACTAATGTGGTTGTACAGTGAGGACATCAGCAGAGTGACTGGACTGTAGATAATGATGATGTGGTAGTATGGTGTTGACGTAGGATGTGACATGCCAAATGATTGGGAAGTACAACATTGACGTGGAAGAGTGATGTGGCTATACGATAGATGACACAATGGATGATGTGGCATTACGATCGCTGATGTGGTGTTGATGTGTCGACTCATTGGGTAGTATGGTGGATGATGTGGAAACATAAGAGACTGCCACGTGTCAAGTGGATTTGGCCTTTTCAAGGGTCCAAATGAACTAGTAAAAATTTTCCACATGGCAGTATGGAGGATGACATGTCCGATAATGTGGCATTGACTGGACCTCCACTAGACTCTTGTCTGGGTGTTGATTGACCAATCATAGAGTGCCATGTGGAACAATCATGGGGCACCACATGGCACCCCTTAGATTCCCAATGAGGGCTAGATTCAAAAAATTCAAAAAAAAATTAAAACGAGCACCGAATCGACCAACGACCAAACCAACGAAATGGAATATTGAATTTGGCAATGGTTGGGGGTATATATTAATATAGTTAAAAATTATATTTGAAAATTGTTGTAACTAAGTGACCAATGGGGAGGCCCACAAGTTTGACCTTGGGGCCTCGCCAAAATATAACCATGCCATTAACAACATGCCAAAGGGGTGGGGATTGGTTTCTCCACCCACCCACAATTAGTTAAACAATAGTTGCCATCTGACCAAAAAGGTGGAGGATCCGACAGAGCGTGTGGGAACCAGGAGGCCAGGTTCTAGAGTTTGGAACCTGATTATTGCACAGAGTTCAAGACCAAGTACAATCACAGGTCCAATCTAGCACAATTTTTGAGATGAGGGTATAGACATTTAATGCAACCCGTATGACCTATTGGCACGTAAATCAAGGTAGAGATCCCAAGGAGGTCTGGAAGTGACAATGACAAAATTTGATGAAAATATAGTCATTTTTGCACGATGTTTTGAGCCAGATTCAATAACGTAGTCTATTTTGTGACCTGATCAGTGAAATTTTAGGGCTATGATTGAGCCCATGACTTCTTGGCACACTTTATGAGGAAGAGTTTCACCTTTCAAAACAAGGTCGAGTTTACAGTCAAAAGTTATAGAATGATGAGACATACCTACTAGTGCTATGCATGTTGATATTTGAGCAACTGATTGAGTGCCTTGGTATTAAACCCAATGTAAGTTTCATACATTTATGATTTTTGCCTCTTTTTGGAAATAACAAGAGGGTGAATGTATGTTGCATATTCTCATGATCTTTGAGTGTTGCAACAAAGCAAGAAGATCTAAATTATTGCAAGAAATTCATTGTTTGAGACTTGCATGCAAACCGAGATGGTGCGATAAGAGGCCATTTTGACACTTTGAAAAAAATAGTCATGTTTACAACCAAAGGTCTCATAATTGTGAGACAAGTGTGATGATGATGTCATTTGCCTTATTTATTATGTTGCACATGTTTGTTATGGGCGATTTAAAAACCATAGAGTTACCACTAGTGTATGTTTGGGGTATTCGCCTTAATGTTAATGATGTAAAAGGTTGTAATTATCCACTCTTGAAAGTAATGATGAAAGTGAGAGGCATTTTTTTCTATTCCTAAACCTTATTAAGCCTTATTGTCAACATTGTAATGGGTCTTGTAGCCATTGTTGAGTGAGAGGAATTGTTTTTCCTAGGCCCATTTTGGCAACATTGCAATGGGTCTTGTAGCCCTTGTTGAGTGAGAGACATTGTTTTTCCTAGGCCTATTTTGACAACATTGTAATGGGTATTATAGCCACTATTGGGTGAGAGGCATTATTTTTCCTAAGGCCTGTCTTGAAAATCATTGTAAACTTGTCCATGAGTGTTTTATAAACTCTTTGCAAGTATGGTAATGCTTTTAAATGTTGTATTCCATGTATTGTCAACTACAAATTTGCATTCATGTAAGTGTTGGCATCAACTTCCTCATTCCGAAGTACAAAGGTGAAGAAGAAGAAGGGTTCAATCTTTCAAAGACATTTGTTATGTAGATCAAGGAATCAGATGCATATTTGCATTGATGCAAGTGTTGGCATTGACATCCTCATTCAAAGGAACAAAGGTGAAGGAAAACAAGGGTGCAACCTATCAGATAAATTTCTTATGCAGATCAAGGAATCAACTACAAATTTTCATTGATGCAAGTGTCAGTATTAACATCCTCATTCCGAGGTACAAAGGTGAAGGGGAAGAAGGGTGCAACCTATCAGAGACATTTATTATGCATATCAAACAATGGGGAAGTGCATTGTGGAGTGTAAGACTCTTCCTAGAACCTGGTTGCAGAGATTCAAGTCACATTTTCTCTCTATAATTTTGGAGGACCCAAAGTGCTTTTGTGAGGATGTATGATCCAATAGGATCTTTGCACAAGGATTCATTACTTTGCACACCATGGAGAAGATCATTAAAATGATTATTGATGATAGGTGACAAAGTTTAAAAGTCCTCCTTTGTGAGCTTGTAGTAGGATTGAATCTCTTCTTTGTGTTCGTCTCCACGCACAGTGATATAACTAAAATTTATATCTGCGCGGAACTTCATAATTGGCTTGAACCTGTCTAGGGTGTTTGACATCATACGAGGGAAAGGATCAATATCCCTCTTCAACTGCATGTAATAGGTGTGGAACACTGCGTTTGACTGCCATTGTTTAGCCATGTTGCTCAAATATCAAAGCGTAGTGAACTTAAAAGCTAAGGGTTCAGATGGCTCAATTTCAGGGAAGGTCGCACCCTCTGGCATCTCCTAAGCAATGAAGGTGATGAGGATCAACAACCAGCTAAAATGGAACTCATAGCCCTGATCTTGAGCTTAGCGATAGTCTTTCTCTAACTGGCTGACGAGGTAGCTCGCCCAGTTCGTTTGTAGCCCTTTAATGCATTTGCCCGCAAGGTAAAAAATGAACCCCGTGACTTGCGTGGGTCTATTTTTCCTTACTAGCTTACCAACAATCAACTGAAAGGTTAGGCGCACTGGGCCATTCTAGACAGAGGCTACCTTGTAGCCTCGCTTCCCCTTCTCCACATCACCATAGGTATATTTGATTCTCTATGCCAGGGCACGATCTGCAACCTTCCCTGGATAAAAGTCTTGTGGGTTTGGTCGTTGCATGTTTAATCTGGTGATCCGATGGATCAATGCTAGATCAACTGTGATACCCTTTTCCAACCATAGGTAAATACCATGGAAGAATGACAATAGGATTTTAACACATGCGTTAACCTCCTGGTGCCTTCCAAAGTGGGGTATCTTCATTACGTTCAGCATGGTGGACCTCACGATGTCCATGGTCCAAGGATGGGGGATGATATTTGAATTCTTCCCCTTTGTCTTGGTCAAATACTTGTATGGTGTGAGCATGCCATAGTTCTTACAGTCTCCTAGGTTATAGTCTTTGATCTTCAACGTCAGAATCCTCTCCAACTGTGGTCTAACTACGCATATCCCATTCCGGAGGTATGCAGTGATGACTGTGTAGTCAAATTCCCTTGGGACACTGTCATGACTCACTGCACCAACCAGAGGAGAGATGTAGTCAAGAAGGATAGATGGGATGAGATTCACATTCGCTAAGTCATCACAATGCTTGGTTTATTTCTCTATCGTAGCTCAGGATGGTCCATATCCATGAGCAATCGACGAGGATGCTTGCACTCCTCTCATCGACGAGGCTTGGATGCCTGCAGACATCGCCTTCACGACCATGAGATCTATTAGGATCTCTTCCGTGAATTTTTCTACTGTGCTAATTTCGTCCGACATGAACACTCGAGATTTGATATCTGAGGTTGGTGAAAAAACACTCAATGTAACAGAACAAATGGCAAGGTCTCAATCATCACTGTGCGAAAGCAACTATTTATCTATGGGCTCAGATAATCACAATTGGAAAAAGTGTTCTCAGTGCAACGCTCGATGGGATAAATAGACATCACCATAACAGACTCTTCCAATGAACATGAACACCTCAATCAATGCAATTCCATCCATTATGGTGCGATCCCAATGGTCCAATGGTGATATTTCAGGCAATAACTGTGTTTCCAACCATTCTAGAGCATCGTTTTAACAGTCAGGATGCCTCCAATGATCATATTTATTCGGCGTGGTGAATTTCCAATCTACGCTGTTATGATACCCGACAAAGTTCCATTTCTGCAAACCTTCTTTCTACGAAGTCCTCTCTAGTACTTCTTGCAATTTTTCTAGCTTTTCTTTCTTCTTACTGAGCTTTCTGGTTTTCTTTCCTGTGATCCAAGTCACTGGTTTCCTCTTTCCATTATTTTTCTTATCTCCTCTTGGCATAGTAACTTCGCACTATGGATGGTATTTTGTAGGGTTCGAGGGTAGTACTTCTTCTCTTTCTGGGGTAGGTGCTCTACTCTCTTGTACAGACATGTGTTTCAAGTCTTCCTGTGTTCTTTCAACTTCGACAGCCCAGTCTCTGGCCCTAAGTTAGTTTGAATTGTTCTCTTGTTCTTATAATAAGTGTGTTATTCTCCTAGCCATGAAATCTCTTAGTTCTTTCTTTTTCTGTCATAGATTCTCCTCTTCTTGTTTCCTTCGTATCTGACCTTTCTCAATATAGGTTTTTCCTAGAAAAATAGCAAATGGGGCATTGTTCTCAACAAATTTAACGATCTCAAATTCTTCTTCTGTCAAAGTGCCATGAGCACTCATAGGTATTTGGGTAAGTCTTCCACATAGGGTTATCATCTTCCCTTTAAACAATCCTATTCCTCCCAGTGAAGGAACCATAGTGGGTTTTCCTAAAATTTCCCAACTACTTTCTGTCATAATGTTCACCTGTGTTTCTGCATCCAATACACTGTCTATGTCGAAGCCTCCTATTCTTGTTTCGATGCGCTCCTTCTCTTTTAATATATATGATAAGTTGATATCTTTGTAATTGTTCAGGGTTTCTTTCATGTGTAATAATATAGTCTCTGATTTTTTCTGGGGTTCAATCATATCCTTAGTTTCTTGGTCTGGGTTTTCTTGTCTCATATTCATCTTTTCAACTTTAGCAATCATTCTAGGGAAATCCAAAAATTCATGGCCCATAGATTTACATCAAAGACAACTAGGACCTCTACCAAGGCATTCCTTATCAAGATGTCCCAATCTCCTACAACTATAAGAAAGAGTCAATCCTCTCTTACTCTTGAATGATCCCCAACCTTTCATGTACTGTGCACTGAGATCACAAAGGTGGTTCTGAAAAAAAATTATTTCTTGGATCCTGCCTCCACTTGTTAGTCCAACAGTTCTTTCTATGCATAGGAATAACATATCTTTCACTAGTTCTATCATATCTACTCATATCAAATCTTCTTTCTTCTAGTTGTACCCTAGTTTTCAGACTAGGACCAAATCTATTCAACATACCTAGATCCATTCTTTCAAAAATAATTTTTTTCACTTATCTTACCTTTATCAGAGAACAAAGCTTCAATATCTTATCTCTTTTCTTCATATCATACTTCTCTTCTTAGCACAAAGTTTCACAAGTCAAGTAGAATACTATGCACAAAACTTTATCCTCTTTTTTTTTTACCAATTCCCAACAATCATAGTTTCAGGTCCCGACAACAGAACCATTTGTTGGAATAGGGGCAGAAATAGGGTTCAACAATTCAACAATGCACCAACAAAACCCTAACTACTGGCCCTTTCAACAACACCTGCGAAGAAGATGAAGTCTCACCCGAGGTAGAGGTAGGGGTGGTTGCAAGACTCAAGTTTCTACAACCTAGCTGGGACACATATATGTGATTACAACACTTAACAGAACACTTAACAGTTAATATTCATCAGTACTTAACTCTTATTCACATCACAGGTCAGAACCCTAGTTACAGAGCAACGCAGTATTCAAAAATATCTAATACATCCAAGCACTTAGCACATAGAAACATATCAGATATAGCATTCATTCACATCACTAGGCACTGAGATACTATATCAGATGGATCTAACATACATAAAGATAACAACATTAATCATAAATTACATCAATCATACAAAGCAACCATAACACAAGATATACGTGGTTCACCCCCAACACGGGGCTACGTCCACCAACTATTCTTCTTTATTATGTTCTGTCAATCTTCTTACATGCACAGAGCCCAAAAACCCCACTCCGCATAGGATAGGAGATCTGCGCCCACCTCGCCAGATCCTCCTTCCCCAAGTTAGGTCATAGCACAAAGCCTTCTTACACAATCAACACACCATCTTCTTACAATCACTTGCACAAAGCCTCTAGCTCCGCACTAAGCCACAAACATTCACTACTACTTTAATTAGCACACTGGCCTCTTCTTACATCTCCTAGATATCTATTTATACATTACAAAATGGGCCTAAACATGGGTAAACCCATGGGAAGACATCCCATACCCATTACATAAACCCTAAGCCAAAAATACCTAAAAAAGGGGCCAAGATCCCTTGATCTCCGCTTCTCCTGGCGCTCTGTCTTCAACCATCACGTCGAAGTCCAAAAATCAGTCAAACATGACCCAATTTCTCCAAAACTTGGTCAAGGGCCAATAGTGTGTCGATCCTAGATCGTCGCACTGTCCCTCAAATCAGGGTGCGATGATCAAAGGAAAAATGGAAAAAATCAAAAGTATGGAGGTTTTTCAGTGAATTCAAACAGTCAAAGAGTTCATCTAGATCTCCCAGTGACTTAGAAAACAAAACCCAGGCAATCAAATCAAGAAAGCAAGAAAAAATAGGAAAACAATATGTTCCCCAGTGGAGTCGCCAATTTTTTTATCGGGCTAATTGTTAAGTGCGGACAAAAATCAATCACCCTAGCTTCACTACGAAACTAGAACAAAACAAGACAATACACTACTCTTTCCTTAGATTTCAATTATCAAATGAGAAATGGATTTAGGACATACCTTTTAAATATCAAAGATCCGACTTCGTCAATGCAATCCAAGCTCCATTGTAAGGCTTATGGAGAAATATCTACAAAGGAACACAAGCCAATGAAGACAATAATAACAGAGCCTACTTGATATGAAACTATGTATGTGATCAAGGAATACAACATGGACAAATAAGATTCATATAGGAAAGAAAAGTGCATATGTATTAAATAATAGAAAGAGAGATTACAACCAGAGCCTTGATGTCGTAAGGTCTCTTCCAACTATTCCTTTATCCCTACACACTTCTTTCTCCACAGATTTTGAGACCAACAATCTATCTTGAAAAATCAAAGCTCAAAGCCAACATACAAGCTCCAAAAACTCCAAGCTACAAAACTCAAGAATTTTCCAACCTAACTTTCTCCATGAGAGCTCCTCTCCTTTTATAAGTTGAAGAGGATAAGGTGATGAGGTTAGGATGATCCCACTAAACAAAAAAAGTGAGTAAGATCCAAACCAATTGGAGGCCACCTCACCATAGACGATTCTCCTTCTAGAAGCATCGAGAAGATGCTTGTTTTTCCCACGTACGAAAATCGTCACACCCTAAGTATAGTACAACCTACAGAGACATCACAACCTAGATTTAGAGAAAGGGGCTACGATAAGGCATCGTTGCACCCTATATATAGTGAAACTTGTGACAAACTTCCTTAATAGGGTTTTTACAAAGGAAAATACAATTTCTTCTCTCAGGCAAAGTTCTTCTCCCTTCTTTCTTCAGGAATTTGGGCCACTGATCCTTCTAAAGAAAAAGGATAGGTTTACATCATTAACGGTCATAGGGATGATGAAAATAATGTGTAACAAAATGTACTATAAGTCAAAGTGGATACAAAATAAATTATTTAAATAATAAAGTTAATGGAGAAATCAAGTGGTTAGAAGTGGGTTAGCCCTAAAATAACGAAAGTGGTTTAAGATGGTTAGAAGGTAAAAAATAAAGTGAAGTGATGAGTGTAATATAATTCAAAGTGGATACAAAATAAATTATTTAAATAATAAAGTTAATGGAGAAATTACTAAGTGGACAAGTGGTTAGAAGAGGGTTAGCCCTAAAATAAGGAAAGTGGTTTAAGATGGTTAGAAGGTAACCCCTTGAGGAAGCTACATAAAAGTATAAATACGAGGGAAGGATCTCTCATTTTAATTACACTTGAGAATATTGAATATCTACAAGTGAATGAGGTAACAAAAGTATATCTAAGGTGAATTTCAAAGGGAAGGTGAAGTAAAGAATGCTAAAATTCAAGGGAGGATAAATTCTTTTGATGATGCTTTCTAAGGTATGTTATTTACAGGTCATCTCGCCATTTTCGTAATAACGTTTTTTTCTAGAGTGATTCATACTATGAAATCTAGAGGCCTCTGAGGAAATATGTCCAAGTATATGTGATAAAAATTTCAGCTTGTGGGTCGTTGTATTTTCGGAGTTACACTCTATGGAAAATAGGGTTTGTGGCTAGTCTTGAAACTAGTTTAAAACAGGTGTTTCGGGTAAAAACGTCATAACCTCTTCATAACATATTCAAATTCAATAATACCAAATGTATTGGTTAGAGTATAGTCTATAGTATTTTGTGTACCATTTTCAGATCCACACAATAAATATTTCGTGCGGGGAACTCTCTACAAGTTCGCTCTCTAGAATAAGCCAGAATTGAAGAAGGTATGCCATTTTTGCTATAAATCCTTTTATGAGAGGTTCCAAGTAGTGAAATATAGAGGAATTTCATAAAAGACACTAAATAACATTGTGTACTATTTTCATATATTTATTCATTACAAATACATAGTTATGATTATTGCAAGTTAGGGTTGTTGACTAATCCAAAACTAGTCATGTGAGACTAAAGTAAAGTTTGATGAAAATGCTAGTCTCTTGTTGTCAAAGTTAATGAAGGTTTATAGGTATGTAATCACATACACCAAGTCTATTACAAATTTACAAATCAGATTTGGATGATGAAATTGATGAGGGATTTTGTTTGAGGTATGTTACAGATAGAGGTTGTATAACAATGAGGTTTTGGCACATGGTTGATGCACTTGTTTATGATACATGCTGATTACAGGTTGTTTGGTATAGGTTGGTTCATGGTTGATGCACTTTTTTATGGTATATGTTGATTACATGTTGATTGGTACATGTTTAAAATAGTATATCTCACAGTGATAGTGTGACAGTGGTTCCATCATTCTACTTATATTTCACGAGCGTTGAACGGGGCAAGGATAGGTGGTTGTAGCCACCTTCTGGTTGTATCCAGAGAACATATGGGGTTGCAACCTCCTTCTGGTTGTAGCCAAAGAATTGGGGAGTTGGAGCTTCCCTTAGGTTGTAGCCTGAGAAACTAAAGGGTTGGAGCCTCCTTCCAGTTGCAGTTGGAAAACAAAGGAAGTCGGTGCTTCTAATGAATGTAATTCTTAAAGACATATAAGAAAAATCATTGTGTGGTTTTCTCCAGCTTTGGGTGTCCACGTAAAAACATTGGTGTACTGTGTATGTGTATGATTTCTCATTTGTTCATTATTTATTTACTCTTCAACTATTGGATGATAATGCTACATTGATATAACACTTGAATATTGTGGTTAAAAATGATTACATTGCTTTATTATTGGTTCACCCCCCCACCCTCTCAGTAATCCAAAAATTGGTATTAGAGCAAGTTCCTTCAGAAATTAGTTTAACCACTGAAAGGTAGATCATGGAGATAAACAACATGTATAAAAATGGAATACCATAGTTTGATGGACAAAAGTATGCATTCTGAAGAAGAACGATGAAAACATATATACATGCACAAGGATTTGAAATTTGGAAATCAGTAGTAGATGGATACAAAGAAACAACAGTTCTACCAACAAGTGAAAAATAAATGAAACTAAGTCAAAATAATTCCAAATCCACAAATGCACTTATGAATGGTATTGGTGAATCGGTATATACCAAAGATGTACATTATAAATCCACTAAAGATATTTGGGACAAAATTCAAAATATTTATGAAGGAGATTCAAAATTCAAAGCTACAAAGATTTAAACTTAGAGAGGTCAATTCAAACAACTAAAGATGAAGGAAGATGAGAATATTGCATCTTACTTCTTATGAGTCGTTGAAACAGTGAATGCAATCATAGGATTGGGAGAAAAAATTGAAGAATCTGTAATTGTTCAAAAGGTACTAAGATCTCTTTCTATAAGATTTGAACCTAAGATATCAACACTAGAAGAAGACCATATCTAGACTCAATAAGCATGGACAAATTACATTGAATCTTCACAGTATATGAAATGAGAACTGAACATGAAAATCCATATATAAAAGAAGCATCTTTCAAAGCATCCAAAAGGTCAAATCAAAAGGGAAAACAAAAGGAACATCACAACAACAATGACTTCTCAGAATATGATGAAGAAGAAGTGGCAAACTTTGTCAGAAGATTGAACAAGGGAACCAACGACAGATATAAAGGTAAGATTCCATTGATTTGTTTTAATTGTGATGGAATTGGTCATCTTTCTAAAAAATGTCCTCATAAGAAAAATAAGAGGAATGATGAAGATTACTCAAATAGAAAACAAACATATAAAGACAAAAGAACCAAAAATAAAGTTTTCAAGAAAAGATTATGCACCAAATATAACATCTCCTCATCAGATGAAAATGAAGTCAGTGACAATGAGACATAGAGAGTTATATTCATGGAAATAGAAGACTTTGATAAAGAAGACACCGAAGAATAATATGAAGAGGCATAAGTTGACTACCAGGAAGAATTGTTGAGTGTCGTAGAAGTTATAAGAAGAGAAAGGAAGAAACAATAAGCTACAAATAGAACTAGACAAGAAAGAAGACACTCAAGAACTAGAACAAATGGTCATGAAATTGAAAGTTCAAATAGAAGAAGATAAATAATTGAAGAAGCACTCAAAGAATAGTTAGAAGAAAGAGACATGATCATTGGAAATTTGGAAGCAGAGATTGTCATATTGAGAAATGATCTTCAAAAGAAAAATATGTAGAATAGCTAAAAAGTTCTGGATGACATATCAGTAGTCAAAAGCCTTATCATGAAAAGTTTGGACTTGGATACAATCATAAAGAAAAGGGATCAAGATCCAAAGAAACATAATAATAAACTTATCCAAAAAGGTATGCAAACACAATCAAAGGGGATATAAATATTTACAAGGAAGATTACAGAGACACTCCTCCAACGAGAAGATTCAGACTTCATAATCAATGAATGACAGAAACACACAGGCCTCAGGAAGAAGAAGGATTCATAAGAGTAACTCCTTTCAGAAGATCTTCAACTCCTAGGTATAAAACTATCTTTTTTGGTTTATTTTATGCATGCAATAATTTTGGACATTAATTTGTAAATTGCAGAGCTAATATAAGTAACATAAACAACTTTGAAAGGAATACACAAAATGGTTATCCAAGAGGCCCTAGTGAAACAAAAAGAAGAAGCTACAACATGTTTGATTCATTGAGCACTGAAGTGGAATGCTACAAGTGCAAAAAATTTGGACACATGGCCAAAGATTGTAAAATGACAATCCCTCCTAGAGAACCACAACATAACAACAACAATAACATACATGAATCTCATAAGAGAATAGGGATAAGAAATCAAAATCAATATAGCAATGAAGAATGCACACTCTCTCTACAAGCTAAGTAGAAGAAACATGGTTGGTATGTTGAAAGTGGTTGTTCAAAACACGATAGGTGATAAAGACAAGTTTCTTACATTAAGAAAGGAAATAGATGGATCGTTCTCCTTCAAAAATGATGATTCAACTAAAATCATTGGAAAAGGCACAATCAAAATTGGAAATAAGAATACCAAGGAAGAAAATATTATACTAGTAGAATATATGAAACATAATCTTCTAAGTGTAAGTCAAATGTGTGACCAAGGTCATAAAATTACTTTCAATTCATAGAAGTGCGAGATAAGAAAAGAAGGTTTAGGAAAATTGATTGCAACAACTGCAATAACTTCAAGAAACATATATGTATTAAGTGAAGTTGGAAATGAAAAGTGTTGTCTAGGAAAGGAAGATGAAGGTTGGATATGGCACAAAAGAATGGGTCACATACACTTTGATAACCTTGTCAAAGTCAACAAAAAGGAAATAGTTAGAGAAATGCCCCAAATCAAAAAAACAACCAACACTTTATGCAAGCATTGTCAATAAGGAAAGAAAACAAACACCAAGTTCAAATCAAAGGAATATTCAACAACAAGACCACTGGAAATTGTGCATACTAATATAGTTGGACCAACTACAAAAAATGATTTAAAATGTGAAAAATACTTTATGTTATTAGTTGATGATTATACATGAATGACTATAGTTTTATTTCTCAAGAATAAGTCAGAAGCTTTTGAAAACTTCAAGGTATACAAAGAAATGGTTGAAAATGAAATGGATTCAAAAATCAAATGTTTGAGATATGATAATGGAGGAGAGTTCACTTCAAAGGAATTTATGGACTACTGCAACATACATGGAATAAAAAGACAATTCTCTGTTTCTAGGACACCTCAACAGAATGTAGTTGTTGAAAGAAAGAACATGATAGTACAATAAATGGCTCAAACAATGCTAATGGATTCCAAATTGACAGATATTGTTTGGACACATGTAGTGCATACAACATTTCACATTCAAAACAAAGTAATGCTGAGGAACAACACTGAAAAAACTCCCTATGAGCTATGGAAATGAAGACCAACAAATGTGAATCACTTCAGAGTATTTGGAAGCAAATGCTACATCAAAATAGAATATGGAAAAATGGGAAAGTTTGACTCTAGTGTGGACAAATGAGTAGTTGTTGGTTAATCAAGTACAACTAAAGCATACACGTGTTACAATATGAGGTTGAACAAATTTGTGGAAAGCATCAATGTAACAATTGATGAAACAGGTGGACGAGAATTAAAGGAAGAAGAAAATGAATTGATGGAACAAATTTATGAAGAAGAAGTAGAAGGGGAAGACGAATAGGATTAGAGAGAAGTATAAGAGCAAGTTCAACAAGTGCCTCTAAAGACACCTAGGAAACGATTACAAAATAATCATCCTTCATATCAAATTATCAGAAACAAATATGTAGGAGTTGAGACTAGAAAAAGAATTTGTTCACCAGAACAAATGCACCTAGCACTCTTCTACGATTGAACCAAACAATTTTGAAGAGGCCAACAAGGATGAATTTTAGAATAAGGCTATGGATGAAGAACTGGATCAAATAAAGAATAATGACACTTGAGAATTGGTTCCAAGACTAAAGAATAAGAATGTGATTGGCACAAAGTGGGTTTTCAGAAATAAATTGATTAAAGATGGACATGTTACAACGAACAAAGGTAGATTGGTATGTAAAGGATACACACAGGTTGAAGGAATCGACTTTGAAGAGACATTTGCCCTAGTTTCCAGAATGGAAGCAATCCAATTTATTTTAGCTTATGCATGCTCCAAGAATATTAAAGTGTATCAGATGGACGTGAAATTATCTTTTTTGAATGGGGAACTTGAAGAAGAAGTCTACATAGAACAACCTGAAGGATTTCAGTTGTCAAAGAACACAAATTATGTGTGTAAATTGAAGAATTCCTTTTATGGTCTAAAATAGGCTCCTAGAGCATGGTACTCTAGACTGGATAAATATCTACAGCAAGAAGGGTTCAGAAAAGGAAGTGCAGACAAAAACCTCTACATTAAGGTAGCTCAAGATAATATTTTATTAATTGAAGTTTATGTTGATGCTATTATTTTTGGAAGTACTGATGACAGGTTAAGCCATAAATTTACAAAGGATATGCTGAATGAATTTGAAATTTCATTACTCGGAGAACTGTCCTTCTTTCCGGGTCTTCATATATGTGAAAGGAACCGAGGAATTTTTATTTCTCAAACTTATTATATCAGATAAATGCTAAAGAGGTTCATAATGGAACATTGCAAACCAGTTACCACTCCTATGCAAACCAACTGCAATTTGAGAAAAGATGATGATTCAAAGTCTACAGACCATAGACAATACATGTCAATGATTGGTAGCTTACTATATGTGACAACATCCAGACCATATGTAATGCAGGAAGTTGAAAAGGTGGCACAATTTCAAGTAGCACCAAAGGAATCACATATCTTAGCAGTGAAGAGGATTTTCAGATATCTCAAAGGAACATAAGAGTTTGGATTGTGGTATCCAAAAGGAAAGAATCTAACACTTATTTCCTACACAAATGCAAATTGGGAAGGTTTCATTGATGACTGACGAAACACCAGTGGAGAAACATTCTACTTGGGTGAGTATTTAGTATCTTGGATAGGCAAGAAACAACATCAATATCTTTGTGTATAGTCGAAGCAGAGTATATTGTAGAAACATGATGTTGTACATAGGTTATATGGATGAAACAAAATCTGGCAGATATACAAGTTGAATATGATGAGCCCATTCCAATCTATTGTGATAATACAAGCGCCATCAATATCTCAAAGAACCCGGTGATGCACTCCAAGACGAAGCACATTCCAATCAAGTATCACTTTCTATAGGAACATGTTGTAGACAATAACATCAGAGTTGAATATGTGGGTACAAAAGAACAAGTGGCAGACATATTTACAAAATTTATTCCACAGGAAGCCTTTGAGTATCTTCGCTAGAGACTTGAAGTACTTTCTACTACAAAATGAATGCTTTTGAATGCTTATCTTATATGTCTTATATTTACACAAGGAAGCACCATAAAGAGGAAAGTTTAGGTTAGGAGATCAATTTTAGGAAGAGTTTAGTCGGAGGCATAAACCCCAGATGGAAAGATACATTTTCCATTGATGACAAAGGGGGAGAGATTTATTAGATGTAAAGGTAAATGCTTGGAGGAAGAGCAAAAAGGTATGGTTCTAGGGGGAGTGATGGTCACAGGGGGAGCATGAGTGATATGACTTTAGTATTGCATCAGAGTGTTGCCATAAATGCCAAAGGGGGATATTGTTGATTATTGGGTTTGTTTTCATTGATGTCAACCCTTGAAGAAAGTCTGGTAGCATAAAGGTTTGGGTAATGGACCCCTTTTTTATTTATTTATAATGATATGAGTTTTAATACATTTGAAGGTAAGAATATTCTAGATGGATAGTACATGTCATGTCATTTCCGATGGTATGTGTAAATTCACATAACTTCTCATGGTTAGAGAGTTATAGCCATGTGAAGTTGGAGAACCCTCATGAGTCATCTAGAAGCCCCAAAAGGTCAAAGTAGTCAAAGTGGTTGCAAAGAAGAAATTATTTAACTAATAAAGTGAAGTGATGAGTGTACTATAAGTCAAAGTAGATACAAAAGAACTTATTTAAATAATAAATTTAATGGAGAAATTACTAAGTGGACAAGTGGTTAGAAGTGGGTTAGCCCTAAAATAAGGAAAGTGGTTTAAGATGGTTAGAAGGTAACCCATTGAGGAAGCTACATAAAAGTATAAATAAGAGGCAAGGGTCTCTCATTTTAATTACACTTGAGCATATTGAATATCTACAAGTGAATGAGGTAACCAAAGGATATCTAAGGCGAATTTTAGAGGGAAGGTGAAGTAAAGAAGACCAAAATTCAAGGGAGGATAAATTCTTTTGTTGATGCTTTCTAAAGTATGTTATTTATAGGTCATCTCACCATTTTCGTAATAACTTTTTTTCTAGAATGATTTAGACTGCGAAATATAGAGGAAGTTGAGGAAACATATCCAAGTATTTGTGATAAAAGTTTTAGCTTGTGGATTGTTGTAGTTTTGGAGTTACACTTCATGGAAAATAGGGTTTGTGGCTAGTCTTGAAACTAGTCTAAATTAAGTGTTTCGGGTAAAAACATCATAACTTCTTCATAACATATCCAAATTTAGTAAGACCAAATGTATTGGTTAGAGTACAATATTTAGTATTATGTGTACTATTTTCATATCCATACACTAAATATTTCTTGCGGGGAACTCTCTACAATTTTGCTCTCTAGAAAAAGCTAGAATTCAACAAGGTATGCCATTTTTTCTATAACTTCTTTTCTAAGAGGTTCCAAGTAGTGAAACCTGGAGGAATTGCATAAAGACACTAAAAATAATTGTGTACTATTTTCATATCTTTATTCATTACAAGTACATAGTTATGATTATTGCAAGTTAGGGTTGTCAAAGTTTGATGAAAATGCTAGTCTCTTGTTGTCAAAGTTAAGGAAGGTTTGCAGGTATGTAATCACATACACCAGGTCTATTACAAAGTGACAAATAAGATTTGGATGATGAAATTGATGAGGTATTTTCGTTGAGGTATGTTATAGATAGAGGTTGTATAACAACGATGTTGTGGCACATGGTTGATGCACTTGTTTATGGTACAACATGATTACAGGTTGTTTGGTACAACTTGGTGCATGGTTGATGCACTTGTTTATGGTAATATTGATTACATGTTGTTTGGTAGATTTTGGTGCATGGTTTATGAACTTGTTTATTCTATAGGTTGATTACAGGTTGATTGGTATAGGTTTACAACAATATATCTCACAGTGATAGTGTAACAATGGTTCCATCTTTCTACTTATATTTCAGATCGCTTGGACGGGGAAAGGACATGTGGCTGTAGCCACCTTCCCGTTGTAGTTGGAGAACATAGGGGGTTGTAGCCTCCTTTTGGTTGTAGCCAAAGAATTGAGGAGTTGGAGCTTCCCTCAAGTTGTAGCCCGAGAAACTAGGGGGTTGGAGCCTCCTTCTAGTTGTAGCTGGAAAACAAAGGAAGTTTGTGCTTCCAATGAATGTAATTCTTAAAGACATATAAGAAAAATCATTCTGTGGTTTTCTCCCACTTTGGGTTTCCACATAAAAACACTGGTGTACCTTGTATGTTTATGATTTCTCATTTGTTCATTACTTATTTACTCTACAACTATTGGATGATATTACTACATTGATATAACACTTTCATTTTGTGGTTAAAAATGATTAAATTGTTGTATTACTGATTCACCCTCCCTCTCAATAATCCAACAGATGATTCACTCAAAACCCTTTTGGAGCAACACAATTATTCAGAAGATCATAATTTGAAGGGTTTTGTGATTCACTCAAAACCCTACATAGTAAAAATTTTAAATTGTATTGTTGATTTTAACAACATTTTTTTTTTTACAATTTGTATCCCTATTTAGATTTAATTAAAATTTATAAAAGAAAAAAACATGCTTACCTTAAACCCTTGTTTCTTCTTTCTTATGTGACTTGAAAATTTCACCTTAGGGTTTAACTCCCTCTATCACTTCATAATTATGGATTTTCATTTTAGGAATTTTAGATTTAATGGGTTTGTGTTTCTATATATAAGACGTTTGGCATGTGATGCAAAAGAACCACTTATTGCATCGGATCCAAACCTTGCCAACCTTGTCACGTTTTTTTTTTAAATGGTTTCTAGTCATCGGTGTGCCAATTTGACTATAACACATTGGTGCACTTACTGATAAAGTGCATTGGAAATGCTGTAACATGATTTTTTTTTAAATTTGTTCATCAGTGTGTAACCTTTTCGGTTAGTTTTTTCGTACATGGAATTTTTTGTTTTCATTTTTTACTCTAGGTGTGGTGTTTTTATTGATACATATCACACCATTGTAATTTAAAGTATTTTAAAAGAAAATTTTGTTGGTGCGTTTCCTATATTGAACGCACTAGTGTTTTCATATTATTAAAGCACGCTGGATAAAAATATATGTGTTCATATATATATATATATATATATATATATATATATATATATATATATATATATATATATATATATATATATAAGA
>ML792212.1:23370-79443 GCA_009831015.1 Picea engelmannii | reverse complement strand
ATTTAATAGATTTTGTATTGAATGGTATAGGTTGTATATTGATAAAAAAAAACGTGTGAGAATAGTTCAAGTAACAAAAAATTTGATCGACACAATGATAGCACATCCAAAAAGACAAAAAAAGACAAGTTCTTTGGAAATTCTATACAAAATTAATATGTTTGAACTATATGTAAGTTTAACTAATATGTATTGGTTAGTGTGTGTCATTCAAAGCCACAAAATGAGGAAACTCGATAAGATTATTTTTTATCTAAGTGCAGAAGAGAGTAAAAAATTGATGGAAAATTACAAAAGGATGAATAAGGTGAATGAAAAAATACTATTCAATATGAGTTCTTTTTTTAATTTCCATTAATAATATACTTAAGAATATTAGATAACATGTTTCAAACAATCTATTAATTCACATATGTTTAATGTTTTATAGTGACCAACAACGAAGGAACGGAATGTCGTTCTAAGAAAATAAAAATTATAGAGGATGTAAATGATGATGAATTGGTCCTTAGCTCATCTGGAGTAGTGTTGGAGGTTAATGAAAGGGGGGAAAACATTTACAAAACTATGAGGGATATAGTGGAATGAACGTATAGACTTACTTTCCACTTTCAGTATAGAAATAAATCCAATGATTCCAAGAACCAGGTTATATCTAAACTACAAGAAGCGTTTCCAGAGCAATGGTCAATGAGACCTGTCAGACTTGCAATAGAAAAAACAAACTACAACAAAAAAGAATTATTCAAAAAGTAATATTCCTAAAAATGTTTTTCTAGAATATGTATATTACAAAACATTCCTTTATTAATATCAATTTTGTTATATTTAGTTTTGATATATCAATATAAAATAGTTTATTGTCATGTTACTTTTTTTAAGAAGATTATGAAAATCTTAAAGGATCAATGAGCTGATATTCGAAATATGCCAGCAAGAATGTCCAAAAACGTGTACAAGAAGATGGTCAAAGAAATGGACATAATTGCATCATAGGAGGAGCCATATCAACAACAATGTGCTTAAAATGTATGAAATCATTTAATTTGTATATTAGGTACATATACATAAATAATTTAGAATTAAATATTATTTTTCAAGTATTTTTTTGCAGAAAACAAAACAAAATGGAACCCATTCAACACATAAAACAGGATGACAAGGAAGAAAAGGGTTGATAGCAAAGTTTTTGAGTAACTGTTATTTCCTTATAACAACTTAAGATTTCAGTTTTGTATATTTTAAGTTGTTTTGCAACAACCATCCTTGAATGTCTTCAACCATGTGCTAACATACAAAGAAGATCCATCGGAAGAATTGATTGACATTGGGTTAAGTATGGGTTGTGAGTATATGTTGGCATATAAAAAATTAATTGTCGAATTTATAAGCATATATGTTGTTTTACTTCTCTCATTTTATAATTAATGAAACAAAAAAAATCCTTTATATTAAATCTACGATTTATTATGGGGTATAAAACTTGCAGGAAACAAAGTATGGAAATGTGCCAACAAAAGAGTTGTTGACAAAGGGCATGAGATTTGGTTTTGAAAGAATGTGTATCATCCATGACTCAATTATTTCTATGGTATGTCGCTTTTCAATTTACATTCATGTATATTATTTATTTCAATTTTCATTATTCTCACCAATGTAGATACACTCATTACACTTTATTTTTAATTTTGTAGATGGAACTTGAAGAAGAGGAAAACAATTGAGGAAATCAACAAAATATTCGGCCAAATAACCCAAGTCATGGAAGTATCTCAAGCACCGACAATAGTTCCAACGAAGAATGATGATCTATATATTTGGATATTAATGCAAGATGTTGTATTTTTTGAAATAATTGTCTGTGAAAATCATACATTTTGTTTAATGTAATGGACATAGTGTCCCAATTGAAAGACAAGGGGGTACCAATAAATGTCCCATTTTGTATGACATAGAGTCTCTTATTCAAATATAATAAAATATGTTTTATTTTATTCTATTGTGTTGTCCAATGTCGTTGTGAAATGTTACATCATTGATTAAATATATGGATGATTAAATATTATAATGAAGAGATGGGAAATCTGATGATATAATAAATTAATCCAAACATCATATTCAAATGCACTACTCAAAATTTAATTTATATGAATACTATTATAAGATATATGCCAATTTTTTGATGAACAATGGAATTCAAAAATAACAATAATTGCACTATCATAGGTCGATGTTTCTAAAAAGAGAAAAACAACATCAATGTGTTTAATGCTAAAAAAACATTGGTGTTGTAATCAAATGCACACCTATGTTGTAATACAATGAACCAACACCAATCGTAATATTATTTAAACAACAAAAATTATAATAATAAAAATCGACCTTCCGGTGCATTTAATTAAAATGGTGCACTGGTGCTTCTGTATCATACTTTTGCATCAGTGCATTCTAAATTTCATGCACTAGTTGCATTTTTCTTGTAATGCACTAGTGCATGGTATCATAGATTCGATCGATGAATTTTTATTATTAAAGCACCGATGTGTTATTATTTAGAACAGAGCATCGGTGCGCCAATATGTTTTTGAATGCCATGGTTCTTTCGGTGAAATGTAAGCACTAGTGGTTTAAGTTTGAAAACACATCGATGCCTATACACCATGAAGTGAAACGCCTAGAAAAACATTCGCTAAAATATTCAACTGCCTATATTTTTTTAGTTTTAATGAAGTTCTGTTATAATATCCGCAAAAACATCTGCTATAAAAAACAAATGTTTTAGCAGAGTTTTTTTTGACAACTTTTGTCCATTTTGTAACACTAAAAACCTTTGCTATAACCTATGCTACAAGGTATTTTCCTTGTACTGATACTTCAAAAGGATTTTTCTAAGTAGATGAATGCATGGCATGATTATAGACATGTTGGATATAAGGAAACTATCCATCCCATAATTTAGGATGCTTGCTGTAATATTATCAAAGTAGATGTACCATTGTTTTGTTCACAACCTTTGTCTATCCATCTGTCTATGAATGGAAATGTTAGGGACCTAACCTCCCTAACCCATCACATAGGTATAATAATATATTTCCATGTAATAAAGGCCAATATTAATAAGGCCTATCAATAAGGAAGAATAAGTCAAATGTAAGAAGACCTAATAGAATCTTCCACTTCTAGAAGGATCTTCCTCTAGATTTTTCTTTTGGATAGATATATTTAGTATAAATAGGAGTAGAGGGTATGCGAAGTTTTATATTGGAGATTATTTTAATAGATATTTGCTACGTTGAAGGTTTCCCCCTTGAAGAGGCAAGTGAACATTGTTATCAATAGTAAAGGTGTTCTTTTTGGTTTTATTTTGGTACTATTCTGATATTGATCTAGTTACTTTATTATTGTTCTGGCATTGATTGTTGAATATTTTTGTTCTGCATACTATAATATATATGGAATATTACAAGTGGTATCAGAGCTCTTTCCTTGGAAAAAAATTGTGGGTTATTTTTTTTCCAGGGTAGAGACGTATTTTGACGTCTTAAAGCTACAATGATATGTCGTTACATGCATAAAACTATGTTCGGGGAGTAATAAATGCATGAAATACAAGTGGTACTTAAGTGCACATTTGTTGGCCACCCTTGTAACCCCTGTTGGTACCCCTTCGAGTGGTAGCACATAAAAAAATGCATGTATACGAATCGACCTAGATCTCCTGAAGCACTCCATAGATAAATCAATTGGCCTCCTGAATACTATAATTCCACCGAGAACAATGCTCAGGAAGATACTCTCTAATACATGGGTAGTCAGGTAGTATGACTAAGGGAACGATCTAGCCTCCTTAGTTGGTGCCCTAAGATATTTGGATGAGTACTATTGTTGGACCTCGCACATATCTCAAAGAACTATAGCACAAAGAAAACCATTTTTTGTATACACCATGCATACCCTAACCCTTGGGACGAAAGCATAAACAAAACAAACAATATCTATTACCACACAATGGTGCCTCTTGCATTGTAGTTGTGAAATTACTACACATTTATTCCTATTAAGAATTTGGGCATTTCAACACTGTAGTATTCTTTAGATTGGAGTCTTGATCATGTTGGTACCATTATTTGAGCCCTATCCCATTGGATTCCTCTCTTCTCCCTGATCGCAATCATACCAATCATTTTTCAGCAATTTTTTTTCCCGTGGACCCAAACCTCTTCTGACACCCTTATTTGGGCCTTACCCCATTGGTTTCCCCTCATCTCCCTGACCGTCATGATACCTTTCAACCATAATCCATTTTCTATGTGGTCCCACCCATCCCTTTATGTTTTCCCTCTTCATCATGGCCCAGACCTGTAGCCAAGACTTGGAATCTCTCTTCAATTCCTTGTTGTCTACTTTCACAGAGACCCAACATGAAGTGAGCTATATCAGTGCAAATATTGCCACCATCAATAAGAACATGAATTCCTTCATAGACACAAAAATGGAAACCATCAAATAGGACCTAGCTACCCAACTTACATCCTTCACTGATACGTTCTATGCCAAGTTGAATATCCCTACAGACTTTACCTCCTCTAACCCACCTTTGCACCTTGAAGGTGAAACTCTGTCCAATTACCAGAATTTTCATCCCCCTCACGTCTAGCATGACCTACGCCTTCCATGTGTGGATGTGAAATTTTTTTTATGGTTCATAACCCACTAATTAGGTAACTCAAATGAAACATTATTTCTCTTTGTATGACATTACAGATGAGTTGGCTAAACTCTGGTATGGTGTTCTCCATTTAGATCAAGAACCTTGGCAATGGTGGAAATAAAGAAAAAATGCCTTCCAAGGGTATGTGGTTTGGAAACAATTTGTGGCATATATTTATGAACGCTTTGACACTGACACCAACCATTTAGGCCATTTGACAAAGTTGAAACAATCTGGCATAGTGAAAGAATTTATATCTGATTTTGAGTGATCAGATTTTTACAAAGATGGCATGTTTGAAGATTTTTTTCGATATTTTTTTATCAATGGCCTCAAGTATGATATCCATTCCCATGTCCTCATGGCTTGGCCTCAGAGTTAGGTGGAAGCTACTAAAAGAGATAAGGAATCAAAATAGTTTGTCTCTTCTCAAACAAGAAAACCCTCCTTTATTCCTCATCCTAAACCAATCACTCCCACTCCTCCTTCCACTCCACTAAGGATCCAAAAATTGACTAGGGAAGAAATGGTTGAATTCTAAATCAAGGGCCTTTGTTATAATTGTGATGAAAAATATTTTCCTCGGCACAGGTGTAAGGAACAAAATATTTTTATGGCCATATCCAAGGATGTTTCTGAAGATGATGTCGAGGCCCTCCTATGTTTGAGTCACCTGAACCCACTACCTGACCCCACCATTCGACCCTCTCAAATTTGAATCGGTCATTTCTTTGAATTCTCTCACTGGTTTCTCTGCTCCCCAATCCCTTAAGCTAATTGATTACATTAAGCATCAGAAGGTCATCATCCTTGTTGACAGTGGAAGAACCTACAATTTTATTCATCATCACATTGCCCAAGAAACTAATTGCTATATCCATGCANTTGTGAAAATGTGTGTCTCCAAATTGGTTAGTACCACATGAAATACATATGTTTTCTATTGACATGGGTGGTTGTGAAATTGTGTTGAGTGTCGAATGGTTAAGGACTTTAGGTCCCATTCTCATGGATTTTAAGGAATTAACCATGCAATTCAACCAGTAGGGCCAACAATATAAGTTCCAAGGCATCAAAACAGGTTCCCCTGAGATCATCAGTTCCCACCGCATGGAAAAGCTCCTCAAAAAAGGTCATTCAGACATTATTCCACAACTCCATTCCACTCACACCACTGAGACACCCTCTGTGTTGTAGGACCTCCAATCCATCCTCTCCAAACATCAAGTTGTTTTTTCCACTCCCTAGGGACTTTCTCCTTCCTGTGGTGTTCATGATCATTCCATTCCCCTTGTCTCTAGAATCCTTCCTCCCAATGTTCATCCCTTTTCCTAGAAAAAATAAATTGAGAAAATTGTTCAATAATTTCTCACTGTATGCATTATCTGTCCGAGTAAGATCCCCTATTCTTCTCCTGTGGTCATGGTCCTTAATAAATATGTCTCTTGGAACATGTGTCCTGACTTCTTTTCCCTAAAAAAACTCACCATCAAAGACAAATTTCACAATCTTGCCATTGATGATCTCTTGGATGAATTGAGTGGTGCCCAATTCTTTAATAAACTTGATATTTTTTCTAGCTACCACCCGATACGAATGAAAGAGAATACATTCCTAAGACTACATTTTGAGCTCATGAGGGCCACTATGCATTTTTGGCAATGCCATTTGGCTTGTGTAATGATCCCTCCACTTTCCAAAGCCTCATGAATCATGTCTTCTGTCCTTTTCTTCATCATTTTGTCTTATTTTTCTTTGATGATATCCTCATCTATAGTAAAAATTGGACAACCCATGTTGATCATGTGGATCGAGTTCTACATATACTCTCTCAGTACCAAATTTTCCTCAAACAATCTAAAGGTCCTTTTGGAGCCTCAAAATTTGAGTACTTGGGTCATATTGTTGGCAAGGCAGGTGTCAGGGTGAATCCTAAGAAGATTGAAACTATGTAGGATTGGCCTTGCCCAAAGACTCTCAAAAGCTTGTGTTTTTTTTCTATTTTTAACAAAATATTATCACAAGTTTCTTAATAATTATTGAAAGATTGCGGTGCCTCTCACTGCTCTCCTTAAAAATAATTCTTTCACTTGGAATCCCACAGCTGATCAAGCCTTTCAATACTTGAAGGTATCTATGTGCACCACTATGGTCTTGTCCCTTCCTAATTTCACAAATACCTTTGTCCTGGAATGTGATTCTTCCGAGAGAGTAATTGAAGAGTCCTTATGCAAGATGGTCAGCCTTTGACCTTCCAACAAACGACTGTTAGAGCGAAATTTGGGCCAATCAATATATGAAAAGGAAATTTTGGCTATTATGCATGCAGTGGATCTTTAGCACCCTTATTTGTTGGGGAAACACTTCCAAATTAAGACAGATAATCAAAGCCTCAAGTATTTTTTGGAGCAACACCCTTCCTCCCCGATGCAACAAAAAATGGTTGATTAAGATATTTGGATATGATTATGAGATCATTTACAAGAAAGGAAAATAAAATGTGGTTGTTTATGCTCTTTCAAGAAAATATGAAGATGAAGGGTCCCCTTTTCCCCACTCCTTCATTGTACTAGATTGTATCCAAGGTATTCACCAGGAATGACTACAAGATCCAAAAATTTTGCATCTGACCCAACAAATGCAAGCCAATTATCCAGTTTCTCCAGGGTACACTTGGCACAATGATGAGATTCTCTACAAAGGTGATTTGTGTTTAAGTAAACAATCACAACTTGAATCCACGATGCTTTCTTAGCTTCACCCACAACTGGGCACTCAGGGTTTACCAAAATCTATGACTGGGTCAAACGTTCTTTTTTCTGGGATGGTATGAAATAGGACATTCGTACTTTTGTGGCAGAATATGATGTTTTTCAACACAACAAAGTAAAAATAGTCAAATCTCCTAGCACACTACAACCACTTCTAATTCCACCTACTATTTCGAGAGATATCTCTATGGATTTTATTATGGGCTTACCTAAATCAGGAAAATAAGTTAGTCATGATGGTGGTTGTTGAGCGTCTTTCCAAGTATACTCATTTATGTGATCTTCAACACCCATTTACCGCCTCCACTGTGGCTCAAATTTTCATGGATCATGTATTCAAGGTTCATGGCATGCCTCATTCTATTGTTTTTGATCAAGATCCCACTTTCACCAACAATGTTTTGCAAGAATTGTTCAGGCTACAAGGCACCCAATTGCATCTCAACA
Organism: Picea engelmannii; assembly: GCA_009831015.1. NCBI lineage: Eukaryota > Viridiplantae > Streptophyta > Pinopsida > Pinales > Pinaceae > Picea > Picea engelmannii. The sequence continues at coordinate 71,514 of ML792212.1, read as the reverse complement.
AAACTTATCATACCTAGACTGATGGTCAACTGAAGTTGTCAACAATTGTTTGAAAACATATTTTAGGGGTTTTTAATTTGAAAGGAAAAATTACTGGGCTTAATGGTTACCACTAGATGAATGGTTGTACAACACTTCTTACCATATATCTAGTCACATGACCCCTTTTGAAGCATTATATGGACAAAAACCACTTTCAGTTCTCTCATACCTTCTAGGTGTCTCCAAGTTCCAGGAAGTTGAACAAATACTTGTAGTTAGAGAGGCTATTCTCCATACCCTCAAAGAGAATTTGTTCATGGCTCAAAATCACACGAAGAAACAAGAATATCAAGGTCACTCTGAACATTAATTTGCTGAAGGAGACCAGGTGTTTCTTTGAATGCAACCTTATAAGAAAACTTCACTCAAGGCCGACCATTTTCATAAACTAGCACCCAAATTTTATGGTCCTTATAATGTTCTGAAGTGTGTGGGATAAGTGGCCTATTAGTTAGCTTTTCCCAGTCATTCAAAGCTCTATCTGGTTTTTCTTGTCTATTTCTTAAAGAAGGTGATTGGAACTAAGTGCCAAACTCAAACCAGCCTTCTTGAGTTGGATGAAGGATCCATCTGGTTGTATCCACAAGTAGTTTTGGACCAACATCAGTGTTGTCTTCATCAACACACCATCAAGGAAGTGTTAGTCCAATGGAAAGATACAACTCCAGTATATGCCACTTGGGAACCAATTACCATTCTACAACAATTTCCTCATCTTAAGCCTTGAGGACAAGGTTGTTTTTAATGGGGAGGGAATGTTAGGGACCTAACCTCCCTAACCCCTCATGTAGGTATAATAATATATTTCCATGTAGTAAAGGCCAATATTAATAAGGCCTAAAAATAAGAAAGAATAAGTCAAATATAAGAAGACCTAATAGAATCTTCCGCTTCTAGAAGGATCTTCCTCTATATTGTTCTTTTGGATAGATAGATTTAGTATAAATAGGAGTAGAGGGTATGAGAAGTTTTGTATTGGATATTATTGTAATAGAGCTCTTCTCTGCTGGAGGTTTCCCCCTCGAAGAGGAAAGTGAACATTGTTATCAGTAATAAAGGTGCTTTTTTTGGTGTTATTCTAGTACTATTGTGGTATTGATCTGGTTACTTTATTGTTGTTTTGACATTGCTTGTTGAATATTTGTGTTATTCATACTATAATATATCTATAATCTTATAGAAAAGTCATGTTCTTCTTCAATTTATTGTCCATTAGCTCCCATAAATGAGACCAAAACTTTCCCAAAAAGTGAGAGTCTCGATATGTTATTGTAGATGTAGGAAGTCGAAAATGAATTCATACATTAGCAAAGAACATCTGTGTTGTCTGATAAACCATGAAATGTTTCCTACATGGCATTAGAATACACATATTTTTGAATCTATCCACCATGACATATAGATAATCATGACCTATTCTGGACATCGCTAAACCCCCTACAAATTCCATGGAGATACTTTCCCATGGTTGTGAAGGTATCGTAAGTGGTTTATATAACCCCATTTTTTTTGTTGCTAGGTTTACTTGTGGCACACATGACAAAACCTTTAATATACTTGGAAACTCTCTTGTTCATCCAAGGATAATAAAAATACCTTTGTAACTGTGCAACTGTCTTACCAACCTCAAAATGACTAGAGATGAGAGATGTATGAGATTCTATAATTATATTTACTCTTTCATCTTTTGGTATACATGGTTTTCCAAGATGATATAATAATTTGTCATGCATATAATAATATAACTGCTAATTTTTGTGAGTTAATGCATCATATGCTTCTTTAAAATCATCATCCCTAGCATATTGTCATGAATAGATTTCATGTGCTAAAGAATTATACCTAAGTATTATATATGCATTAAAATATGGTTTCGATAACATGGCTGCAACCTTATTATGAATACCCTTCTTATACTTGATTACCAAATGAAACTGTTGTAGAAAACCCATCCAAGTGGAGTGTTGTGATCGTTTTATCTTGGTCTATGACTACAAATATTGTAATGGTTGATGATATATATGAATGATTGTCTCCTTTCCCATTAAGTAATTCTTCCATTTCTTTACACTTTGTACCAACACATACAATTTCTTATCATATGCTGGATAGTTAATCACAACTTGAGTGAAAGTCTTATAATGATAACATATAGGTTTACCTCATTGCATCAAGACTACACCCATGGAATATCCGCTTGCACTAGTTTGAATCTCAAATGATTGTTGCAGATCTAGCAATGCCAGAATTAGTGCGTTGCTTATATTTTCCTTTAATGTCTCAAAGGATTTTTGTTGCTTTCTCCCCCATTGAAAGACTTGTTTAGAATTTGTTAATGCATGTAGAGGTGCTACTATGTATGAGAAATTAGCAATGAATTTCCTCTAATACTGTATGACTCCTAAGAATCTCCTGACTTCGGTGGTAGTAGTTGGCTTGGGCCACTTCACAATGACTTCTACTTTTGCAGGATCTATTTTCAATTGGCCATTCCCTACAATGTAACCCAAATATACTAGAGAAGTTTTGGCAAATTCACACTTAGAAATCTTGATATACATCTTCTTCTTTTCCAAAAGTTCAAAAACTTTCCTGACATTCATCAGATGATATTCTCATGTTCAACTGAAGATCAATATGTCGTCTAAATAAACAATACAAAAATATTCTATGTAGGGTATAAACACATCATTCATCACTCTCATAAAATTTTCTGGTGCATTACATAACCCAAATGGCATAACCAACCATTCGAACAAGCCTTGCTTGGTCTTGAAAGAATTTTTCCATATGTCATCTTCTGCAATTATGATTTGATGGTAACCACTTTGCAATTCCAACTTAGTGAAATACACAACATTCTTTAATTGATCTAATATATAATCTATTCTTGGAAGAGGATAACAATTCTTCATCGTAATCTTGTTCAGGGATCGAAAATTTATACACATCCTCCATGTGCCATATTTATTTGGAACTAAAAAAAGAGGAGAACCACATTGAGAGGAGCTTGGTATGATGATTTGTTCATTCTCAATTACTGATGATCTATGCACTTCGATATTCAAAAGAGGAGCATCCTGCTGAAAATATATTTCATGTTCAACCTCTCTTTTAGGAGACAACCCAGTAGGCTCCTGAAACAACTCATCATAATTAGATATGTTGTTGATAATTTATTTCTTATGATTTGGATCACAACCTGCTAAAGCATTTATTATATCTTCTTCTTTCTATTTCACTATCACGAAAACAAAATATTTACTTGTGCTAATGAGTTTCTTCATTTTCCTTGTGCTCACTAAGGAAACATTAGTTTTGATGCGATGAGCTATGACAATATATTCAACCCCATCCTTGAGAAGGTGATATTTTTTATCTTCTCGGTAGAACACATCCTTCATGTCAAATAGATATGGACTACCCAAGACAATTCCACAAATGTCAAGAGGCACAACATCTAACTCAACCTCGTCAAAGAACTTAGTTGTAATCACAAACCTAATCTTACACTATTTCATCACTTTCAACTTAGCATCATCACACACCCAACCTAATGGATATGGATTTTTTTGACGTGTCATCTTCAATCCTAGATTCTTAACAATTTATTCATATATTAGATTTACTTGAGATCCACTATCAAATAAAGTATCTACCTTTGTATGCTTGACTATAACTCTGACATGAAAAATCTCGCTCATTTTATTTTGATCAATATAACTTTCCATCTTGGCAGATTGAAATGAAGAATTTGAGCTGATATCTTATATATATTTTCTTCCTATGGCCATGATATTGGATTGATCTTCAGAATCTGGCCCTAGATCTTGATGAGATGATGCAAAAGTATTCTACTTTCCTTTATCCTTGTATTTGTTTGGTCATAATTTTGGATAGAACTTCCAACACTGTGATTCCTCATGTCCCTTTATTTTACAGTGGGAACATGTAGGTCTTCCCTTAGCTGGATTCATTGTGGTTTATTTCTTACTCTTCCATTTTCCTTTCAGTTTCTTCTTGAACTTGAATGGCTTCATATATTTTCTCGCATGCTTACCCTTACTAGCCTTTATATGTGTAACTTGCACTAAAACTTTATCAATGTTAGTAGGGATAAACATTAGAATAGTGTGACGAAGATATGAGTACATGACACTGATATACTTCAAAATAGTTTCATGAGTATACAATGAAATTCCTAGGGATAATTCCTTCTTTCCAAATTCTTGTGTATATGCCTGATTATTTTGGCCTTTATCCTATCTCAAATGTTTCCACTTGATCATTGTCCTTTGTGTATGTTCTAGTGGATAGAATTGTTTTCTTATAGCCTTAGTAAAATTAACTATGCAATTCAACCAGTAGGGCCAAAAATATAAGTTCCAAGGAATCAAAACAGGTTCCCTTGAGATCATCAGTTCCCATCGCATGGAAAAGCTCCTCAAAAAAGGTCATTCCGACATTATTGCACAACTCCATTCCATTCACACCATTGAGACACCCTCTGTGTTGCAGGACCTCCAATCCATCCTATCCAAACATCAAGTTGTTTTTTCCACTCCCCAGGGACTTCCTCCTTCCCGTGGTGTTCATGATCATTAAATTCCCCTTGTCCCAGGAAGCCTTCCTCCCAATGTTCATCCCTATCATCATCCCTTTTCCTAGAAAAAATAAATTGAGAAAATTGTTCAATAATTTATCATTGCATGCATTATCTATCCTAGTAAGATCCCCTATTCTTCTCATGTGGACATGGTCCTTAAGAAAGATGGCTCTTGGAACATGTGTCCTAACTTTTGCGCCCTCAAAAAACTCACCATCAAAGAAAAATTTCACAATATTTGCATTGATGATCTCTTGGATGAATTGAGTGGTGCCCTGTTCTTTACTAAACTTGATATTTTTCTGGCTACCACCTGATACGAATGAAAGAGAAGGCATTCCTAAGAATGCATTTTGAACTCATGAGGGCCACTATGCATTTTTGGCAATGCCATTTGGCTTGCGTAATGATCCCTCCACTTTCCAAAGCCTCATGAATCATGTCTTTCGTCCTTTTCTTCATCATTTTGTCTTAGTTTTCTTTGATGATATCCTCATCTATAGTAAAAATTAGACAACCCATGTTGATCATGTGGATCGAGTTCTACATATACTCTCTCAGTACCAAATTTTCCTCAAACAATCTAAAGGTCCTTTTGGAGCCTCAAAATTTGAGTACTTGGGTCATATTGTTGGTAAAGCAGGTGTTAGGGTGAATCCTAAGAAGATTGAAACTATGCAGGAGTGGCCTTTCCCAAAGACTCTCAAAATCTTGTGTTTTTTTGTTTTTGTTTTAACAAAATATTATCACAAGTTTGTTAATAATTATTTAAAGATTGCGGTGCCTCTCACTACTCTCCTTAAAAATAATTCTTTCACTTAGACTCCCACAGTTGATCAAGCCTTTCAATACTTGAAGGTAGCTATGTGCACCACTATGGTCTTGGCCCTTTCTGATTTCACAAAGACCTTTTTCCTGGAATGTGATGCTTCTGAGAGAGTAATTGGAGCAGTCCTTATGCAAGATGGTCAGCCTTTGGCCTTCCAAGAAATGACTGTCAGAGCGAAATTTGGGCCAATCAATATATGAAAAGGAAATTTTGGTTATTATGCGTGCAGTGGATCTCTAGCACCCTTATCTATTGGGGAAACTCTTCCAAATTAAGACATATCATCAAAGCCTTAAGAATTTTCTGGAGCAACACCCTTCCTCCCCGGTGCAACAAAAAATGGGTGATTAAGATATTTGGATATGATTATGAGATCATTTACAAAAAAGGAAAATAAAATGTGGTTGTTGATGCTCTTTCAAGAAAATATGAAGATGAAGGGTCCCTTTTTTCCTTCTCCTTCATTGTACCAGATTGTATCCAAGCTATTCACCAGGAATGACTACAAGATCCAAAAATTTCGCATCTAACCCAACAAATGCAAGCCAATTATCCAATTTCTCCAGGGTACTCTTGGCACAATGATGAGATTCGCTACAAAGGTCATTTTTATTTAAGTAAACAATCACAACTTGAATCCACGGTGATTTTTGAGCTTCACCCACAACTGGGCACTCAGGGTTTAACAAAATCTATGACCGGGTCAAACGTTATTTTTTTTGGGATGGTATGAAATAGGACGTTCATACTTTTGTGGCAAAATGTGATGTTTTTCAACACAACAAAGAAAAAATAGTCAAATCTCCTGGCACACTACAACCACTTCTGATTCCACCTACTATTTCGAGGGATATCTCTATGGATTTTATTGTGGGCTTACCTAAATTGGGAAATAAGTTAGTCATCATGGTGGTTGTTGATCGTCTTTCCAAGTATACTCATTTATGTGATCTTCAACACCCATTTACCACCTCCATTGTGGCTCAACTTTTCATGGATCAAGTATTCAAGGTTCATGGCATGCCTAATGTTCCAGATCTTTCTGGACCTCTGTTAGCACTCCCAGATCCTTCTGGATCAGAAGGGGTGGATTTAGAAGAAATAAAAAAATAAACATGTGAGACAACGTTAAGGTGAATCTCATAGTCTATAGAAAGAATAATATGTTGAGCGATTAAGAATTCAACATTTCTAATAGCTTTACAAGATCGTTAAAACATGCATCAAATAATGATCGTTTTCATATATTTAAATCCATGGAGGTACCCTTTTCTTAACATTAAATACAAGAAAAAATGACATGAAGTGGTCAAACATTAAAAGGAAATCACTTCAATATCATAAGCTAAAAATATACACAGTAACATTGTATATCTCATGAAACTTGTTGCTCGAGATTTTATTAATGGGGATCTGTTACAATAAGCCACGAGATGAGAGAGATGGATTTTACAAGAGCGAGCACATACGCATACTAAAACATAACACGTGGGATGAATTTATTGAAGCCTGTACCCTTGAAAATTGTTCTATGTTTGAGGGGATCTTGATCAAACATCTCGGGTATAAGATACTCTTAAATTCTCCAAAGTGTCAACCCTAAAAATTAACTCCTTCCACTGATTTATATTTTCTTCTGATTGAGGGAAAACCACTCTCTTGGACCAATACTGCTTCTTGAAAATGATTTCCTCTTGTCATAATCTTGATATGGCATTTGGTTTTCTAACCCTTCCCAACTTTCCAACTGATTTTACCAAATTTTACTTGGAATAAAATGATTTCTATTACCATACAATCCTTGTTGATACAGCTTTTGGGTGTGTTATCCTCATTCAATTGATCCTTTTCTTGAGTCATTCTGAATGTCTCAATTGATTCCCATCATTACATCATGGGACTTTTACTTCAGTTGCTAAAATTATATGCTAAAAATTTCCTTATAGGTGACGACTCCCAATGACACAAGAATCAATGGACTAATCATTTGCATACTCTGCTTCAATATTCTCCAGTGTGCTAATGGGATTGACCATGCAATTTAGGGTAGAATACCAAATTCCCTTTCACCCTCAATATCATGCTAATGATACTAGATAAGGATATTCCTCTCTTAATGAAACAAAAAACACATTGTACCAACATTTGTGGCCAAGATGGTTCATGAGTGGATGGTCGACATAGGTGGGTTATCATCTGAAACACATGGAATTCATGTAACTCAACTTTAGAAGCCAAATTACTCATAGATTGGTGGTTCATGATTTGGACAGTTTTCTCTTATAAGAGCTTGACACGTGTTTGTGAAGGCAACTAATGAGAGCAAATGATTTCCTACTATTAGTATGATCTATATAGATCTAGGACTCATGTGAATGCACATGTCGAGGTGATGATTATTGGCCCTTGTCAGGTGCATCCATCAGGATGGTGATGAGTGAAAGGAAGGTTGTCGATGAATCCTCCCACTTTCTTGAGACATTTTCCCTTATGCCCCTATTCAAAACATGTGTCCCTTTTCCTATGTTTCAAAGCCTTTTGAAGTTGGGGAAAAAGGCATGAAATTTGGATGATGTCATGCTAACAACATTGTAGACATGTAGACACAGGGAAATTGTGAATTCATCCAAGACAACATTTAAGTGTCCTCAAGGACTCGACATAGGTGTGGTCATGCTCAACATGGCAGGAAAACTAATGGTGGGCCTCCACATTATAGGTGGTGGTCCTTGACGGGATTGAAAATATGTATCACTGAAGTTTAAGGTCCTCATTAGCTTCCTTGGTGTCTAGGTGGACTACTATCCTGGCTCAAGGTGGCACTGAGTGAATGGTTGGATACATGATGAGTTGGCAGATATGAAACCTAGAAATAATGAAATAACATTGTCGCAACCCTAAGGGACTGGTTTTAATTTTCCGTATATTACCATGCAACACCATTAACTCTTCCCCACACAGCTCCTTAAAACCATTGTCACGCCCTAATGTTTCATTAAATCCCAAACACCTTTTTGATGAGACATGCTTCCTTAACCATTGATCATGTTCACTAGTAGTTGTCGAATGATTGAGCCCACACCTTCACCTTCAATTGTTATTTAAGCCTTGGTTTATATGATATGGCTTACCATGAAAGGAGATTAAACTTTCTTTGAGCGCAATAAGTTCCTTTATGCTCTCGATAAGTTCCTGAGTATTTGAAACTCAGTCATGGGCCCTTAGGGCTTGAATTTTCTCTGTCAAATTTCTTGGATTTCGACCATGTTATTTTCCTCTTTGATCCATGAGCTCTGTATGCTCCCTTTTGGCCTCTTGTTCTTGAATTTTGGCTCCCATAATTTCGATTAGTGTGCACACTAATGAATGGATCAAATCTAGTACTAACATCATCTCTAACGAGGACAACATACCCCTATGATTTTTTGAGAACTGTAGACTAAGTGCCTTCTTGATCCAAGTGGATATTGGTGGCCACCCACCTATTCCAATTGGATCCTCTTGACAATTTTCAGTTCAACACATTTCTCTATAATGATGAAATTTGTTTGTAATTGTCAGTTCTGCACTTTTGGGGCTATCCTAAATCCCTACATAGAATCCATGTGGATATTGGTGGCCACCCACCTATTCCAACTGGATTATTTAGGAGGTTTGCATGTCAGTACATCTTTCTATACTTCCAGGGTCATTTTGGGGCCCTAAACAGTGTTTTTTTGTCTTGCCATAGTCAAATTGTAGACGGGTTCAAATTTTGACGACATAATGCATAGTTATTGAAAATACCTATCCAATAGGCTATCATAGGCCTAAAATAGAGGTCGTATATAAAATTTACGACCTCGAAAAGTTGATATACCAACTTACCCATTGGGGCCCACATACCTTTTGGTGTTTCATCTCCTAGGGTTAGGTTTTTGGATGTATAGGGTTTTGGATTTCATGAGTAATGTTAAAAAGGCCTCTGGAGCCTCATTGTAATCATTCTACTTATACGGATGTGCATATCAACCACATCTCTTCTCAGAGATAGCTACCACCATTTGAGTAAGTTGTTTTCAGTTCCACAATTTTACAGTTTCAGCCTATTTTCTTTATTCAATAGAATTTATTATTCACTGGATATATGTTTTTGTTATCCATATCTCCGTGTTATTGTATTCAATCTATTATTCATTTCATTCCACTCATAAATATGGATTAGTGTTATCGGAGTGGTCTACTCTTCATTTATTTTTCTTCGTGCATGTCCTTGACAAGAATTAGGTACAAGAAGTTGGGACTCGAACCATTCAAGTCTTTGCAAGATCGACTATGCTGACCCTGAAAAAAACTCATGGGGGACAAGAATAAATATGATGGATAAGGATATCATTTTAAATTGTTACTCGAGGAATCCATTGCATGACAAAGGAAATAAATGATGGACAAATTTGCAAAGATCCTTCGGCGACTTCCCATAAGAGATGCATCTTCATCAAGAGGCCATGCAACCCTCTTCAAGGTACAAGTAAATTTTAATATTCCATTATTTGAAGGTCTGATAGATTTGGATGCTATATATAAATGGTTGAATCTACTTGAAGGGTATTTTTTGGTCCACAATTTTTCTCATAGGGAAAATATTACTTTTTCACTCCTTAAGGTCGTCCCCCATGTTAAGGACTGGTGGGATACTTACTGTAAGAAAAGCTCCATAGAGGAATCTGCAATATTTTTTATCGCCCCCACATGGGATTACTTCATGGATTCCATTAAATAACAGTACTACCCTATTAGAAGCTATGAGGACCAGTACACAATATTGACCATGCTGCGTCAGGAAAGGGACTAGATAGTACCAAATTTTACCAATATTTTCCAAACCCTGTGCACTAAATTGGGTATAAAATATTATGAATGACATCTAGTGCTCAAATACCACGAATTTATGCATATATACATTCAAATAGAAATTTATTTTCTAGACATCACATCATTAGGTGTGGCTTATAGACATTTTGTCAAGATCGAGCAAACATTTAACCAGAAGAGGTGAGAGTTTGGATTTGCAAAATCTTCACAGTCAAAACAGAGAAAAGGCGTCCCCAACCCACAAAACTAGGGATAGAGAAAACATGGCCACTCTCAAGACAACCAATCCAATTCACAACCCAAGAAGGGTAATAAGAAGTTGAAAAAGGACACGGGAAAGTGATGTGAATACCATAAAATTCCTTGGAAGAACACTGAAGAATGTCACTCCAAGTAGTCACTGGTGGTCGAGCTGAAATCTTCTGAGTCAGAGGCATATTCTGACTCTGAATAAAAACTATAAGGAGAAAAGTGGATTATCAATTTTGAACCCAACACCACTGCCGCTACCACCAAATTCCAACCAAGCGAACCGAAAGAACCAGAGGAAGGGGAATGCCTCTTTCACTCAAAAATGTGGGTAAATAGGGCTCTGATTCATTTCATTGTCGATAGCGCAATCCAAAATAACCTGATATCTGCAGAGGTCATCAAATGGTTGGACCTGTCGATGAAACCACACTCGCAACCCTACACCATTGACTGGATTTTCCAAGGAAGAGATCTCAACGTTGGCCAACAATGTCATCTTCCCTACAACATCAAGCCCTTCAAAGATGAGGTATTGTGTGATATTGCTCCCCTTGAAGTTTTTGATGTTCTTTTAGGCTATCCATATTTATGGAAGCAACATGTTTTGTATGATTATATACCCCACATTATTATTATTACTTTGGGTAGACAAATGTACATGATACTAGAGGTAGTGTCGCCTACTATTATTTATTTAATTTATGCTAAGAAATGAAGTAAGGTCATTTCACAGACTAGGAAGTTTGTATTGCTTTTGATTTGTGCTCACAGTAAGAAGAAGGTCATCGCCACATTTGTGAACTCTACGCGGATCCTCTCTTTGTAGTAGAAGCAAGTGGATGGGATCATGGAAGAGTACAAAGACATTTTCTCCTCACCCATTGGGGTACCGATGCACTTCCAAGTCAAGCATCCAATTGATCTAACCCCTCATGCACCTCTTCCTATTGGACCATTCTACCATCACTCATTGATGGAAAATGACAAAATCAAGCATCATATCCAAGAGCTCCTTCAAAAGGGGCACATAAAACCCAACTCCTCCCCTTGTGGAATCCCAATTGTACTGGTGCAGAAGAAAGAAGAGACATGGTGACTCTACATTGATTACAGATCATTAAACAAAATCACAGTTAGGAACTAGTACCCAATTCTCTGAATTGATGATATTCTTGACCAACTCAAGGGGGGGGATTTCTTCATCAAGATTGACCTAAAGTTTGGCTACCACTAGGTTCCCATCGAATCAACTGATGTATGGAAGACAAATTTCAAATCTAAAGAAGCTCTCCTAAAATGGTTGGTCATGCTATTTGGCTTAACAAATGTACCAAAAACTTTCATGAGGTTGATGGATGATGTATTGAGACCCTTCACCAACTCTTTTGTGGTGGTATATGTGGATGGAATCCTCATCTTCAGTAGAACCTGGTAGGATCACATGCAACATATTCAGTAGGTTTTGAGCACTCTGTGGAAGCACAAGCTATATGCCAACTTGGAAAAATGGTATTTTATCAGGAACAAGGTCCAATACTTGGGATACATTGTTTATGAGAATGGGGTACATGTGGATCCAACTAAGATCCAATTCATCCGTGATTGGCCATCCCCAACCACACTAAATGAGCTTCATATATTCTTGGGAATTGCAAACTTCTATCGATAGTTTGTGTTGGGATTCTCCCATATTGCATGGGCCCTCAACCAAGTGACCAAGGGCAGTGGAAAGGAAAATTTCTCATGGGGGAAGACACAATAATGAGCATTTGATGATCTGAAGCATCACTTGTCCCATCTCCAATAATCTCCTTACTCGATCTACAACAATCATTCGATATTGAGACTGATGCATCTGACTATGTTGTAGGTGTACTTCTCACTCATCACAGTCCTCTAGTAGCATACCATAGTGAGACACTCTCAGATATCATCCAGAGATACCCCACCTATGACAAGGAAATGTATTCCATTGTGAAATCCTGTCGTAAATGGAAATACTACATTATGGGAAAGAAGAATATCATCCACACTCATCATAAGCCTCTGCATTTCATACAGACACAAGGGAAGTTGTAGAATGATTGTCATCAAAAGTTGTCCATATACCTGCAACAGTTCAATATCAACATCAAGTATAAGATAGGGAGAAAAAATCATGTCGATGAATGCCTCAGTTGACCTCCCATTTCTCCACTCACCACCGTGCTCCATTCCTGTGGGAATGAGACATCTAACTGGCCCCAACTTTATCAGCGAGATCCTCACTTCGCCACCACCTATCATCTCTTGGGTATAGGTGCGAATGTCACTGATTTTCACATTTCGGATGGATTTTTATGCCATTTAGGACACCTCTGTGTTCCCGCAAGTGAGCGTGCAAATATTATTTGGGAGGCTCACTATAGTCGGATGGCAAGACATTTTGGCATGGAGAAAATTTTGGTCGTTATACAGAAACATTTTTATTGGCCAAAACTTCGACAGTAAGTCAACAAGTATACCAAATCTTACTGCATGTGCCATTTCCAAGCCAACCATCAAGAATAAAGGATTATACAACCCTATTCCTACTCCTGAGAGGCCTTGGGAATCCATATCGATGGATTACATGTTTGACCTTCAATCCACCAAGCAAGGAAATGATTGTGTATTTGTGTTGGTTGATCACTTTTCCATGATGGCTATTCTCATAGCCTGGAAGAAGAGAATCACAGTGGAAAATACTACCATGATATTCTTCAAACAAGTGTGGGTCCATTTTGGGATACCACATACCATCATGATATCAGGTTCCTCAACACATTTTGGTCGATTCTTTGGTCACTGTTGGACAACAAGCTCACTAAATCCACTTTCTTCCAACCTCAAACTGATGGCCAAACAAAGGTATTCAATAGAATTATTATGCACATCGTACATATGTGTAACTCTAATAATCCACGTACATGGGATGAGAGTCTTACCTATGTTCATCACAACTACAACAAGTCTCTCCATAGCTTGACCAACCATAGCCCAATTCAAGTGGGGCTAGGATTCCAACCCTTGGGTCCCATTGATGTTGCACTGCTTCTTGCAACCACACAGAAAAAATCTTCCCATGTTCAGTCTGAGGCTGACAAAGCCACCAAATTCATAGATCAAATTCAACACATCTTCCAATAGGTCCATGAGATTTTGCAAAAAGCCAATGATAAGTACAAGAAGCATCATGATCAACACTGGGTATCACACAAGTTTTAGGTGGGAGACAAGGTCTGGTTACATTTTCAGAAAGAGAGCCTTATAGGGCCCCATTGGAATCTTTTTCCACTTCACTATGGGCCTTACACTATCACCAAGGTTGTGGGTGACAATGCTTTTGAGCTCAACACTCCCCCCTTCCTTGGCTTGCACCCAGTGCTCAATGTGGACCTCCTTCGACCATATTTTCCACCATTATTGGACACCTCGGAGATTGCAAAATAGTTGGCACCAATAGAGCTCAACTATGATTGCATGGAACAAACATCCACTGATTAGATAATGGACACAAAAGTCAAGGGCACTCACTAGCATAGGATCCATCTTGATTGGGTTGTCAAGGCACGGAATCTCCTATATCAAGGTAAGTGGATCACTCAAGTCAAAATTAAACATAAATTTCCCCACTTGATGGGGGCACTTAATGGATCCCATTTCTTCCTAAGGGGGGAGGATTGATCTAGGTGAATATTGATGGCCACCCACCTATTCCAACTAGCTCCTCTTGACAGTTTTTAGTTCAACACATTTCTTTGTTATGATGACATTTCCTTGCAATCGTGGGTTATGCACTCCCATGGCTATCCTAAATGCCTACACAAAATCCATGTGGATATTGGTGGCCTCCCACCTATTCCAAGTGGCTTATTTTGGAGGTATTCATGTCAGTACATCTTTTTGTACTTCCAGGGTTGTTTTGGGGCCCTAAACAATGTTTTTTTGGCTTGCCACAATCAAATTATAGACAAAGACAAGTTTGATGGAATAATGTGTAGTTCTCTAAAATATATTTCCAATGGGCTATCACACACCTAAAATGGAGGTTGTATGCAAAATTTACAACCCCAGGAAGTTGAGGTACCAACTTATCCATCGGGGCCCACATAACTTTTGGTGTTTCATCTTCGAGGGTTAGCTTTTTGGATGTCTAGGGTTTTGGAATTCATGAGTAATGTTAAATATGCCTATGGAGCCTCATTGTAATCATTTTTCTAAGATGGATGCACGTAGCAGCTACATCTCTTCTCATAGATAGCTACCACCATTCAAGCAAGTTGTTTTTAGTTCTGCAGTTTTACAGTTTCAACCTATTTTCTTTATTCAATACAAGTTATCGTTCACTGGATATATGTTGTTGTTCTCTGTATCTTTGTGATTTTGTATTCAATCTATTATTCATTTTATTCTGCTCGTAAATCTGGATCACTTCTCTTGTTGGGTTATGGAGTTTGCATTTAAACAAACTATTCCTTATGCACCCGAAAAATGGATCCAAGAGGTGAAGCAAAATTTCTCAACAACTTAAAGTTAAAACCCTAACTTATTGTTTGTGTAAAATATGGTGAAGAAAGTAAAATTAAAAAAAAAATACATAAAAGGAATGGAATAAGATTTATTTATGTATAGGGTAAGAAACTATGCAACACTCGATATTGTAAGAATTGTTTGAGGAAATTCCCATTAATCAGATCCCCAAACAATTCTCCATCCAGCTGTGCCAGATCACATGTGTTGTTGTCTTGTGATACAACTATATGGAAAGGTCCAAGACAGAGGTTGTCAAATTTTCCATGATTTCCCTTTTCTTCTCTTTTGGAATCCAACTTTAAGAGTATATCTCCCATGATAAAGCTTCTCTCCTTGGACCTCTTGTCAAATATTTATTCCATCTTGTCTGGTGAGCTTGAGACCTCAGTTGTACCTGATATCTTACATGTTGGACTTCAATCATTTGGTTGATTATTATTTGCATATCATTTGAATCTGCCTCTTCATCTTGTAACAATTTCATCACAGGAAGACTGAGTTGTATGGAAAAAATAGCTTCCAACCCATATACCAACTGAAATGGAGAAGTAATGAGGGACCTTGTGATGCTCACTCAATCTACCCAGACTACATATTTTAGGTGGTAATCCCAAGATTTATTTTTTTGGGAAAAAATATTCTTGATGATCTTACTGAGGTTCTCATTGGATGACTCAACCAAGCCATTTCCTTGTGGATAATATGCAGTGGAATTTCCCAGCTCTATATTATAGTTTTGAAAGAATTACAGTAGTTTGGCATATTTGAAGGCTTGTGCATTATCAGTTATAATCTTCCCGGGACATCCAAATCTCACTAAAATGTTCTCCTCAAGGAACTTGATGATGATTGAATCAGTTTTCACCTTGGTGGGGATTTTCTCCACCCACTTGGTCAATTAGTTTGTGGCTGCCAGGATCCATTTGTGTCGCCCACTTGAACTTGGGTAGATTTCACCAATGAAATCTAATCCCCATTGTTGAAGGTTTATTCTATTTTGATAGGTCTAAGTGGGAGAGTCTGCAATTTTGTATTCCTTGCAAACATCTGACACTCTACACAGGCCCTAACCATGCAGTTCACATAGTAAAATAATGAGGGTCAATAGTATCCTACTTTGAGGATTTTGTATGCAATATCTCTCCATGCATGATGGACTCCACATATCCCTTTATGAAATTCATTAATAATATCCTTAGTTTCTTCTTTAGTAAGGGAATTTAGAAATATTCCTATTGGATCCTTCTAGAACAAATTTTCTCCCAAAATACAACACTTCATAGCTTTGAGCTTGATAGACTTGGCCTTAGCTTTGTCTCGTGCTAGTTAGAAACTTAGATTTTGAAGGTATAAAATAACATCTTTATACCAATCAGATTCAGTGAACTTACAAATTACCTTCGAAGATGGTTCTTGTGTTTCATCTTCTCCTTGCTATTTTTCCATTATGTTTTTTGTCATTGAATTTAAATCAATAGATTTTTAATTTGATTCAACCATGAGTTTAGATATACCTTGTCCCCTTACAAACTTGGTGGGATTTATCTCCAAATCATACTCCTGCATCTTGGAGATCCATTTTCCTCTTCTTCCCTCACTGTCAGGTTGTGTGAGAATGTCTTTAATAACATTGTTAGGTAAATAAGAAAATGTTTTGGAGTGAAATATATAATCTTTGGAAGATTTTAATGACTTAACCATGACATATGATTTCTTCTCCAAATTACTATATTTCAATTCTACATCTCTCAAATCTCTTCTAAAGGAGGTATAGGTTTCTCCCGATTTTCATCTTTTTTTTTTGCAACAAGATAACAACTATAGTATGTTCTCAAGCAAAAGGAAAAATGAAGAAGTCCTTATCATAATTTGGGCCACAAAAACTGGGGATTCTCCCAACACCTCTTTGATTATTTGAAAATATTCTCTAGCCTCAAGAGTCCACTTCACTTCATGATTTTTCTTTAACATTTTAGTGATATGCCTAACCATCTCAACAAAATTTGGGACAAATATTCTCAGGAAGTTGATTCTAGCCAGGAAAGATTGTATCTCTTTTCTATTTCTCAGTATAAAAATATGTTTTATTGATTCTACCCCTTTTGGGTCTATTTCACTCCTTTTGAAACTATATGGCCCAAGATATTTCCCTCATTCACATTAAAATAATACTTCTTTGGATTCAAGGATAGGCCAAATTTCATGCATTTCACAAAGGTTTTCCTTAAGTGCTTAATATGATCTTCATCTATTTTGGAGAAGATAGTCATATAATAAAGATATATGATAATGAATCTATCCTTTTCTCCCCCAAATACTATATTCATAGCTTGTTGTAATGTAGCTCCTCCATTTATCAAACCAAAGGGCATTTTATCATACATGAAAATTCCCCATGGGGTTGTGAATTTTTTTTTTCCCCATCATCAGGATGCATTACCACCTGATTATATCTTGAGAAAACATCCATCATGGATATCCTATTTTCTCCCACAACTTTATGAAGTATATGATCCATATTGAGTAGAGGATAATTTTCCTTTAGTGAGCATTTATTTAGGTCTATGAAGTCCAAAAAAATCCTTATCTCTCGACTCTTCTTCCCTACTAGAACCAGATTTTCTACCCATTCACAATATCTAAGGGGAATGATGATTTGAGCATCAAGTAATTTCCTCACCTCCTTCTCAATTGTTGGTAGAAACATGGAGTTAACTTGCCTTAACTTCTTCCTAAAAGGTTTAGTACCGGGAATGAGTGGTATCCCATATTGTATGATGTTGGTATCATAGGTCTTTATATCTTGATATTTCTAGGAAAAGGAATCCATATATTATTTGAACAGTTGCAATTATTCTACCTTGTTCTTAAGGGGTATTTCTTTGAACAACTTTATGAATTTTGGCTCATGTTCTTTCCCAATGTGGCATTCTTCAACATTGTCATATTAGGGAAAAACTGTGGGATTTATGAGCACATCATTTCTATCAAAACTTTTCTCCAAGGGAACTAGTCCCTTAGGAATAAACTTATTTTTTAGTTGAAGGACTTTATGCCTAGCCATGTATTCACTAAACCCAAAGGTCATTTGCATCTCTATTTTGGTCATAGGTTCACTATTTTCTTCATCCTCTGAATCTACATGGGTGTTTGCAAACTCATCTATGAACTCCATGAATATTTTAACCTGTTGATCATCTTCAAACACTTTCCAATATTTTATGTTATCATGGATGGAAGGTCTATACCTCATCTCAATCTCATATCTCATCTGGGGAATAGCAAGGGTTTTGAAGGTACTAGCTTCTATTGCTAATGAATCATCCCAATGGTTAAATCCTCTTGAGATAGCAGTGATATTAAAAGCTTTATAAAAATTATCAATTAAATCCCATACCTTATTTCTGTATGATCTCATCCTAGGATGCCTTGTCTAATAGAAACCTTTGATTTTTTGAACCACAAGTTTTGGGTCTCCAAATACTACCAAACCAAACCAAGGATTAGGGCCTCATACTCTACTATATTGTTAGTGGCCTCACACTCCAATTTGCAGGACACATGGATTTCTTCCTTTTTAGGGAAAGAAGCATTACTCCAACTCCTACTCCCTCCTTTGAATATTCTCCATCAAAATAGATATTCCATATACCATGGGTTTCTTGGGAAGGGTTCATAACATTGCTTACATGAGTGAAGAATTCTTTCTGTTAGCACTGAAAGTCACACTTTGATTGTTAAAGTGTAAGCTCAACACCCATTAGTAGGTTAAAGATATGATTTATGATAAGGTAGAAAATGGATGAAAAATCAGGAAAATAGTGTCAATCACAACTTACTTCACACAATTTGCACCAACAAATAAGGCTTTGAATAACTTTGATTAGGGTTTTAGAAAAAAGGATGAGTAGGTGGAAGAATTAATAAGAATAAAGTGAAATGCCTGTCATCTACATCAGGTAGTATGAAATACATATAAAGTAGAACTCCCTGAAACAAGAAATTCTTATAATCAATGAGATGAATTATGATATATTTGTAAACAACATTACAACGGATCCTCTATTGCGATAAGCTATAAATAAGTCAAATGAATATTTCATTGGATTGTAATTATAATTAGAAGACAACAAAATGGTAGGAAAAAAAACATAAATTCCTTATCTAGAGAATCTTAAGCTAATACATAAAATAGAAGATGTTTCTGTAATACACATAGTATCAAAAGTGAGTCCTCTCTTACCCCCTTTGAACCTTTTTTCAAACTTACAATAGTGTTTTTATAACCTATATTTCTAGTGACAACACTATAGTTCGAATAAAAACTTTATCATAGGATCCATGTGCCCTCAAAGTGGCATGGAAACATGTGGATAACAAAAAACAAACAGAATGCTAAACTTTAGGCTAATGTTGGCAACATCTTCAACATCTTCTTTATGGATGATGAAGTGTCCCTTTGAGCATTTCTCCCTTTGGAAAGTGGACTCCCAACTCATAACTAACCATAATAAAATTGGTTCGCATCAATATCTGCCACCTGGAAATTGTTCTTCAAAACTCCAAAACCCGAGTTCCCAACGCCAGTTTGCAACGGTTTTTTGTATCAACCTGTTAGCAGTGCCAGGTTCTGCTAACTTTCCTGTAGTAGCTTGTTTCATTTAATAATTCCTTAAAGTTCTCCAAAACTATATTCGGTGCCACAAACCATTGTAAAAACCTATGATCATGATACATGACTAGAAGATAACATCCCAGGAGTTAAACATGGTTTGTAGGGAATAACCATCCTCAAAATTTAAAAAATGCATAAACATGAAAATTGTCAAAAACCGATATTGTTTAAGGAGGTTCAACTTCTTCATTTATTAACTCTGGAGTTTCTCTTGGTAGAAAATTTATCCAAAATTTCCATATTTCTCTTAGCTAACTCTTCTTTGAAAGGATGAAATTATATCTTTAGCTTTCTGATTTGAGCTTGATAATATCTATTTTGTTTGTAAATATTTCTGAACTGCCTGTGGAGGGGGAAAAACCTTTTAGCTAGGAAAGTTTCCTTGTCAATGGAATTACAATGAATATCCATCACTTCCTTAAATTTCTTTCTGACACTCAAGTATTATTTTCTCATCTTATCAACTTCATCCCTTACCTCTTTAAGTTGTCTTTTGAGCCTCTTAAAAGTGGGAATGCTCTCTTCTTGAGGAGTAGTGATGTCAAAATTTTCAACAGGATTCACAACAACTATGGATTTACCTTTCCTCTGAGATGAAACTCCTATTGCATAATCCTTCATATGGAATTATTTCTTGGTTGTTTCTATGGTAAGAGGACTCCTAGCTTTGATATTTTCAGTTGCATGAGGTGAAGGAAACACCAACTTTCTTCCTCTTAGGCCTATGGATTTTCTTTAAGGAACCTTCATTGGAATGGGATCTGGCATGGGTGAATCTTCCCTCTGTGAAGTCTATGAAGGTCCTCATTCTTCATCTCCATTTTTGTATCTGTCAGCTTTAGCAGTCATAGTACTCTTTCTCTTCTTTCTCACCTTTGAATACACAATCTTCTCATCATGAACAAGGCTTTGAAGTTTGGACTGTGGAGTGTCGGCAACATTCAACTGAAACTGTGAAGAAGTGATTAATTTTTCCCAATCTGTGTTTTTCTTTCTCAATTCTTCTATCACTATCATTTTGATAAGACCTGAGTGGAAAACACTAGTGTCCACTTACTTGGATTTGGCCTGAACTTTGTCAGCCATCATTCCAATACTTTTGAATAGATAAAAAGGGAGGTTTATAACTTCTTTCCCTATGAAGTGTAACAACAATTTGATGTGGTATTGGTATATCGTGTTAAATCTTCCTTCACAAGTGAAATACCTTTGAATCACCTTCAACATTTTATCAAAACCTTCAAGCATATAATTTATGGGTACCCCTTTGGACATATTGACTTCCTAGTATTTTGGTTTGAGGAAATCCTTGGAGAAAGAGGCATTTAGTGTCATAACCTTGAACCACTTTTCTCCTGTGTTAGGTATCTATGTTGCAACGAAGATGGACACTTTTGAAACTTCAAACTCCAATATTCCAACCCTAGTTTTGGTCCCATTAAAATTTAGTGCAAATTCCCTAGCCACCTCTAGGTGCTCCCTTTGCATTATTTGAAAAAACTTGATACAACCCACCCTTTGGAAAGCCTCTCTAATCAAGGGTTCAAAATAAAAAATATGCATATCATAGGGCTCTATTCTCATGATTTCTCCTCCCTTGTGAGTTTTCTTATGATGTGGGTTGTCCATAACTGTTGTTGAGGAATGTTTTTTGTGAGTTGTAATAATAGGTAGATGTATGAAAATATGGATATAAGAAACCATGGTTTTGATGGTGAACTATTTTCAATATGTTGATCTCATACAGACTTTATACAACTCACTTTATGCACATTCGGGAATCAGGCATGGGATTCTTCAAACATGCGATATAAAGAACGACAAATGGAATTTATGATAAGAGTGAGGAAACAAAATCCAAGATGAGATGGGTGCAGAGTCACTCTTTCAAATTTGATCTTGCCAAGTATGAAGAGGAAGGTTTTTTCAACAAACATGGAACAGAGGATTCACAATGTTGAATTTTCAGCACATAGTTCGTAGTGCCAGAGCACATGGTGGCAGCGTTGGGGAATATCAGTGGAGAAAATTAATTCTGAGAAATAAGAAGGATATATGAGATCTTATAGGTAATGAGGTTTAAATATCAAGGTTCGAAGCATGAAAGAAATGGATTTGAAAGTGGGCATCAACATAATAAAATAGTTTGCAATGTCGAGTGATGAAACTAGAAAAAACCTCTCCTTCATCCTTTAAACAATGTGTAAATTATTATGGAGTACCTAGTGGACTTGTGTTTGTTGTTGATGTCATTAATTTGAGTGGGAATGTCTGCAAGTAGTTCAACCTCCAACTCTTCTCTTCAACAAGTTCACAATGTTGAGTTCACAATGCTTGTCTGTAGCACTAGGTTCGTAGCATTGAGCTCAAACACAATTTGCACACTTGGAGGAAACCATTAGAAACCTTTATGACATAATCCATGGAAATGGTTTAAAATAAAATCCATGAAAACAATGATATATTCTTTGAAACGATCCATAAATGAAATGATGTCAATGAATGCATGGAGTACTTTGAATGCATTGTGAACTCTCCTAGTGAGTTGGCAGCGCATAAATCAACTCTGATTTGACAGTTAAACGGGTAAAAGGTGACAAAGGAGGATCTTGCGTACAACATGGAGGTGTGACATGTCTTGGTGATGAT
The DNA here is from genome assembly GCA_009831015.1 of Picea engelmannii. Classification (NCBI taxonomy): domain Eukaryota; kingdom Viridiplantae; phylum Streptophyta; class Pinopsida; order Pinales; family Pinaceae; genus Picea; species Picea engelmannii. The sequence goes on along the minus strand of ML792212.1, from coordinate 49,053 downwards.
GGAGAGTTTCAGAGATGTGACTCATGAATTTTTATTCAACTTTTCATGATAACAAAGACATAACCCAAGAACTCTAGACCAAGAACAAACTAACCTTATCTTATTTAAATCAAAATTTGAAATATGACTATAGAAAAGGGACATAAAAACTTAAAACTTAAGAAAACCTATGACTCAAAATCAAAATTGAAATGATTTTTGACCCTTGTGATTCTATGTGATAACACTTTCTATTCTTCATATATTGTCAAGATGCAACAATCCAGGTCTTCATCAACAACATATATGGGATGATTTACATAGTTTTTTTTATTGCTGACCACATAAGAAAATTTTATTTCTCTATATAATATCATATTTTCTCCTCTAAAATCTGGTACATTAGAATAAGTCATATACATATGCATTGTACCACACAATTTTATTTCCCATGTCCTGGATAGAAACATCCCATAGTTTGCAGGTACATTAGCCACCACCACATCCATCATAATACTCTTGACAAGAAGCTGAGCCAAAGTGACTGCCACGTTTTTTTATCAACACATCACATTTCACCTTTATGGCATCAAAATAATATAGATCATGGTAGGGTTTGGTTAATTCTAACACCAACTTCACCACTACTACCTTTGGAATCAGATTATGAGAATGTCCCGAATCAAGCATACAATTATGTATCATTTTTTCATGGATATTTAGGGTTACATAGAAAGGTGCAACAAATTCCTCCTTATAATCTATGTGAGGGCCAAAAAATATAGTGGGAGACTCATATTGAAAATTCATAGTATTAAGAGGGATGTTGGGATCTTCCATTGTATGAAATTTTAAATATGCTTGTGGTATGAGGGATTTTTAGCTAGTTCTTCCAGTGGGACAAAGATTTTGATTTTGGAAATCTCTTTCTCAATAATGGATGGTGGAACTGATTCCTCAAGTTATTTTACCTCTTTCTCTATCTTTGAAGTTTAACCAACTTCTTTAGTCTTGATGATATTTTTTAGTTCTTTGACTTTATCCATAGAAATACTTGGGTTAAGATTCTTAGGATAAGGTTGGATATCCTGGTTAACATTTTTTTGTCTAGGTATATGATCATATTTCCTATGCATCTCACCTTGAAATGCATCGACAAACATCCTATACTGAGCAGAGGAAAATACTTCTTCATTAGATCCACCTTTGGATATTTTCTTCTTGATGTTTAGGGAATCTTCATAATCATTCTGAGTTAGATGCATCGTATTATTTTCCTCTTGAAATAGAGGCATTTATTCTAGGTTATTAGCATATCCTTCATCTATTTCTTCCTCCACCAGGTTATTTTGTTCATTATTCCTTACAGAAGGTTGAATGGGATGCTCATCATTTATTCTCTCTCTCCTTGTGAGTTGAGGATTGAAAGGCCTTCTAAACTGGTTAGGGTTCCCCACCCCTCCTTATTGAGGAACCTTGTTGGAATTACCAATTTCCGTCTCAAATATATACATCTTATTTGTCAAATTTCTTATTAGTCTAGACATTTCATCCATTTTTTATTCAAGAGTATCTTTGGATGGATTTGAAGGATCATAGTCTTATTTAATTTTATTTTTTTCTACTTGATCATACTTTTGCTTCATTTTTCCTAATGCAATCATATTTCCCTCAATATCTATTGCATCATCCTGCATTATCAACAAACAAATATATCTTCTTTCTCTTAATTTTATTGCAAAGTTTGCATCAAAATCCCCAACATATGTGACCTTGGTTGCTTGTTACAAAGGATTTATGTCTCTAGGAATATTGTTATAAATCTTGTTAAACCTTCTATTAAAATAAAAAACATACTCATTTTATTTATTCTTGAGGGAGCCAAACTTAGTCAGATAATACAAGTTGTCCCTCTTCCCCTCCCCACTTCTTCATAAATGTAGACTCGAGAGACTGCCAACTATCAATAGAGGTTGTGCGTAGCTCTATGAACCATTTAAGAACATCTCCCTCTAGGATTTAGATGAAAAACCTCATGAAGACATTGTCTTGCTCCATGAACATGTTATTAGTGAAATCATAAAAGGGTGTTAGGTGTTCTTCAGTAGATAGGGCCGATTCACCATTGTACTTGGGTAACAACTTCAAGTAATTTTCAGGGAGGTCATGGACATGAGAAGGAATATTTAAAGGGCCAAATATCGCCATGATCCAAGGTTTTAAAGGCAGTGGGTGAGGTTGATTTCCCCCACCTCTTCCTCCTCATAAATTGTCCATAAGATTTTGTAGGATACAATTATGGGCTTCAACGGATGGAGGGTTAATAGGGTTTTTCATAAAGGGATTGAAGGAAGAGCTCACTTCTTAATAGAATCCTAAAGGTGGATTTTGTATATCTATTAAAGGTTCAAGATGTTGGTTTTGGATCTTGATTATCTTCCTGATTCAGAGGTATTTAGTTTTCAGCCTTGTTTATACCCCATGAAGACTATACATCCCAGAATATTGTACACCCCTCCACATGGGGGGGCTTGCCTGATGGGGGTTTGGGGGCGAAGCTCCCGAAGGAAATTTTTCCTTGTAAATGTATATTTTAATTTCATAGTAAATCTAGACTGTTCATTATAAGGTCGCATATCCGACAGTAGAAGTTGTGTTAGGGTTTTTTTCCCTAGAAGGAAACTCCCTTTTATGAGGGAATTGTATTGCGGCTATGTATCATTGTTAATATTGTAATTTGAGAGAGGAGACCATGAGAGAAATAAGAGGAAGTTGCAATGGGTGTGTTGTAGGTTGTATCCCTTCATTTGCTGGATAATAAAAGGGAAGGACCTAGAAATTTCTCTCGTGGGCGTAGCCCACACTAGGTGAACCACACATATCTATGTCTCTATTGTATTTTGTATCTTTTGTGTTTTATTTCTACATTTGTTTTTATTTTATTTCTCCATGATCTTGTTTTTCTAACAATTGGTATCAGAGAAAAAAGTAACTTGCAGGAAAAGAGGTTTCCTGTTTTGAGTCGGAGCAATGGTGGAGTATGGAAATTTTAGGGTCGATAAATTTAACATACAAAACTACCATTTGTGGAAGATGTAAATGGAATATTATTTATATCAAAAGGATCTATTCCTACCATTGGGTGGAATAGAAAAGAATTCGATAGCCATGAAGGATGAAGAATGGGAGGTTCTTGAAAGAAAGGCACTGGGAATAATACGATTGAGCCTGGAAGCTTTGGTGGCTTTCAATGTTTTGAAAGAAAAGACAATGAAGGAGATGATGGATCCATTGGCTAAAATGTATGAAAAACCCTTATCATCTAATAAGGTATTTATAATGAAGAGATTATTTAATATGAAGATGTCAGAAGGTGGGTTTGTTGCAGATCATTTAAATGAATTCAATACAGTTACTAATCATCTAAGTTCTATAAAAGTGGACTTTGATGATGAGGTCATGGCTCTTCTAATATTGTGCTCATTGCTAAAAAGTTGAAATGGCTTGGTCATGGTTGTAAGTAACTCTGTCTCTAGCTCAAACACACTAAAATTTGATGATGTTGTTGGTGTTATCCTTAGCAAGGAAATTCGATGGAAAATCAAAGGTGAGACATCAGGTAATGCGTTAAACATGGAGAATAGGAGAAGAGAAAATGATAGAGAAAAGGACTCAGGGAACTGCGTGAATTATAGGAAGGGCATATCCAAATGCATACTAGGAAATATAGAGTGTTGTTGGCACAGGGGTAGACCTAGGGTTCAATGCTACAACAACACATCAACAAAGCCCTAACTACTGGCCCTTTCGCAACACCTGCGAAGTAGATGAAGTCTCAACTGAGGTAGAGGAAGGGGTGGTTGCAGGACTTAGGTGTTTGGAACCTTAGCTGGGACACAAATATGTGATTGTACTACTTAATAAAGCACTTAGCACCGTCAGTTCCTCAAGATGCAATCAATATCCACTTTGATGATAAAACAGGGCTTCACAGCATCCACACTCATCTAATGTATTTAAGCACTTAGCATAGGTAAATGGATTAGATCAAACAGATCAAGCACTAAGCATAGCCATATAGATCAGATCTAACATTCTAACATATAATAAGCACAAAGCATAAGTAGATCTATCTAATCATATCAAAGCACTTAGAAAATAACATGTGACCACATCAAGACAAGGCACAAAGTAGCATAACACAATATTTATGTGGTTCACCCCCACCTTGGGGATATGTCCACCAACTCTTATTCTTTATTGTCTTTAGTCAATCGGTTACAAGAATAGAGCCTCAAAACATTTACTCTGCACTGGACAAAATATCTGCGCAACTTGCTAGATCCTTCTTCCTTGCGTTACAACACTAAGCCTTCCACAATCTGCTACAAGGACCTGCATTTAGCTCCGAAATTCTCTCACAGTCATGCACAAAGAACTTACAGAATTTACTTGCACTTAGCATACATTCACATCAGATACATGCACCGCTACTTCTATCTAGCCTAAGCATCTATTTATATATACAAAATAGGCCTAAACATGGGTAAACCCATGGGTCGATGTCCCATTCCCGTTACATATTCCCACATCCCAAAAAGGACCCAAAAAGGGGTCGAGATCCTGTGATATTTGCTTCAACTTCCACTCCTCCTTCGATAGGTTGTCAAAGACCCAAAATAGGTCAACATGACCAAGAATCTCCCAAAATGTGGTCAAGGGCCAGCAGGCCCCCAACACTCACTTGTGACTCATCTTGAGTCACTCTAGTCTGATTAGTTCTGCTTCGAACACGTCGAGTTTGGCTCGAGATTCTTCAACCTGTTGCTTTTCTATGGCCTCTTGCTCGAAAAACTCCTAGACGACTATGTTATTCATTGGCCCTTCTAAGCGCTATTCTACTATGGTGACAACCTGTTCTAGCTCTACTCCTCGACTTTCAACCTCTGTAAACAATTGATAGGCCTTATCTTGCACATGTTGGAGTCATTGAGTTATTTCCATAACTTTTCTCTGGATCGTATGGATCTGTTCCTGGGTAGTGCGTTTCTCTTGAGATCTCTTCATTCTATCTATAGCTATCAGGGCCTTCAACTGTGCCTGTAGTGTATCTGTGTGCTACTTCGCTTCCTAGAGATGCGACTCCAATGCATGTAACTCTGGGTTCTCATCAAGCTTCTCATATGTTTGGGCACTGTGGTTATTAAGTTGCTTGCACTACAGGGTAAGAGATTTTAGTCTATCAACTGCGCTCCTGGCGGTTACTTCCCTTTGGTGTCTTACATCTTGCGGGGTCTCGAGCACTGCACGTAGCTCCTAATCTGCTATGTGTTGTTGTAGTTGCTGAATCACTTCTTCAAGTTGTGCCACCTGCTGTGGGACTCTCTCTTTGGCCTTTACTTCTACAACTGTCACAGAGAGAAGTGCTTTGTTGACCCTTTCCTTTACTTCAAGTTACTCTGCGAGCAATTGTTCCTTGCTTTGATGCAGTTGTTCTCTTTCTTCATTGCACTTTGCTTGGAGAGCAAGATTTTCCTGTTCTGCAGTACTGCGTTGATCTAGAAGGTCTTCTTGTGCCTGTGCTAAGGCCTGGGTGGCTTGCGCTATTTCCTCCTATGTTTGTCGAAGACGATCTTCGACTGTGTCAACAATTCGATGGAGTTGAGATGACTCATCTCCCAGTTCTGGTGTTTCCAATGGCATAGGTGCAGTGGAAACTGCACGACTGGACTGTAGTGTCTGCTGCACCCCTTGAAGTTCAACCTTAATTTGATTGTAGATCTTCTCCTTCTTAGCCTCTTGCTTCTTTTCTATCTCAAGAGAAGCATCATTCAGGGCTGCTACAATGAAATCAAAGTCATCTAAGCTGAGGATAGTCTGCATTTTGTTCATAGAGGCTTTCGATTTCTTCCAAGAAGAAGGCTTCAGGGGGGAAACCTTCCTTTTCTTCGAGGGATCCTCCTCATATATAGGCGGTGTAACCTTGCCTTTCTTTTGTTCAACTTCTGCACCATCTATCTCTCTTCCATCACCTCCTTTCTCAGGTGAGATGGAAGCAGTCTTCGCTAAGGTACTACTTACATCTTGGTCTTCATCATTTTTCTTTGTCTTGCTGGGTCTAGGTGTATCATGTGCTGCTTTTGGATTGTCAATGTCAGACATCTCCACAGGATCTACTGGAATGAGGAGGTCCATCGACCAATCTTTAGTAATCTCTTCTAAGTCCTCCTTTGTCATCTTGTAGTAAGATTGAAGTTGTTTCTTGTGCTCGTCAGTGCACACTGTAATGTAGATGAAATGGTTGTCCACGTTGAATTTCATTACATGTCGAAACCTGTGGAGAGTATTTGGCGTGATGCGAGGCTCAAAATGGATGGTTGTCTTCAGCTGCTTGTAATAGGTATGGAACACAACATTTTACTGCCATTTCTTGTTCATGTCACTGGAATACCACAATGTGTTGAAATTCGTAGCCAAAGGTTCAAAGGGATCGATGTATCGGAAGGTCGAACCTTCCAAAATCTCCCATTCGATGAAAGCGATCAGAATTAGAAGCCAGCTGAAGTGGAACTCATATCCTTGATCTTGCACTTCCCTGTAGTCCAGTTCCAACTGGTTCACCAAGTAATTTTCCCAATTCATTTGTAGGCCCTCCGCGCACTTTCCTGCAAGGTTGACTACAAAACCAGTCACTTAGGTGGATTGGTTCTTATGGACTAACTTTCATGTGATCAATTGATAGGCTAGGTGCACTATGTCACTATGGATAGAGGCTACCTTGTAGCCTCGTGTTCCCTTCTCGGTATCTCCATAAGAATCCTTTATCCTTTGGTTGAGAGCCCAGTCCATGTATTTTCCAGGGTATAAATCATGTGGGTCAGGTCCTTGCATGCTCAGCCCGGTGATCTAATTTATCAGCGTCGGATCCAATGTTATACGTCGGTTTAACCATAAGTATCTGCCATGGTAATAGGATAGCAGTAGCTTAACGTATCCATTCACTTATTGGTGCCTTCCAAAGTGAGGAATATTCATGGCATTGAGTAGTGTGGATTATGCGAGGTTCATAGTCCATGACTGGGGAACTATCTTTGAATTCTTTCCCTTTTTTCTAGTCAAGTACTTATTTGGGGCGAGCATGTTGTAGACCTTCCTGTCACCGAGGTTGAAGTCTCTAAACTTCAACGTTGCAATCTTTTCTTGATCTGCATGAACTACGCGTATCCCTTTCAGGAGGTATGCAGTGACCAAAGCATACTCAAATTATTTGGGCACACTGTCTCAATTGATTTCACCACTCAGAGGTGGTATACAGGTGGGTAAAATGCTCATAAACAACTTGGCATTCGCGAGATTGTCTCTGTGCTTGGTTTGCTTTTCATCGGCTGGCCGGGATGGTCCGGCTTGAGCAGTTGATGGAGAGGATGATAGTCCTCTCATGGATGATTCTTGTACACCTGTGGATAATCCTCTCTCCGACATGACTCTTTCAATCATCAGGTCGATCAAAACTTCTTCAGCATCTGTCTTTGCGGCGTTCAATTCTTCTGACATACGCACTCGGTGTGAAAAATTGTGGGTTCAGGGAACAACTTAGACACAGTAATAAGATAGATATCAAGAGTGCGGTGATTACTGTATAAACTTGTCTTAGTCTGCAGGCTCGAATTATAAATTGACAAAAGTGTTCTCGGTGCATGGCGCGGTGGGATAAATAGGGAACTTGACAATGGTTCGTTTGCAATGGGTATGAGCCTCCATTAACTCTTGTTTGGTCTGTTATGTCATGGTCCAACGGTCTGATGACAAACCATAATTTCCTTTCTACCTGTTCTGAGTGTCGATCAAATGGTTATAATGTCCCCAATGGATATATTTCTTCGTCATGGCGACGTGCCATGTGTCACTATTTTGATATCCCGGCGAAGCTCTGATTTTTCAATTTTTCCATTTGTGAAGTTCCCTCTGGAACCTTCTGCAAATTTTCGATATTAGATCTCTTCTTACTTAACTTTCTATCCTTTTTTCTAGTGAGCTTCATCTCAGTATTCCTTTTTCCATTCTGATTCTTATCTTCTTTGGTCATAGTCACTTCGCGATGCTAAGATTCTTCCCTAGGGTTCCTAAATAATACTTCATATTTGTCGGGGGTAGGTACTTCAATCTTCTATGGATATTATAGTGTTCTTGCAGCTTCAACATCTAGGTTGCTAGTGTTAAATAACTTTGATCTGCTCTCCTATTCTTCAATCAAGTGTGCGGTCCTTCTGGTCATAAAATCTTTTAACTCTTGTTTCTTCTGCTCCAAAACTTCTTCTTCTTCCTTTCTTCTAGCTTGATCTTTATCAATCCAAGGTTTTCCTAGTAACATGGTAAATGGGGCGTTGTCTTCAACAAATTTAATAATCTCAAAATCTTCTTCTGTTGAGGTTCCATTAGCATTCATAGGTATGCGAGCGAGCTTCCCACATAGGTTTATCAACTTTCCTCTGAATACTCATATTCTTCCTAATGAATGGATCATAACAGGCTTCCCTATGGCTTCCCAAATTCTTTCTATCATGATATTCACCTGTGTTTCTTCATCCAGAACAATCAATGTTGAAGTCTCATATTCTTACTTCAATGCATTATTTTTCCTTGAAGATATATGATAGTCTGATATGTTGATGGTCATTCAGGGTTTCGTTTATTTTCAACAATACTTTCTCTAATTATTTCTGGGGTTCTGCCATTTCTGGATCTATCTTAGGTTTTTCTTGATTCAGGTTCATTTTTTCAACTTTAGCAATCATTCTGGGGCAATCCAATACTTCATGGTCCATATATTTACAACAAAGACATCTAGGTCTTTTTCCAGGGCATTCCTTAGCAAGATGTCATGTTTTCTGCAACATAATAGAGGGTTAATCCTCTCTTTCTTTTAAATGATCCCCATCCTTTCCGGTACTGCGCACTAGGATCATGGTAGCTAACCTGCAAAAAAATATTTCTAGGATCCTGCATCCATTTGTTAGTCCAAACATTCTTTCTATGCATAGGTATAACATATATTTCATTATTCTTATCATATTTGCTCATATGAAATCTTCTTTCATCTATTAGTGCCCTATTTTTCAAGCTAGGACATAACCTATCAAACATACCTAGATCCATACTTTAGAAACAAAAAAACCTACTTATCTTATTTCTAAGGGCACAAAGCTTCCAGATCTAAAAATTTTAACTATTCATACCTTTTATCAGAGCACAGAGCTTGCAGATCTTTCCTCTTTTAATAAAAAATTATCACTTTTTCCCTTCTTAGAGCACAAAGATTTCATATCTCGCTTCTTTTCTTCAAATCCAACCTATTTTCTTTACATCCATATTCTTTCTCTAGCATAGAGATTTATAAATCGACTAGGATGCTGTGCACAAGGGCACAGATCTATGCATAGAGCTTTCACAATCTCAAGTCGAATATTTGCACAAAGCTTCTTCTTGCTCAGTTCCCAACAATCACAGTTTTAGGTCCCGACAACAGAACCATTTGTTGGCATAGGGGTAGACCCAGGGTTCAACACTACAACAACGCACCAACAAATCCCTAACTACCAGCCCTTTTGGCAACACCTAGGAAGCAGATGAAGTCTCACCCGAGGTAGAGGCATGGGTGGTTGCAGGACTCAGGTGTCTGCAACCTTAGTTGGGACATAGATATGTGATTGTACTACTTAATAAAGCACTTAGCATCGTCAGTTCCTCAAGATGAAATCAATATCCACTTCGTTGATAAAATAGGGCTTCACAACATCCACACTCATCTAATGTATTTAAGCACTTAGCATAAGTAAATGGATCATATCAAATAGATCAAGCACTAAGCATAGCCATATAGATCAGATATAACATTCTCACATATAATAAGCACAAAGCATAAGTAGATCTATCTAATCATATAAAATCACTTAGAAAATAAAATGTGAACACATCAAGACAAGGCACAAAGTAGCATAACACAATATTTATGTGGTTCACCCCCACCCCGGGGCTATGCCCACCAACTCTTCTTCTTTATTGTCTTCAGTCAATTGGTTACAAGCATAGAGCCTCAAAACCCTTACTCCGCATGGGATAGAAGATCTACGTAGCTCGCTAGATCCTTCTTCCTTGCATTACAACACTAAGCCTTCCAAAATCTGCTACAAGGGCCTGCACTTAGCTCTGCAAGTTTTTCACAGTCATGCACAAAACACTTACAGACTTTACTTGCACTTAGAATACATTCACATCACATAGATGCACTACTACTTCTATCTAGCCTAAGAATCTATTTATATATACAAAATAGGCCTAGACATGGGTAAACCTATGGGTCGATGTCCCATTCCCGTTACATATTCCCACATCCCAAAAAGGACCCAAAGGGGTCGAGACCGAGATCCCGTGATCTCTGCTTCATCTTCCGATCCTCCTTTGACAGGCTGTTGAAGACCCAAAATAGGTCAACATGACCAAGAATCTCCCAAAACTTGGTCAAGGGCCAACAAGTGTTGGAATTGTGGGAAGAAAGGACATATGAAGAAATACTGCAAAGCTCCAAAGAAACAAAGATATGGACAATGGGAGAAAAATCAAGAAGCAAATGTAACAGGTGATGTGTTACAAGATGCTTTGATTCTTTCTGTAGATAATATTTTTGAGTCTTGGGTAGTAGATTGAGGGGATTCATTTCATGCCACACCCCATAGGAAATATTTTCTAGATTATGTTCAAGGTGATTTTTGACAGGTTCATTTGGGTGACAATGCACCATGCAAAATTGTTGGACTGGGAAAGGTAAAAATAAAGAAAAGGAATGGAAACCAATGGTTGTTGAAAAGACATGTTCCATATCTAAGAAAAAATCTAATTTTAACAGGGATTTGGAAAGTGAAGGTTGTATATCCATATTTACAGATAAGGCATAGAAGGTCACCAAAGGATCACTGGTTATAGAAAAATGAGAGAAGGTAGGTACATTGTATTTATGTACTAGTAATAATGACCCTTTTATATCTTTAGCTTTTACAAGAGTGGATACAACACTGCAACATCATAGGCTTGGACACATGAGTGAGAAGGGGATGCAGATACTTCATAAAATAAATTTGTTTCCATATCTTAAACAAATTGATTTGGATTTTTGTGAGCATTGTGTTTATGGAAAACAAAAGAGAGTCGGATTTCTCAGAGTTGGAAAAGAAAAGAAGAGTGAAAGGTTAGATTTTGTGCATACATATGTATGGGGACCAACTCAAGTATCATCTCTTGGTGGCTCTTGCTATTATGTTACTTTTATTGATGATGCAACTAGAAAAAACTTGGGTTTATTGCATTTGACAAAAATGTGATGTTTTTGATACTTTTAAGAAATGGAAAGCTTTGGTTGAGAATGAGACATGAAAAAGGTTGAAGTGTCTCAGATCAGACAATGGAGGTGAATATTGCAACAAGGAGTTTGATGATTACTATTCATACCATGGGATTCATAGAAAGAAAGCATTTCCAGGAACACCACAAGAAAATGGTGTGTCAGGAAGGATGAATAGGACAATCATGGAGTGTGTAAGGAGTATGAGATTGCATGTTGGTTTTCCCTTACAGTTTTTGGAAGATGTTGTAAATATTGTTGTTTACTCAATAAACATAGTACCTTCAAGATCTTTGGATGGTGGAATTCCATAGGAGGCATGGACAGGTAAAAATGTAAACTATTCTTTTTTTAATACTTTCGGTTGTGAAGAATTTGTCCATATTGATAAAGAAAATAGAACAAAGTTTGAGGAAAAATCCAAGAAGTGTACCTTTATTGGATATGGTGTTAACACTTTTGGTTATCTCTTATGGGATTATGAAAATAAAAAAAATCATTAGGATTAGAGATGTCATATTCAATCATAAGGTCATGTACAAAGGTCAATTGCAGGGAAATAAACATGAAAAATAAAAACCAGAATACACAGTACTTGATGAGATCACTCAAAAAGAAATTTAAAAGGTACCATAAAATCAAAATGTACAACAACAGGAGCAACATATACCTCAAAATCATACAAGTAATGTTAGAATATCTACCAGGTTAAGTAGACCCCCTGAACGATAATCTCCTTCATTGTATTATTTATTGTTGACTGATTCTGGTGAACCAAAATGTTATGAAGAGGCAATGTGGGTAGACACTAAAAAGAAGTGGGAGCAATGAATGAAAGAGGAAATGGATTCCTTGGTAGGAAATGGATGCAAAAAAAGAAGCATTGCAGAATAAATGGGTTTACAAGTTGAAGGAAGAAGATGGAGGTAAAAAGTGATACAAGGCTAGACTTGTTGTAAAGGGGTTTGCACAAAAGAAAGGCATAGATTTTGATAAAATATTTTCTCCTATTGTTAAAATGACTTCAATTAGGACTATTTTAAGTCTTGTGGAAGTAGAATATTTACAACTTGAACAATTAGATGTAAAAACAACTTTTCTCCATGGGGATTTGGAGGAAGAGATTTATCTGCAACAACCATAGGGGTATGAGGTCAAAGGGAAGGAAAAATTGGTATGCAGGTTGAATAAGATATTGTATGGCCTAAAGAAAGCTCCAAGGCAGTGGTATTTTAAGTTTGACAGGTTTATGACAAAACAAAGTTATAGTAGATGTCATTATGATCATTGTGTTTATTTTAAAAAGCTAGAAAATGGAAGCTATATTATTTTGCTATTGTATGTAGATGACATGCTTGTTGCAGAGTCTAATATGCATAATATAAATGTTCTCAAGAAGAAATTAGATAATTCATTTGCAATGAAAGATTTGGGTGATGCAAGGAAAACCCTTGGTATGATAATAACAACAGATAGGAAAAATCACAATTTGACATTGTCTTAAGGTGGGTACATAGAGAAGGTGTTGGAGAGATTTAGAATGAAGAATGCAAAACTAGTTAGTAAACCTTTGGCTAGCCATTTCAAATTAAACAAAGAAATGTGTCCCAAGAAACATGAGAAGATAGAACACATGTCCATGGTCCCTTATTTATCAACAATTGGCATCTTGATGTATGTGATGGTTTGCACAAGACCATCTATTGCACATGTAGTGCGAGTTGTGGGAAGGTACATTAAAATTCTAGGTAAAGAACATTGGGAGGAAGTAAAGTGGATTCTCAGGTATTTGAGAGGTAATACTACTCATGCATTATGTTTTGGATGTTCAAACATTGTTCTACAAGGATATGTTGATTCAAATATGGAAGGTGATAAATATAGCAGGAGGAGCACCATAGGCTATTTTTTTACTGTAGGTGGAACAATAGTAAGTTGGATTTCAAAACTGCAAAAGGTTATTGCTGATCCAGGTGGATATTGGTGGCCACCCACCTTTTCCAGTTGGCTCAAAACAAATTTCTAGCAATTTTGATAATTTACTATTTTTAGTAGTTTTTCGGGTCCTGAACTTCCAGAGCCGTTTTGAGGCCCTAAACGACGTTTTTTTGAGGTATGTTGCGATCACAAAATTTCATCATAAAATTTTGTGCAAATTTTGTATTCCTCGGATAGATATTTCCAATGGGCTATCATATGCCTAAAATGAAGATCATATGAAAAAGTTACAACCTCGGGAAGTTGATGTACTGACTTACCCAAACGGGGCCCACATGAATTTTGGTGCTTCTTCTCCTAGGGTTAGGTTTTTGGATATTTAGGGTTTTTGAAACTCTTGTTTATTGTAAAAATGCCTTGAGAGTCTCATTGTAATCATATTGTTGCAAATGAGTGCAGTCGTCACATCTCTTCTCAGAGATAAGCCACCACCATTCCAGCAAGCTTGTTTTCCGCTACATTTTACAGTTTCCACTTATTTCCTTATTGAATAGAAAACCAATTTTACTGTATCTCTGTTATTTTGTGTTAAGAATCTGGTAATAATCTGTAGTCATTTCATTCTTCTCATAAAATCCAGATCAGTGGTATCATAGCAGTCTGCTCCTTGTCGTCTTAATGCATGTCCCCAACGAGGTCGAAGTATAAAGATTTGGGTCTCAAGTTTGTTTCTCTTGAGGAAAAAATCTCTCGCACACCTAAGCGCCCTCTCATGGAAGGATAAAAGAAATATGACGAGACATGAGATCCTTTCAAACTGTTGATTGAGGAAGCCCTCACACAACAGAGGAACGAGATGATGGATAATTTCACGCAAATCCTTCGCCGACTACCAACATGCGACACATCTTCTTCGAGCAGAGGCACCACCCCCTTCAAGGTACAAATAAACTTTGATATTCCTATATTTGAAGGTCAGATAGATGTAGATGCTATAGACACGTGGTTGAATCTACTAGAAGGGTATTTCTCTGTCCACAACTTTTCGAATAGAGAAAATAATACTTTTTCTCACCTCCAAGCCGTTCCCCATGTCAAAGATTGGTGGGAAACTTTCTGTGAGCAAAAGGAAACAGAGGAACCCTCATTATTTATAGTCACGGTCACCTGGGAATCCTTCAGGGATGCTATTAAGGAACAATACTACCCTTTCGGAAGTTATGATGACTTGTATACCAAATGGACCACACTGCGGCATGAAAGAGACCAAGCAGTGCCAGATTCCACAAATATCTTCCATACCTTGCGCACCAAGTTGGGTATCAAAGATTCGGAGAGACATCTAGTGCTCAAGTATTGTGGTGCTTTTCATAGATACATATAGACCGAAATGGTATTTCTGTACATCTCATCCTTGGACGCGGCCTACCGATATGTCATCAAAATCAAGGAGAAGCTCAAACAAAAAACGCGACAATTTGGGTCAGGGAACCCCTCACAAAAAAAACCAGCAAAGGGCGGCCCCAAACCAAAAAACAAAGAACAGATCAAACATGGAAAGTATGAGGACAACCAGTCCAAGCCGCAAGCAAAGAAGGACACCGGAAAGACAAAGAAAGATATTGGGAAGTGGTGTGACTTCCATAAGATCCCTTGGCATAACACTGTTGACTGTCGCTTAAAGCAGACATTGGTGGCCGAAGTGAAAGCCTCTAAATCAGATGCAGGTTCTAACTCTGAGTCAAAACCAGAAAGGGGAATATGGATCATTAACGCGGAACCCAGTGCCACCATTGCTACCACAAAGCTCCAGCATGGTGAACCAGATGAGCCAGAATAAGGAGAGTGCCTCCTCCATTCACAGATGTGGGTAAAAGGCACCCCACTACACTTCATCGTTGATAGTGGTAGCCAAAAGAACCTCATCTCAGCAAAGGTCATCAAGTGGCTGGCCCTGTTGACAACGTCGCACCCACAACCCTACACCATTGGATGGCTCCACCAAGGAAGCGATCTCTGCATCAACCAACAGTGTCGACTGTCATACGACATCAAGCCCTTCAAAGATGAAGTATTGTGTGATGTTGCTCCTCTCAAAGTTTGTGATGTTCTTTTGGGCCAACCTTATTTATGGAAATGTCATGTTGTATATGAGTCTAGGCCTCATAGTGTTATTATTAATTTGAACAGAAAATTGTATAGGATACTCGAGGTTGTCCCATGCACCTAGTGTTATTTTCTTGATCTCTTCTAAGAAATCCAGGAAGGTCATCTCTCAGACAGGGAAGTTTGTCTTCTTCGTGATTCTCTCTCAGAATGAGAGAAAAATCATAACCACATCTAGGGTCTCTGTGGCTGACCTCTCCACACAACAAAAGCAAGTAGATAAGGTCATGGAAGAATACTAAGATATTTTCTCCTCACCTACCGGGGTACCTCTGCACTATCAGGTCAAGCACCCCATCGATCTGACCCTCGATGCACTACTTTTCAATGGGCCAATCTATCGCCACTATCTGTTAGAGAATGAGGAGATCAAGCGACATATCCAAGAATTTCTCCACAAGGGGAACATCTGTCCTAGCTCATCACCTTGAGGGAGCCCAATCATGCTAGTAAAGAAGAAAGATGGAACCTGACAACTTTGCATTGATTATCGGGCTCTAAATAAAATCACAGTCAGAAACTGGTACCTGATTCCCTGAATCGTTGACCTCCTTGATCAACTCATGGGGGCCAAATACTTTAGTAAGATTGATATGAAGTCTAGCTACCACCAATTCCTGATAGAATAGATAGATGTATGGAAGACCACCTTCAAGTCAAAGGAAGGCCTTTTTGAATGGTTGGTCAGGCCCTTTGGCCTGAAAAATGCTCCAGCCACTTTCATGAGGATGATGGATGATATACTATGACCATTCACCAATACTTTTGTAGCGGTGTATCTTGATGACATTATCATTTACAACAAGGCTTGGGCCAAACACTTGCAACATATTTAGTAGGTTCTGCACACCTAGCGACAACACAAGCTATATGCCAACTTGGAAAAATGCTCCTTCGGAATGGACAGGGTACATTAACTAGGCTACATCATTGATCAACATGGCGTACATGTGGATCCGGCCAAGATCTAAGTCATCAATGACTGGCCAACCCAAAACACACTCGCTAAGCTTCAGAGCTTCTTGGGCCTTGCCAATTTCTACCGCAGGTTTGTGTTGGCATTCTCCCATATTGCATGGGCCCTCAGCCAAATAACCAGGGGTGGTGGTAAGGAAACATTTGCATGGGGCCGGCCCCAACAACAAGTGTTTGATTATTTGAAGAAGCGCTTGTACTCAGCCCCAGTACTTTCACTACTAGACCTACAACAACCCTTTGAGATTGAGATTGATGCTTCAGACTATGTTGTGGGTATTTTTCTCATGCAGCATGGACACCCTGTGGCCTATCATAGTGCAACACTATCAGATGTTGTCTGTAAGTAACCTACTTATGAAAAATAAATGTACTCCATTGTGCAGGCCTACTGCCAGTGGAGACATTACATTCTTGGGAGGGAGACAGTCATCCACACTAATCATAAGCCACTGCAGTTCATGCAAACACAAGGAAAATTGTATAATGACCACCATCAAAAGTGGTCCACATACTTGCGGCAATTCCAACTCAACATAAATTATAACACAAGAAGCACCAACCGCGTCATTGATTGCCTCAGCAGACCACCAGTCGTGACACTCACCACAATGCTAGACTCCTATGGCCATGAGACCTCTGGATGGCCCCAACTCTATGAGACAGACCTGGACTTCGCCACCACCTACCAAATGTTGGGTGCAAAGGCAGTTGTCGATAATTTCCATCTTCAAGATGGGTTGTTGTATATTCTGGGCCATATATGTGTTCCCTCAACTGAGCGAGCGAATCTGATATGGGAAGCCCACTACAGCTGGGTGGCAGGACACTTTGGCATCAAAAAGATAGTGACGATGCTACAAAAACATTTCTACTGGCTGAAACTTTGATAGGAGGTCAGCAAGTATATTAGGTCTTGCATTGCCTACACTATTGCCAAACCAACCACTAAGAAATAGGGCCTGTACACCCCTCTTCCTACTTTTGACAGACCATGGGAATCCATCTCAATGGACTACATGTTGGGCCTCCCATCCACCAAGCGGGGAAATGAATGTGTTTTTGTGGTTGTCGATCGCTTTTATTAGATGGCAATTCTGGTTGCTTGCAAGAAGAGCATCACAACAAAAGCCACTGTCAAGCTCTTCTTTGAACGAGTCTGGGTACATTTTGGAATCCCACAAACCATTGTCTCTGATCAGGATAGTCAATTTCTCAGCACATTCTGGTTGAGCCTCTGGTCATTGCTGGACACCAAGCTCACCAAATCCATGGCCTTCCACCCCCAAACAGATGGCCAAATCGAGGTGGTAAATCGAATGATCGTGCATATCCTACGCATGTATAATTCCAAGCACCCTCGCACATGGGATGAGAGTCTTCCCTATGTCCAACATAGCTACAATTGAGACCTGCATAGCTCAATCGGCCATAGCCCCTTTCAGGTGGGGTTGGGATTCCAACCATTGGGTCCCATAGATGTTGCACTTCCCCTTGTGGTCACCTCGACCGACTGCTCTTCTGCTCCAACTGAGGCTAACAAATCCACCTAGTTCATTGAGAGGATCCAACACATTCGCCAATAGTTTTAGGATATCCTATAGAAGTCCAATGACAAGTACAAGCAACGCCATGATCAATATCGGGTTCCACATAAGTTTTAGGTGGGCGACAAAGTTTGGTTTCACTTGTAGAAAGAATTCCATATAGGACCCCATCAGAAGATTCACCCACTCTGTTATGGGTCATACACCATCACCAAGGCTATGGGGGATAATGATTTTGTGCTCAACATTCCTCCTTTCCTTGTCCTGCACCCAATGTTCAACGTGCACCTCCTTCGACCTTATTTCCCACCATTATTGGACACCTCATACGTAGCAGAACAACTGACACCAAAAAAGCTCAACCCCTACTGCATACAATAGGCATCTATTTATCATGTTGTGGACACACATATCAAGGGCACTCGACAACAAAGGATCCAACTTTATCGTGTCGTTAAAGCAAGGCAGCTCCTACACCAAGGCAAGTGGCTCACCCGGGGCCAAATTCATAAAAAATTTCCTCATCTTATGGGGGAACTCAATGAAATAGAGAGCATTGCTTCCTAAGGATGGAGGATTGATCCAGGTGGATATTGGTGCCACCCATCTTTTCCAGCTGGCTCAAAACAACTTTCTAGCAATTTTGATAATTTACTATTTTTAACAGTTTTTTGGGTCCTGAACTTTTGGAGCCGTTTTGAGGCCCTAAACAATGTTTTTTGGGGTATGTTGCAGTGGAAAAATTCCATCATAAAATTTTGTGCAAATTTTGTAGTCCTCAAATAGATCTTTCCAACAGGATATCATATGCCTAAAATAGAGATCATATGCAAAAGTTACGACCTCGGGAAGTTGATGTACTGACTTACCCAAATGGGGCCCTTTTTGGTGCTTCATCTCCTAGGGTTAGGTTTTTGGATGTTTAGGGTTTTTGAAACTCCAGTTTATTGTAAAAATGCCTTGAGAGACTCATTGTAATCATCTTCTTGCGAATGAGCACGACCGTCACATCTCTTCTCAGAGATAAGCTGCCACCATTCCAGCAAGGTTGTTTTCCGCTACATTTTACAGTTTCAGCTTATTTCCTTATTGAATAGAAAACCAGTTTTACTGAATATCTGTTATTTTGTGTTAAGCATCTGGTAATAATATGTAGTCATTTCATTATGCTCATAAAATCCAGATCAGTTGCACTTTCAACAACATAAGCAAAGTATGTTGTTGCTACAGAGGCTAGTAAAGAAATGATTTGGTTACATAGGTTTATGGAGGAATTGGGAAAGAAGCAAGACAATAACAGGTTGTACTGTGACAACAAGAGTGACATTCATCTTGAAAAGAACTCAATATTCCATTCAAAGACTAAGCATATATAGCTCAGGTACCATTTCATATGATTCGTCTTGGAAGATGGACATTTGAATTTGGAAAATACTCACAATATCCAAAATCTTGCAGACATGTTAACAAAGGGAGTAACTAGGGAGAAAATGAGTTCCTACTCAGTTTCACTTGGTCTTCAAGCATGAAGGTGAATATGATAAATTTTCCAGGCCCAAGGTGGATCATAGTCCAGCAAGTACAACAACGGTGGAGTTGTTGAGATCAGTCTCCAAGTGGGATATTGTTGGTTGTGGAGCCTTATTATCTTACTGATTCAGAGGTCTTGTTTTCATCCATTTCTATACCCCATGAAGACTATACACCCCTCCATGCAGGGGGGTGTAGGGGGGGATTTACCCCCCTGTGGGGTTTGGGGGCAAAGCCTCGGAAGGAAAAATTGCCTTGTAAATGTATATTGTAATTTCATAGTCAATCTGGACCATTCATTATAAGCTCATACATATAATGGTAGAAGTTATGTTAGGGTTTTTTTCCCTATAAGGAAACCCCTTTTTATGAGGGAATTGTATTATGGCTATGTATCATTGCAAATATTGTATTCTGAGAGAGAATATTGTGAGAGAAAGAAGAGGAAGTTACATCGTGTGTGTTGTAGGTTGTATCCATTCATTTGTTGGATAATAAAATGGAAGGACCTGGAAATTTATATGGACATATCCCACATTGGGTGAACCATGTATATCTATGTCTCTATTGTATTTGTGTATCTTCTTTGTTTTATTTCCAAATTTGTTTTTATTTTATTGCTCCGCGGTCCTGTTTTTCTAACACAAGAGGTGGCTTGGAAATATAAGTGGAATCAACAGGTATATCAACTATATCAATAGATTCACTACCTACATGAACAACAAAAGGAGAGGTTTTCAAATTATGGTTACCTAAAGACGAAGATATTTGATGTTCTCTAAGATTTCTCCAGGTCACGAGCTTCTTGGGGTCTGAGTATACTAGAGTGCGCTCAGGATCTGGGTTGCTTCTAGTGTATATTTTGTTGGACATCATATCTTCCTTTTGTGGAGTCTCCAGGTGAAATAATCAATAGCCAGGTTCTTGAAACTCGTTCACTCTCGAGTATCAGATCTTGCAATTTCATATCCCCAGGGAAAAATATCTTCAAATTTCATTCCCCAACAATGACGCCATTTCATATGTTGTCCCTCAAGATGTTCTAGGATTTCAATGGAACTATGCAGAAGAATCATAGGGGATAAAGACTCATAGTGATCCTTAAATCCATCCTTATAACAACAAAAAATATGCAAAATTGTGGTTAAGTTTCTCTCTCTCTCTCTCTCTCTCTCTCTCTTATAGAACTCTTGGCCCTCAAACAATGCTAGAACCAATATCAAAACATTCAACATCAAGAGGCATGTGTCCATGAGTGCTTTAGACAATTATAGTTTAAGTTGAGAAGGGATGGATTTAGAAGAAATACAAAATAAACATGTGAGGCATTTTTAAGGTGAATCTCACGGCCTATGGAAATAATAATATGTTGAGCAATTAAGAATTCAACAGTTCTAAAATTTGTACCAAATCGTTACATGATGCATCAAACAATGAATATTTTCATATATTTAAATCCATGGAGGTACCCTCTGCACATCATTAAAAACAATAAAAAAATGACATGAAGTGGTCATACATTTAGAGGAAATCACTTCAATATCATAAGCTAAACAACATGCAGTAACATTGTACATGTCATGAAACTTGTTTCTTGATATTTTATTAATGGGGATCCGATATAAGAATCCATGAGATGAGAGGGATGGATTTTACAAGATCATATACACAGAAAAAGAAGCACAGAATACAACATAATGCAGGGGATGAATCTCTTGAAGCATGTAGCCTTTAAAATTGTTCTGTATATGAGGGGATCTTGATCAAATAGATTGGGTATAAGATACTCTTGAATTTCCCAAAGCATTGACCCTAAAAATGATCTCATTCCATTGATTTATAGTTGCTTCTTCTTGAGGGAAAAATTCTTGCTTGGACCAATAGTGCTTCTTGAAAATGATTTCCGCTTGTCAAAATCTTGATACTGTATCTAGTTTTCTAACCGTTCCCAGCATTCCAACTGATTTTACTAGATTTTACTGGGAAGCAACCAATTTCTACAGCCATATGAGCCTTGTTGATACTATTATTGGGTGTGTTTTCCTCATCTAATTGAGCCTTTGCATGAGTAATTCTAAATGGCTCAATTGATTCCCATCATTGCATCATGAGCCTTTTACTTCAGCTACTAAGATGATACGCTAAGCATTTCCATCCAGCTAAGAGTGCCTAATAACATAGGATACAATGGACTACTCCATTTAATCCTTTACTTCAAGTGATCCAGGAGGATCTCGGTGGCCACCCACCATGTCCAACTGGCTTAAAACAGTTTTTTGGCATCTTGCTATTTTTAGCATTTTTTCGGTTCCTAAACTTTCGAGTCCATTTTGAGGTCCTAAATGATGCCTTTTCGTGATAAGGAACTTCAATGATAGTTGAAGGATTTTATTTATCCCCTTAAATGAGGCTCCCCATCAATACCTTTTGAACAAGTTATCGTTCACCCTAAATGAAGATCGCATGCAAAAGTTACGACCTCAAGAAGTTGATGTACTAACGTTACCCCAATGAGGCCCACATGATTTTTGGCGCTTCATCTCCTAGGGTTATATTTTTGGATGTCTAGGGTTTTGGAATTCATGTTTATTGTAAAAAAGGCCTTCAGAGCCTCATTGTACTCATCTTCTTGTGAATAAGCATAGTCGTCAGATAAGCTGCCACCATTCTAGCAAGCTTGTTTTCAGTTTGCATTTTACAGTTTTTAGCATATTTCTTGTTCAATAGAAACCAAGTTTTGTTGTATCTTTTTTATTGTTCATTGTGTGTTTGTGTTAATATTATAAATCCATGGTTTAATTTCATCTCACTCATAATCTGGATCATCAAGCTTCTCCAATGCACTGATGGGATTGGCCAATGCACTTTAGGGTAGACTCTCGAATGCCCTTTTCCCCTCAATATCATGCTAATGATACCAAAGAAGGAAATTCATCTCTTAATGAAACAAAAAATACATTGTACCAACATATGCAACCAATATTTTTCATAATCCACTCATGAGTGGAGGGTCAACACAGGTGGGTCATCATCTGAAACACCTGGCATCCGAGTAACACACCTTTAGAACCCATATTACTCACAGAACGTTGGTTCATTATCTCAATGGTTTTCTGCTCTAATAGCTTGACATGTGTTTTCACATACAACTAATGAGAGGAAACAATTTTCTATGCTTGGTATGATCTATGAAGATCCATAAATCATTTGAATACACATGTCGAGGTGATGATTACTGGCCCCTGTCAGGTGTAGGCATCAGGATGATGATGAGTGAAAGGACGTCATGTCCTCATTTGAAAAACCTATCCCTTTCTCTATGTTTCAGAGCCTTCTAAAGTTGGGGATAAAAGAGTGAAATTTGGATGACATCATGTTGATGACACTGTAGACATGTAGACACATGGAAACTATGAATTCATCCAAGTCAATGCTAAAGTGTCCTCAGGGACTCGACATAGGTGAGGTCGAGCTCGAAATGGTAGGAAAACTAATGATGGGCCTACTCATTACAGGTGGTGGTCCTTGACATACTTAGAAATATGCGTCATTGACTTGTTAGGTCCTCATCAACTTCCTCGGTGTCCAAGTGGCCTCCTATGCTGGCTCCAAGTGGCATTGATCGAATGGTCAGATACGCGATGAGTTGGCAGATATGTAACCTGGAAATATCTAAATACCATTGTCACAACCCTAGGGGACTAGTTTTACTTTTCCATATCTTACCATGCAACACCATTAACTCTTCACCACATAGCTCCTTAAAATTGTTGTCACACCCTAATGGTGTGTTGACTCTTGAACACCTTTCTGATGCGACATGCATCCTCAACCATTAATCATGCTCACTTGTAGTCGTCAGATGATCAGTCTCGCACCTTCTCCTGCACTTTTTATTTAAGCCTTAGGTTATATGATATGGCTTCTCATGAAAGGGGATTAAACTTTATTTGAGCATGATAAGTTCCTTTATGCTCTTGATAAACACTCGAGTACTCTAAACTCATCCCCAGGCCCTTAGGGATTAATTTTTCACTATAAAATTTCTTGGCTTTCGACCATGTACTTTTCCTCTTTGATCCATGAGCCCTATATGCTCCCTTTCGACCTCTTGTTCTTGAATTTCATCCCCCATAATTTCAATCAGTGTGCACACTAATGACTGGATCAAATCTGGTATTAACAATTTCCATCGTTCGAGGTTGATCTAAAAATTCTTGGTCTCTCATCACATGACCTCTTCCCCCTTCTCAAAGATCCATTATTCTATCTCTTTTCTTGAAGTTTTTAATGTCATGTCCTCACTCCACAATTTAGCACAAAGTCATTTCAAGTCCTGGAAATAGAACCAATTTTTCGCTCAGGGTTTCATACCCAGGGTTCAAAAGGCTTTACCAACAAATACCCCATTCATGTTGGCACATTCAATATTCAAGGACAAAATAAGGTCTCACCCAAGATGCACATGAGAATCATAGAGACTAAATGTTTATGCATAGTATGACGAAATAATATAGACTAGAAAACACTTAAATAAGAACTGCGCATTAGATATCATTCATTCATAATAGAATTCATACAAGTGATGTGTAGGATAACATACATAAAAAGCATTCATTTGTAACAGAGTACATGGTAGGAAGTATCAACTCGGGCTCTTTCCTTCTTTCATTAATCATAGTGGAACATTTAAATACATGGAGATTAAATAAGCTTAAACTAGAGATTAGAGGCTCAGATCTCGATTTACTTTTATCTCTCATATTCCATTTAGAGTTCTACAATTACAATGAATCAAAATAATCTCCAATAAACTACAAGCTAACAATCACAATAATCCATAATAAACTAACAACTAACCCTTACATGTTCACATGCATTCCTTATATCTATACAGAAGCATGACAATCATAACAAACTTACCAACTCACTAATAACCTCGACCACGACCAATCAGTTGGTTACAAAAAAATTTACAATCATTATATGAGATCATCAAGGATTTGATATGCATGCAAACTTTGAAAGTCATTGCTCACTAAACACAACTGGTGTCACACGTAGCGAAAAACTAGTTGGCGCAGGCATTGAATCTTGGTGTCGTGTGGTACAAAACTCATGGCATGCACACACTATAGAACTTATGGTGTACATGTCATCTTTCCAAAACCTTAGGGTGCCAATAGAAGGTGAAAGAATGGGTGGAGGACCCAATCTATTCCTGAACTTTGGATACAAACTGTTTTCACATAGAGGAGACATATTGGTTGGTAAAGACTTTGGTGGCTAAAGAACTGGAGAAGGCTAAGGAGGACCAACAAGAAATTATCCATACCTTGAGATTTTTCGAAGGGACATTTGAAGTGGTCTAAAACACTGTGTTTGGAATTAGGATTATTTTCTCTCATGTGACAGGAAAGGAAGGGAGTGGAAAATAGAGGTTAAACTCTACCAGCTCAGGGAGGATGAAGGAAAATCCAATTGATATTGGTAAATATCCATAGCATCCGAAGCAGGTGTAGGAAAGTGAGGGAAACATCGAGCTGGTGCTGGAGCTTGTCGAGGAGGATTCCAAACCTCCTCTAGGAATTGGGATACAATGTTTTTTCACATAGAATAGACATATTGGTTGGTAAATACTTTGGTGGCCCAAGAATTGTACAAGGCCAAGGAGGACCAAAAAAAAATTCTCCATACCTTGAGAATTTTCAAAGGGAAATTCGAAGTGGTCTGCAACACTCTGTTCGGGATAAATATTAATCTCTCTTAGGTGGCATGAGAGGAGGGGAGTGGAAAATAGAGGGATGACTCTACCAACTCAATGAGAATGAAGAAAAATCCAATTGAGGTTGGTAAATATCCACAACATATGGATCAGGTGCAGGCGGGGGAGGGAAACATCGAGCTGGTGTTGGAGGTTGTTGAGGAGGATCCCACACCTCCTCCAAGCATTGGATAACAGGTTTCTTTGTTTCTTTGTTTTTTAGTTAGATACATAGTATGCAAAACTCTCCTCTCTCAAGGTTGGAAGTCTCTTTGTGTAACACTTGGACCAAGGATAAACCTATCAAAATACTATACTTTGATGATATTCCCTACAAAAAAGTATGCCTTTTTTATATAGGGAGGTCCCAACCAAGATTATATATATAT
>ML792212.1:11324-23256 GCA_009831015.1 Picea engelmannii | reverse complement strand
GGTATTCAAAATCAAATAATACAAAAACATATGATCATTATTTGTCATACATATATATGGTATTTGTGTTTCCTTGAATTATCAAGCTTATGGAATGATCCATTATGTCACATATTGTCAAATTATAATGGATCAATGTCTGCATTTTATTTTTCAAAAGTAAAAAAAAATGTAAATTAAATAAAGTTTTTTTCCCGATTTTTGTTTACAATTTTATATAATTAAATTATTGAAAAAAAAATTAAACTCATTATCCTATAACCAAAATTTATATAATTAAATTATTGAAAAAAAAAAGTTAAACTCGTTATCCTATTCCATATTTATATAAAGTTAAAACCAAATTAATATATTATTTATTATTATTATTATATGTCAACTAAATCTGTAGGGTAAATTTTTTGGATGGGGTTTGCGGTTAGGGACGGGACTGCGGCTAGGGTGCGAGAGGTGTGCATAGTCTACAGAGGAGTTTTTTGAGATAGACGATTATAATGGTGAAAAGGTTAGGCAACAGGAGACTGGCATAGAGTTGGAAGAACATGTGGTTTTTTCTACTGACATTTTGGACATAAGTGAAATTGGGGCAATGATAGGTGGAGGTAGCGAGGGTCGGGTTGTTGGGCTAGGAGAGATAGAAAGGATGACTCAACAGACTCTGAATGTCGAAGA
Source organism: Picea engelmannii (assembly GCA_009831015.1). Lineage (NCBI taxonomy): Eukaryota > Viridiplantae > Streptophyta > Pinopsida > Pinales > Pinaceae > Picea > Picea engelmannii. The sequence continues at coordinate 22,584 of ML792212.1, read as the reverse complement.
GGGTGTACTCCTAGGTAATTCTTTTTTCGTGTTTCCCTCTTTGTCTTCTGTGGTCGAGGCAGATTTTGAGGTAGGAAAAAGGGCTTTCATGGATATTTGGCCAATAGGGCCTTCTCTCATAGAAGTAGGGTCTATCCTCACCCTTAGTCTCCAAGAGGATATTGTTGGCGATTAGAATGCTCATATGACACATAATTGATTTCTCTCTATGCCCTTATCCACTCATGAGGGTTTAGAACTTGTCAAAAGGTTAGCAGGGGAGTTAATATCCACAAAGGTGGGATCGAATCTAAGGACTTTGGATGGAAATGTGCCCTAGCCCTTGGATGAATAGTTGGTGTCCTCTACAAATGTTTCTTCTTCAGGATTCATTTCGACATTCATAGATGCAAAAGAACACCGTGGTTACAGTTAGAAAAGGAAACAAGTGGGTCGCCTCTTAGGGTTTATGGGTCCCTAGGTTGTAATGAAGGAATGACACTAAGTGAACTAGGGATGAAGACAGTAGGTGGACAGATCCATAAGTGGAAAAGTTTAAAATCCAAGGGGAAGCTAGGGAGTCTTGTTCTTGGGGAAGCCGTGGGGTTTAACCAGACAATTCAAATGAAAAATCAAACACTTGTAGGGAGAGAAAGTGAAAGGACATTTTCACTAAAAACTATGATTGACTGGGCACATTTTTCCTAGAAGGAGCATCTTGTATATGTACTGGAAATCATTGAATTGACTATGAATTGGTTTTCCTTTAACTTTCTACAGTCAGAACATGCAAAGTAGGTACTTGGAAAATTATGGAGTGTCAACAACTCTTCCCTACTCTTGAAGCAATGGAGCCCTCTCTTTGATGCAAGCAGAGAAAGACTGGATAAAACACCAATTTGGGTACGTTTTTCAGCACTGCCTATGCAATACCCCAAGGCCAAGCCCCAACTGAATTGTAAACATGTTTTATAGGTTGGTGATCCAAGTGATTATAAGCTAGGATGCTTATGTGATGATTAGGCTAGAGATCTTAGATGCTAAAAGCCAGTGAGCCTATTTTTGTATATTTAAACACTCATATCATTAATATAATACATCGTTTCATGTAGACCGACCACGATAAAAGAGTATGGGGGACTAAACTCCACTAGGAATGGAAAAGGGAGGGGCTAAGAGCCTATGAAAGGGGCTAAGTTTTAAGGCTTATCTCTAAGTGAATATTATATTATTATTCCTAAAATCTATGGTGAGGATAATTGTATCCTAAGTTCTTATGGGAAAGAGAATGACTCCCAAGTGGAGAGAAACGAGCTCTAGGAGAGACATGTGTCAATCATGGCGCATGCAAATATATGTGGGGAAAATTAGTATGTTTTCCCATATTTCCCCCATTCACCAACAAATTCGCACTCACTCAGTCATTTTACTAGGGGAATCTACCTCTGCATCATTCACGCTCCTCTCGAACCTGCAGGCACTATGAGCTACCCCATACATTTTCTATTATGCATAGTGTAACTGTACTTTTTCTGAGCCTGTACCATGCCTTACCTGAATGTTGTTTTTTCCCAGACAGTTCCTATCCTAAGCATGGTCATTTCCTTCATCTATTCCATACCCATTTTATGTTGTTTTCTCCGCCTGAGCCTGTATCTGGTTGACTTAAGCTATGGACTGAAGAAAGGGGTTTTCAGGCCCATGGGTTTGAAGAGGCGGGTTTCCAGTCTCATGGATTGAAGAATCAGGTTGTCAGGCCTGTGGGAAACTCTCTCCAGGTGAGATATTTTGTTGGGAAATTTATTTCCTGAGGAAGCCCAGCTGTAACTATAATACTATGAGAATTCATGTATTTCTTTTTGTTGAAGCCCTAGAAGGGAAGTGGGACAACCTAAGAATTGTTGAGAAGAGAAGGGGCACACTTCTTGGGGTGGGAGAGGCATGTGGGGAATGATAGATTGTAGGTTGTTAGTGTGAGTTGGTTCCTGAGATGAAATCCTTCCTGTTGAATATGCAACTTCCTATTATTTGATATGTCTCATCCTAGCCTAAGAATCCCTTTACCCAGGTTGAATTTAGTCCTAGCTCAGGGGTGACCCACTAATGAGAGTGATGAGCATCGTGGCCTAAGGTTGGGAGGATCATGGAAGGTCTACATGCAGTTGGTGGTCTTCTATAAAAAGATAATTATCAATTATGTGTTCAATTGCATGTTGTGTATTTATACATGTATTTATATTTATGACTATTTCCTATGTATGTTGTATGTATAGGCTTACTGTTATTTCTGCATGAATCTTTGTATTAACATAATGTAATAGTATATTTAAGTTTTATATGTATGATGTTCTGCAAGAGTTTTTGTGTGGCATGGTCCAATAGGTCTATGGTTGGGTATGTTACAATTATGGATATTAGAAATAAGAGAAGTAGTAATGTGGCAGTCCCCATCCTGGGAGGCTCGGGGAGTGTTACAATTGGGTATTAGAGTATGAAATTTTTAAGTGGCATGACCCATCATGGGTGGTTGGTTATGTTACAATTTGGTATCAAAGCTCCAGTTTTCAAAACTAAGCCTAGATGGGTCGTGTAAGTGGAATCTAAAGAAAAATTCTCAGAGTGAATTGTTGTCGAAATAGACAAAATTTGAGTTTCAGAACGCCCATTAGTACCAAGAGGGAATTGAGAGAACACCTTAGCTGTGTTTGAAATCTCAAGAGGCTTAGCAGTTTGAGAAAACCAATAGAGGAAAGAAACCATAGAAACCATGTTTTGAGGCCACAAATTTTAGATTTGGGCCGTCAGATCTGTTTGGGAGAAGGAAAATCCCTCACAGTCGTCAGATCTGGGGAAGCAACATGGTTGTTAACCCCATCAAGTCCTTCGGACGTTTTTTCTTTGGTAATTTTTAAGATTTTGATAAAAGGAGGAAAACGCCTCAAAGCTATAAAGTCTCGGAGTGGATATACACCATAGATCATTTGGGAGAAGGCGAACCATGGGATCCCTCAAGTGGTTTGATAGTTCAATATTCAAGGAAATCTGGTTGTGGATGCGCTGAGAGGATTTTTCCCTGAAGTCCCAAAGTCTGAAACCAATCTGGACCATTCATTATCAAAGACACTCATTCACAGATTCGAAAGTGTTCAAAATTTCGACATTCGACAACTCAGGGGTTGTATGGTGATCAACACCAAAAAAATTTGAAGCCCAAAACCCTGAAGCATCGGAGTCCCAAAACTCTTGAGAAGCAGAGTTCGGAGAGTTAGCCACTTCAACATTCAGAAGAAATGAGGAGTTGTGTTGAGGAAATCTCTGAAGTCCCAAAGTTTCAAAGCACTGGAATGATGCTACATTATGATGTCACTTGGACTGACGTGGACTTGATCGAGAGTTCGGAAGCTCGACGATCGAGAGTTTTAAAGTGTGTAGATGAGAAGTTTTTCGAAGTCCCAGAGCCTCAAAGTTTCAAAGCTCCAGGGAAAAATTGTTTGAAAGTTCAGCATTCGGGAATTATGAAGTATGTGGGTGTAAAATATTTCAAATCCCGAAGTGTCAAAGTCCTATAATGTCAGAGTGATTTGGCATGATGAAGTCACCTAGAGTGACATGGATCTGTTTGGAAATTCAGTGTTCTGTAGTTTTGAAGGGTGTTGTAGAAGAAACCTCCGAATCTTGGAGTTTAGAAGTCATGAAGCACCAGAGTGATGTGGCTTTCTAATGTCACCTAGGGTTATGTGGAGACACTTGATGCTTTCCACATGTCATCGTGTTTCGTGCTTTTCAAATACATTTTGTGCCAATTGGAACTCAACACTTGTCACCCATCAGATTGGGTAACATGTCACCTCCTTATTTCTTCCACATAGCACCCCCTGGTGCGTGTTTGTTGATGAGACTCTAGGATTTCACCAATTCGACATTTGAGGGAATGTGAGAATATTGATGCAAGAACCTTCGAAGCGTGAATCCCCGAAGAGCTTCTCTGGGTGTTCACCAATTCGACATTCAGAGGAAACGTGGTATGATGAAGGTAAAACCTATGAAGCCCGAAGCAACGAAGTGCAAGAGTAATGAAACGTCGAAGCGTCAGCCCGAAAAGTTAGAAATTCATATTTGGGGGGAATAAAGTATAAAGGTATAAGAACCTTCGAAGTTTGAAGCTATGAAGCAGCAGAGCCCCAAAGCTCCAAAGATATATCGTGCATGAGTTTGTCAGTTCAGCGTTAGGGAGAAATAAGGAATGAGGTAATAAGAGCCTCCGAAGCTCGAAGTTCTAGAGCCACGAAGTCCTAAAGCTTTGGATAAGGTCATTTCATCTAAGTTCTTGGACATAGCTCTTGGTCATATGAGACTTCGATTGAAATAAAAGAGGGCTAGTGTCGAATTGTTGTTTTCAAAGACAATTTTTTCATACATCCATAACTTTTAGCTCAAGAATCATAATTTAGCCAGGGAGAAGTCATTGGAAAGATATTAGATAGTAGAACATAACTGTTCACCCAAAAAATTGAGTTGAACAGTCAATTTTTGAGAAAATCATAAGAAAGAAGTTTGTTGTATTATTGAACCAAAATGGTTCATATTTTCATGAAATTGTTGAGTCAGTTAGCGTGAAAAAGTTTTGTTGGTTACATATTTTGTAGAGTTAAGAACAACTTTATCATATCAGGATCAACACAGAGTGCAGAGAAATGGAATATATATAGGGGGATTACAACTAGGAAGATGGGATCAAAGGGATGGATGTCCATTTGGGTATTGAAGGAAAAAAATCCAATGCACATGGAGAAGGAAAGGATGAAAACAGGAATATAGTAGAGACCATTAATAATTTGCAGAAAGATGTCCAAAGTCATAAATTTGATAATGAAAGGATTATGAAATATAAGGATCAGAAGGAGGACTTCAATATGAAGTTAATGCAAAGCTTGGACAGAATTCAAAAGAAATTGGATAAGGAGAACGGCTCAAGAAAACTAGGAAGTCATAGGTCTCCTGATGAGAAAGGAAGGTCAAGGAGTGCTAGAAGACATCACCATCACTCCCCAAGGAATTCCAATAGGAGAGCACACAACAACTCAATTTCATCCCTACCAGGAAGCATCAGAAGAGGTCTAGGGTGGATGAACTATGAGGAGAAATGAATAAAATAAAACCTCCTACATTTGATGGTAAGCACAAGAAGGATGAAGATGTCTAGACATGGTTGTTAGGCATGAGAAAGTACTTCCAATTGCATAATTATTCTTCACATGTAGAAGGAAGAATTGTTATCTATCAGGTCAAGGGAAAGACATCCATGTGGTGGGATCAACTTGCGCAGGTGCAACACATTAAAAAGAAAAATATTACTTGGAAGGAATTCAAGAAGTATTTTGAAAAGAAATACTTGACTAAGAGATATTATGACAAGAAAATGAAAGATTTCTTTGAACTCAAGCTTGGAAGTATGTCCATTGATGAATATGAAAGAAGATTTTTGGAACTATTAGAGTATGTCTCCTTCATCAAGGATGAGTCAGTTAATATTCAAAGGTATTTGAGTGGGCTTCCATCTTTCATCAATGATAAGATTCAATATGATGATCCCAAAACATTGGAAGAGACCATAAGGTGAGATAAATTCCTATATGATCAGCACACGAGAAAACCAACTTTCCAAAATCTTGGGAAGACAAGAAGAAGTTCAAGATGGAACATAGGAAGAAGGGGAATAAGCCACCATTCTTCAGAAATAGTCCTTAGGGACAACCAACTTCTAGAGATCCCAGAACGATGGAGATAGGTGGGAAAAGGCCAAGGCAACCACCTATTCAATGTTGGGGTTGTAAAGGATATCATATCTATAGTGATTGTCCTCACATAAGTGACAAAGTGAGAGTTGTTCACAATGTAGAGTAAGTTGAAATAGCGGAGGACATAGGGAAAAAATGTACCAAGGATCTATGCAGCCCTAGACAACAAGGAAGTCGAGTTTCAATCACACATGATTAAAGTGGAAGGTATGTTCAACAACCAAACCATTTTAATTTTAATTGATTCAGGAGCTAGTCATAGTTATATAGATCCTAAGATGGTGGAAATATTTCATTTTCCAAGAAGAAAGCATGGGAAATATGGGTTGGTGCAGCTGGCTACTGGATCCAAGAGAAAAGTTAATGAGTTGGTTAAGTCATGACCAATGGGAAAGGATGGGTTGAGCACCAAGGAATATTTGACCATATTGCCTTTAGGTTCCTATGACTATCTAATTGGGATGGATTGGTTGGACCAACACCATGTTGTCTTAGACTGACATAACAAGGCATTTACTTGCCTGGATGAGGAAGGGAACCTAAGGACATTGGATGGAATTCTCAGGGCAGTAACTATCAAAGAAATCTCAACAATGCAACTAAAGAAGTTTTATATAATGGGTTGTCATTTATTTGCAGCCCATATGGAAGAAACACCTAAGGATAAGGTGTCAAATATTGAAGATTATCCAGTCCTAAAGGAATTTGAGGATGTATTTAAAGAAATACCATGACTACCCCGTAAAAGAGATATTCATTTCTCTATAAATCTGATGCCTGGAGTAGCTCCAGTATCCAAGACTCCTTGTAGGATGAGTACACTAGAACTGAAGGAGTTGTAAATGTAGCTTGAAGATCTTCTGAAGAAGGGGTATATATGCCCAAGTCTGTATCCTTGAGGTGCCCCAGTTTTATTTGTGAAGAAGGATGAAACATTGAGACTGTGTATTGACTTCAGGCAGTTGAACAAAGTAACTGTAAAGAATAATTACCTTTTCCAAGGATCGATGACCTCTTTGATCAGTTGAAGAATGGAAAAATATTCTCAAAGATTGATCTTAGGTCTGGTTATCATCGGGTAAGAATTAAAGATGAATACATCATCAAGATTACTTTCAGAACAAGGTATGGTCATTATGAGTTCACAATGGTACCATTTGGGTTATCAAATACACCAGTTGTTTTCATGTGTTTAATGAATGGTGTTTTCAGAGAATACTTAGATAAGTTTGTCATTGTATTTTTGGATGACATTCTTATATATTCCAAGTCGAAAGAGGAGCACACACTTGAAGATGGTATTACAAGTGTCAAGGGAGCATCAGTTGTATGCCAAATTGAGCAAGTGTTCATTTACCAGAACCAAATTCATTATTTGGGGGATATCATATATGAGGAAGGGATACCAGTGGATCCTGAAAAGATTGAGGAAATTAAAGGGTGGTCAATACCTAAGAATGTGACAGAAGTCAGATCATTCATGGGCCTTGTAGGCTACTACAGGAGATTTATTGCAGGATTTTCAAAGATTTCCCACCTGATCACTTCCTTACAAAAGAAAGGAGTGAAGTTTCAGTGCACAATATATTGCAAAAAGAGCTTCCAACAATTGAATCAATCATTAACCAGTGCTCCAATTCTAGGAATTGATGATCCAAATGAAGATTTCATGGTAAGAAAAAATGCATGCAAAGAAGGACTTGGTGGACTCCTCAGTCAAAATGGGTATGTTATATGTTATGAATCAAGGAAATTGAAGGAGCATGAAAGGAATTATGCCACTCATGATTTGGAGTTGGCAGTAAGAATTCCTTGAAGAAGTGGAGACACTGCCTTATGGGGAAAAGGTTCGAGTTAAGGATAGATCATCATGGTCTGAAATATTTATTCATACAACCAAATTTAAATGTCGGGCAGAGTAGGTGGTTGGAATTTCTCTTTGAATACGACTTTGATATAAAGCATATCAAAGGGAAAGAGAACAAGGTGGCTAATGCACTTAGCAGAAGAGTGCATGAATTGCATGTTATATCTATCAACATGTACCAATCAGATCTAAAATAAAGAATCTCATAGGCTGCAAAATCAAATTTGCATTACATGGAATTAGTGGAAAAATTACAGCAAGGTAAATTGCAACAGAAAATTGAGGATTATAAGCTGGGAATTGGTGGAATTATCATGTAAAGAAACAAAATTTATGTACCCAATTCTCAAGACTTAAAAATTCTGATATTGAGGGAAATGCATAACACACCTTATGTTGGACACCTATGATATCAAAAAACTATTGTAGATGTCAAGAGCCAATATTAATGGCTAGGCATGATTGTTGAGTACATTGCCAAATGTTTGGAATGTCAAAAGGTCAAGGCTGAGCATAGACACCCAGATGGGTTGGTGCAATCATTACCTATCCCTGAGTAGAAATGGGAAGTGGTAACAATGGAATTCATCACCAAACTTCCCAGAACAAACAAGCAACATGATTCTATCATGGTAGTAGTGGACAATATTACCAAAGCTACCCATTTCATTCCAGTAAAGCTCACTCACAAAGAAACTAATTTTCTTGATATTTATATGAGGGAAATTGCTAGGTTACATGGTATACCCAAGACAATTGTGTTTGATAAATACCCAAATTTTACCTCGAAATTTTGGAAAGGATTATTCAAAGGATTTGGAACAAATTTGAATTTTAGCACAACTTATCATCTAGAATCTGATGGGAAAACAAAGAGGGTGAATCAAGTGATTGAGGATATGTTGAGGATGTATGTGATGGATAAACCATCAAAATGAGAAGACTATCTACAATTGATAGAGTTTGCTTACAACAATGGGTACCAAACATCTATGAAGATGAGCCCATTTGAGGCACTTTATGGAAGAAAGTGAAACACACCTGTAAGTTGGGACAACCCAACAGATAGAGCAATGGTTGGGCTAGAGTTGTTTGGGGAAATGGAAGAGAAGATGTCAAAAATAAAGTAGAATTTAAAGGTTTCTCAAGGCAGGAATAAAAGTTGTGATTATAAAGACATAATTCACAGGGAATTGAAAATGGGTGATCATGTATTCCTGAAAGTGAAAGTCAACAGAAGTTCCTTGATGTTAGGAAATTGTTCCAAGTTGGTAGCTTGTTATTGTGGGTCATTTGAAATCCTAGAGAGTATTAGGCATGTAGCTTATATGCTTTCATTACCTACATCAATGTCTATTCATAATGTATTCCATGTATCATTGCTCAAAAAGTACATACCTAATGATAATCATGTCATTGATTGGAATGTGATTGAGGTGGAGCAAGAAGGTGCTTTTCAAGTGCATCTGGTGTGCATACTAGACCAAAAGATCAAGCAACTCTAGAATCAATCCATAGAGCTAGTAAAGGTCCAATGAACCTGGTATGATCCTGAGGATGCAACTTGGGAGCACGAGGATGCTATTTGGGCAAAATACCTGCATCTTTTTGAAGTTTTTTGAAAATATTGATGGTAATATGTAAATAAGATGCAGTGATGGCAATGCATAAATAAGGGGAGGGGAATGTAATAGCCCAAGTCCAATCCCTAGCTAAATTGTAAACACATTTTATATGTTGGTGAGACAAGTGGTTATAATCTAGGAGGCTTATGTGATGATTAGGCCAAAGAGCCTAGATGCTAAAGGATAGTGAGCCTATTTTTGTATATGTAAACACTCATATCATTAATATAATACATCATTGCATGTAGATTGACCACGATAAAAGAGTATAGGGGAATAAACTCCACTAGGAAGGGAAAAGGGAGGGGCTAATAGCCTAGGAAAGGGGCTAAGCTAGAAGGCTTATCTCTAAGGGAATATTATATTAAATTATTCCTAAAAGCTTTGGTGAGGATAATTGTTTTATCCTAAGTTCTTATGGGAAAGAGAATGAATCCTAAGTGGAGAGAAACGAGCTCCGAGAGAGCCATGTGTCAATCATGGAACATGCAAATATATGTGGAAAAATTAGTTTGTTTTCCCATCTTTACCCCATTCACCAACACATTTGCACTCACTCGGTCATTTTCCTAAGAGAATCTACCCCTGCATCGTTCACACACCTATGGAACCTGCACGCACTGTGAGCTACCCTGTACATTTCCAGTTATGCACAGTGTACCTGTACTTTTCCTGATCCCTTACCGTGCCTTACCTAAATGTTGTTACTTCCCACACAGTTCCTACCCTGAGCATGGTCACTGCCTTCATCTATTCCATACCAGTTTTATGGTGTTGCCTCCACCTGAGTCTGTATCTGGTTGTCTTAAGCTATGGACTAGAGAAATGGGTTGTCATGCCTGTGGGTTTGAAGAGGTGGGTTGTTAGGCCCGTGGATTGAAGAAGTAGGTTCTCATGCCTATGGGAAACTCTCTCCAGGTGAGAGAGTTTTCTTGGAAAGTGATTTTCTGAGGAATCCCAACTACAACTATAATTCTCTTAGAATTCTTTTTTGGCCTATTGTTGAATCCATAGAAGGGAAGTGGGGAAGCCGAAGGACTATTGAGAAGAGAATGGGCACACTTCCTGGGGTGAGACAGACATGTGGGGAATGAGAGGTTGTAGGATGTTAGTGTGAGTTGGCTCATGGGACAAAATCTTTCCTGTTGACTGTGTAACTTCTTATTGTCTGATTTGTGTCAACCTAGCCTAGGAATCCCTTTACCTGGGTGGATTTTAGTCCCAGCTCATGGGTGAACCATTGCTAACAATGATGAGCATCATGGTCTAAGGCTGGGAGGATCATGAAAGGTTTGGATGAAATTATTGGTCTTCTATAAAAATATAAGTATCAATTATGTGTTCAATTGCATGTTGTGTATTTATACATGTCTTTATATTTATGAGTATTTCCTATGTATGTTGTATGTATAGGATTACTGTTATTTATGCATGAATCTGTGTATTAGCATAATGCAATTGTCTATTTAAGTTTTATATGTATGATGTTCCGCAAGAGTTTTTGTGTGGCATAACCCAGTAGGTCTATGGCAGGGTATGTTACAATTATGGATATCAGAAACAAGAGAAGTAGTAATGTGGCAATCCCCCGCTTGGGAGGCCTGGGGAGTGTTACAATTGGGTATCAGAGCATGAAATATTTAAGTGGCATGATCTAGCCTAGATGGCTGGGTATGTTACAATCTATGCAGTTTTAGATGTTGGAACACTTCAATGCCATTGAGAATTTTTTGGGGGATTTTCTGGACACAGATTTTTCCTTTGAGGAAACAAAACAAAGGAAGGTGGCTAGGATCCTACTATTCTTGAATGTTAGGGAGGGTCTGGGTGAAGAATTTGATCTGTTAAGCCCTAATATTGGCTCATTACCCCCTAATTGGGGAATATTATATTAGTAATGTTATTTTATTTATGTCGGCTTTAGGCCATTAGTTGTAATTATACCTCCTAGTCTCCTATATATACCAAGGAGACATTTTCATTTTGAATCA
>ML792211.1:765717-776847 GCA_009831015.1 Picea engelmannii | reverse complement strand
TTTTGAATTTACAAAATTTAAATTTACATGAAAAAAAACCCTAAAGAGGGTGACGTCATGCCCTAGTAGGGTGACACTATGCTTATAAGAGTGACATCAAGGCTGAAAAGTTGGAATGTTGGGCCTCCAAAGGCCATGTGTCACTTTCTCATGTGCCAAGGTCCATGCTACATGCTTCCTCCATCAATCCATCGAGCAATCCATCAAACCCTAGCCCCTAGGTGACATCAAGGGCTAGGAGGGTGACGTCAAGGCCTCCAAAGGCCAACGTTCAAGTGGAGAAGGGTGGAGTCTCATCCTCTAGCCATGCCGAAATGCCTCTAAAGGCAACATCCTCCATCATCAAGGTGCAACGCTCATCATCAAATGGTGCCCCAGACATGGGGTCTAGCATCCATCCTGTGGGCAATGTCTTGCAAAGACAAAAAAACACTCCCTCCAAGGGTCCACAAATTATATGAATCATGCCAAGTAAGCCACATCTAATAAGAGAACCACCCAAACATGTGCAACAAACCCCCCTTTTCAAATTAAACAAATGCTCAAAGACCTTATAAATGTTTCCTAATTTAGGTATGGGAGGGTTGTCAAGGTGCCCTACTGGGTAGGCCAATCCTCTAGTCAAGGGATGTTTCGCAAGGAGACCCCATCTAAGTCATGTAATGAGTATGAGGTGGATTGGGGCAGGACTTCTAGGCATGGGGTTCTTGACATACAAGGGTTCGTATTGTCTCATTTATAGGTGCCTTTGTGGAGGGTGTGATTCCCTTTGTCAGTGATGCAACATTTTTCCAAACCCTTTTATTGCCATTAGTTTATTATGGTCCGGAACATTGAGTACTATGTGCAATTGAAAGTAAGGAGTACTGCAATGCCACTTGAAGTTAGAAACACACAGAGTGCCATATGCAATGGAAAGTAAGAGATACCACAAAATGCATTTCCCCAACAAGCGCGACATTTATTAGTTATATGTTTAGAAGGTCCTTGATTCTTGTGGAGAAGCATTTCATTGCTCTTAGAACCTTTGGGCAAGCATCTGGAATCATAATGATTGGATTCTAACTTTTTCCAGCTAGAGCACCTTAGGGCCTTTAGCTCCTTCTTCCCATGAAATGAGGTACAATCCCTTTTGGGTCGATGGGTTCAAAAACCCAAAAGATGAGGAAACAGAGGGAAGGAAGTGTGGAAAATGGTCAGTATGAACGAGAATGGTACGATGACCCTTCAAGAAACTACCTAGTAGCAATCCTTTCCCCAAGGTTGACCAACTTGCTAGGACACAATGACAACCACCAAGGTGAAATTAGGCAAAAGGTATAATTTCCAAGCAAACGTTCTATAATCAAGAAAGGATTCTTTGCAACATGTTCAAATGCTTCAAATATTAAAGTGACACTTACCATGACACTAGACTTGTTACTTCATGAAGCAAGACTTGTTGTCCTCTAGGACCAAGCCAATGTAGTGGATGCTGCTCTGCTGCTAGTGATGAGTGGTGTTTAACATGACTAAAGAGGGACCCTGCGGGCTTTGCTACTCAATCTGACTCTCAATGTTAGATTTTACAATACCTCAGGTTTGGTCTATTGTTTCCATAGTTATACACAATTTACCCAATTGAATTGTAAACATAAACACACTGAGATGCCTAACTACATTAGCATAGCGGAAAAGGAAAAGCTAGCAATTAGATCATACACAGGTACACAAATATTTAATGCCAAAATCTCTTGTTCTTACATCCAGAACAAAAGGGATCCCGTACAAGGGATAATGGCCCAATTTTTCAAAAAAGAAGAATACCAAAACCACTTACAAAACTGTGCCCAAATCTGCTGCGCTGAGGTTGAGGGTTAGGGCATTCCTTGCCCCCTCAAACCCTCCTCTTCCTATGCAACTCCTTGCACAAGTCTTGCCCTTTCTTAGCTGCTCCAAAACTGCCCTTAGGGTACTGTTGTAATATCCCTTCTGGTTATCCTCAATCTCCCCTCCAATCTGTTGATGAATGCAGCTATGGGAGACATCCTCCAACTTACAAACCTGTGAGATGTGGAACATAGCAACTATGGAAGTCTTTCTCTCAGCTTACAAACCTGAGAGAAAGCCCCTGAGAAGGGTACGTGGTTCTTGCCTGAGACAGAGCTAGGAACGTAGAGATGACCTCCTCCATTCAGAGAGTCGAGAAGAACTCCAGATGATTATCCAATGGAAAAACGATTTGTTGAGTTAGGACGTGCTTGTGGTTGAGCACAAGGTGAACGTGTGAAATCCCAAAGTGCTGGGTGCATCGTCATGAGAACAAAAATGAAGATGATGTATTAGCCTCCTCTGAGATGATTCTCCTGTCGGTGGGAGTGGGAAAGCAGATCTGTAGAGTGGACATGCCTGTGGACGAGCATAGGTGAACGTGTGAAGACCTGGTTCTTCTGTGCAATGCAGTGAATCAGAGCTATGGCATCCCTATGGATGTGCCCCTAGTGGATGAGCACTAGTGGGTGTATCAGATCCTTTGCTATATGTTGTTCAAGAGTCAGACTTGCCTGTAACCCTAATTGTTATATAAAGGGTACAAGTCGACCCCACCTTAATGTGATTAATAATAAATGTAAAAGATAATTAATATTAATATTAATATTAATTATAATGATAATAATAATAATAATAATATATAAAGTGACTTAGAGAGGTCGGCCCAATTGAGCCAATAGATGCCTTTGTTGATTGGTCAAGTCTAATATAAGTAAGGGGTGATTCTCCATTGTAGAATCATATCTTTCTTGTGAGTTTGGAAATTTCAGCAAACACTTCTACTTGGGAAAAGGTGCACACCTCTCTTGGGCGCTAGTCTTCTAAGGCTTAAGCACCCTCTTGTGTGCTAAGTCATTCTTGGTGGTGAAAGGTCTTTCTCTTGAAGAATATAGCAAAGGATTTGGCTGGGTTTTCTTCCCTTGTTGAGAAGGATTTCCCAGGATACTTCTTGTGTTCTTGTGCATGGTGTTTCTTCTTGTGATCTTGGTTGCTGCAACATTCTTGTGTATGGTTAAGACATGATGAAATTGAAATGAACTACATGCTTATTGAAAAATCAACACATTCTGACCCAAAAGTCACTTCAAAGGAACTACTGACTCAACTCCTTTTCTCTTACTTGTGACAACCTTCTAGGGCTGTCCCAAGGCTACTGCTGCTACACACCTGTAACAACCCCTTATATGCTGCCCAAGATTGTCCTCACACTGCCATTAATCTGCTGCTGCTATAGTGTTGTTGTAGCCCTCTATTCTTTCTATCCTAGACCTCTAGGACAACCCTTTGATCATTCTTAATATGTTGCCCTTCCAGCCCTTATCCTCTATCCAAGACTGTCGTATCAAACACCAAGTGGTTGTCCCAAAAGGCTGCTGTAACAACTCCTTAAGGCTCTGTTGTTCTAGCCTCCTTAGCCTACTGTACCAACACCTTTTCTCAGCCTGCCACCCACCTGTAATATCTCTTGGACAACCCTTAAATTCTGTTTAGCAGACCTGTGATTGTCCACAACTGTGGCTGCTCTTCTACACACCTGTTGTCACCTATCTCTATTGGCCTAGCTCTTTAGGCACCAACTGTAGGCCTAGTCTCCACTGGCCGAGTCACCTAGACACCAACTGCAATCATTTTCTAGCAGACCGAGTCTTCCTATGGGCTGATGTTGGCTTCTACGCTTAGGCCGAGTCTTCTTATGGGATGCTTCTAGCTTCTACCCTTAGGCCGATTCCCCCCTCTTGTTGTAGCTAGGCTCTACCTAGCAGGCCAAGTCTTCTCCTAGGCTTGACCTGCTCTTCCTTCGCTGTCARCAAGCCTGCATTCCTCCTCCTTCTTGAAACTTGCCGAAAACAAGAGAYAAAACAAGAGACACCAAGGCCTTAYGACCTCTTCCATGGTTGGACCTACGRTCATCACACTTTGACTGAAATGTCCAAGCTCTCCAAGTCTTGGAAAGGAGTGTAACTTGCTCTGAGAGAGAGAGAGAGAGAGAGAGAGAGAGAGAGAGAGAGAGAGAGAGAGAGAGAGAGACTTTCTCTGAGAATCGATGGAGAAAATAGGAGGGGTATGCATTCTTTTATTCTTGGGAAGGAAGATAGACCCCTCTTGGATGAGCTCCAAGTGGCATCCATCAAAGGGAGGGAGATCATCTCAAGGAGGGCACACTTTTTGGGTTTTAGTCATGTCTAGGGTTTGAGGGTTGAGGGGGGAAGGGGGAAACCACCTTTCCCACTTGTCAAACATAAGGTTAGACACCTAGGAGGGTGTACTTAGGGTCTTGGGTGTCTTCTTTCTTTAAGTTTCACTTTTGGCCAAGTGGATGGGCAAGGGGGGTGCACTTTCTCTAGGGAATCATAATGTTTGGTTGTTGGCTAAGCAAGGGGGGTGCACTTTCTCTAGGGAATCATAATGTTTGGTTGTTGGCTAAGCAAGGGGGGGTTCTCTAAGTGAAAAATTGCTTTTCCAACTTAGGAAAAAGGTTAGGAAACCTTTCCCACTCCCTCTCATGTTTTACAATTTTTGGGTATTTTACCTTAACCAATTAAAAGCAGTTAAATGCTGACTCTAGACTGAATTTGACTCCTTATGGACAAAGACCTAGCAAAACTTGTCCAAATGAGCTGAAACTTGGTCCAAGGGCGTAGGGGGTTGTCTGCCATTTGTTTTGAGTACTCACACCCATATACAAAATCCCCAAGGACCAAATGTTTACATTTTATCTAAAAAATAATTGAAATTCCCATTAAATGGAGAATTTTAATAAATTAAAAAAAACTATCAAAACTTGACAGAATTCCGCAAAACTCTAGAAGATGTCTAGCATGGTCATTTACAACATTCCTAGACTCTAGTCACCCCTTGGGCTCGATCATTATAACACCTTTCACCACTTTGGAGGACTATTGCGAGTGAAAAACTCAAGGGTAATTAAAAATTACTTGAGGATAAAAAACACTCGATGAAAGGACTTCCCTAATGATAAAGTCCTAGGCAACTAACTAAAATATGACTCATGCTGACCTATTACATTATTATCCCACACAGGGGAGCGAACATTTCGATTACATAGAAAGATGTGTCGAGGGAAAAATTGCCCTGCTGAGCCACGAGTCTTCAAAAAAAGGTTGCACCATCAGGTGCATAGCTTCATGATACATGACGTTGACCCCTAGTCGAAATAGGTGGTCAACATTTGGCTGCACATGGGGACGTATGTTCGATCCTTCTTTGGAAGAAGAGCATGCGAGAACCTCTGAATCTACAAAACAAAGTGTTCACCGATATCCAACATAAATACATGTGTAAAAGCAATAATCAATAAATGAAAAGCTATTGACAATAATCACATAAATGAAATTACTCTACAATGAATTATATACATAAATCAAATAATGACAAAACTGAAAGAATGCAAGGAAAAAGGTTAGAGATATGTTACAAAGGGTGTCCCTTTGGACACCAAATAGCTGCGTTGAACACCATCTCAAGGTGGAGCCTTCTCACTGGCATATCTAACTTTATGTTGTCCAATTGGCTGAGATGAGTTGTCAGAAGACTTATACACTTTATCCTGTTTTCCGATGTTCTGATTTGAGACCTTTTTCCTAGTTTTCACCCACTCGATAGAATCTTCCTTGAAACCTTTCTGATGAAGCTGTGTTGGTGCCAAGCGAAAAGATTTAAAGTTTGTTGTTTTCAATTTTTCGTTGAAAGGCTTGGCACACTCTTTAATAGGGATGATATGTTGCTTATTATTACTACCATTAATCTTCTCATCATCCTTATGGTCTTCTACCAAATTTGCTCCACTTTTTCCTTTCCTTTTCTGCTCTTTCTGTTTGTCGAAGATATCATCTTCTTCAAAATAAATATCCTCGACTTTTAAGCTATATTGAGTCGATGGCCCGGAAATCCTATCCAACTCTGTTCTCGTTTTTGGAAAAGTCACACTACTACCCGTTTTACTTGAATCTTCTTTGAGATAAAGACCGTCAAAAGTATCCATGGTATCCCAAACATTACAAACACTAGGGGTTTCATCCTTGAGTTCCTTTTTGACAGATGCTAGAAAATTAGATTGTACTTCATAACATCCCATCTCTGGCTCAGGATAAACAAGTCCATTTATGGGTTTCTTAGGATCTTCAACGTGGTACCTGCTGTCCAATTCTCTATTTAGTTTAAACATGGCCCCATCTTGAGTGGGAATGGTGGCATAAGTTAAATCCATTTGTAAATTGCCACCCAAATCTGCTGTTGTTTTTCTTGAAAGCAACATACCCCAAACATCTGGAACATCAATCACTACTATATCCATTTCTATCACGATGTCTGGGAAAGCAACCAAGTGTACTTGTAAACTTTTAATCAAACCATGCACTTCAATCTTTTTACTATCCATGGCACAAATGTTATGGTAAGGCCTTGAAATCCTTGAATTTAACTGTTCCATTACTTTCTTAGTCATAACATTTGAACTTGCTCCAGAATCTAGCATGTAATTATGAAGGGTATAATTGTTCACAAGTAGAGATAGAAAAAATGGTTGGTTCTTTTCGTTCCCCCTATCCCAATTTTGCAAAATCACAGGTGCATCCTGGTGAGCTCTAGCTGGTGGCTTGTCAACACTGTTCTGAGGAGGATTTTCTATAGCTCTGAGTAACTTTTCCCTTTGAGATGGGATTTTCATATTTTCTACTACATGGACCAACATCTTTGCATTATTCAACCACCCCCCTAAGTCAATATTTAATTCTGTCTCTGTAGGAATTTGGAAAGATTGATCTAGGGGGGGGTAAGTGGCATCTTAGGAACATTTGCTTGAGGTTGGTCTTGATTTCTGGTTCCATTCATTTGATAAGTTAAACCTCTATATCTGGCCAAATCTGACACTTGCTTGGGAGTAGGCTTGGGACCAAACTTTTCTGTTGCTCTATCCACTACATTATTCATGCAGTTTACATCCTCACTATGCTCAACTAATTCCATCCATTCATTCATTCCAACATTACAATTTTGACCACACATGTTAACTTGTTCATTTTCTGATCTAGAGAACCCTTATCCACCACAAATTTCAAGGAAGACTGGGCAAGTTGATTCTTCGTGAAATTCCCCACAAGGCCTACAATAAGGAATAGCTTGGTGATCGACCAAGTTAGCAGATTCAAAAGGATTTGGTGGCCTTTGTTCTTGAGGTAGGGGTCTTTTGGGCCACTTATCATTTGGCTTGTGATGAGTTCTATTAGATTGGGCCCTTTCCATGGCTATCAACCTATTTTGCATGGCATTCATTTGATTAGCATGATTAATCTCCATTTTCTTAATTAACTGAATGAGCTCCTTCATACCATCACTAGAAGACCCTTGATTTTCTATTTTCCTACTCTTCTCAATGGGTTTGCAAAAAGTTCCCCTTGAAAAACTGGGCAAATTTGGCTTCCTAGCATCTTGCCTATTTTTCTCTATTTTGATAGCACATTGTTGTGCATCCCTTAGAGTTTGTGGATCCTTATCCCTCAATTGATATCTGATTTCTCCCTCAAAGGCTTCCATATAATGAATTAATATTGAGGCTACAGGAGGCTTAATAGTTTGAGGGAGGCTTTTAACTAGGTCGTTAAATCTTTTGTTGAATTCTTCCATAGTCTCATTTTCTTTCTTTTGACTTGTACTAAGGGCAGCCAACAAGTGACAATTTTCCTTTTGGTCACCCTATCTTTCATTGAAAACTTTGTGGATTTCTGCCAAAGTGCTAAACTTGTTATCATCCTGTTCCATGAACCATTCTAATGCTTCTCCTTCCAGAGAATACACAAAAATTTTCATCTTGACATCCTCCTGATCGTGACCACTACACCATTTCAAGATACACATGTTGACATCCGTGATGTGAGATGTGGCACTAACAACATTGTTTCCCTGAACGACAGACAATTTCTCAACAACTTTGTCGAGAACAACATGCGGATAACCTTGAATATTAATGAAGTTACATGGACTCAATGAATCACCCATAGTTGTATTAGATTTAATTGTTGTAGGATTAACAGTTTTTGGATTATTATGTGCAAACAAAAGCTGGATATCAGAGATTGCTTCTTCTCCAAGACTTTCAAGTAACCTACGAGGAGCAAGTCTGTTTATTCTCCTCCTATAGACCTTTTTAGGTTCAGGAAAGGAATAAACCAACCCTTCCAGATTGCTCCTGGTAGTATACTTCAAAGAATTATCAAATGGAGTCGCCACTTGGAGAGTAAGCAATAACGAATAACACAACTCAAGTTAAAAATTTTAGGGAAAAAGTTTATTACTTAGTTTTTAAAGAATTAATTAGAGTTTGTCAATTAACCAAGAATAAGAGACTTATCCCCGACAACGATGCCAAAGATGTTACCGTCCTTATACACACCTACAAACGTGGAGAAGTCTCCAACCCACTTGGTGTGTCCTTGGAGGCACAAGCCTAAGTCCAAACCCACTGTCACCTCGATTTCAACTTCTTTCATCTAGGCTCACTCCTACGGAAGCCAAGGGGGTAGACCTTATTTAACTATGTTAAATTGATTAAGTGATCTAGGAGTTAATTTTGGGTTTTTAAGTTAGGGGGACCCAACCCAAATGACAAGCAGTCAATGCAATGCAACCTTTCGATGACAAGCACACCCCTTTTACTTCCAAGTTCACAATTAGACCAATGCCCAAAGATAAATGGAGTTGATGAAAGATACAAGTTACAATTATACAAGAGATAAATAATGATATGAGATATCCACAATGAACAAAGGAAATTACTTTAAACTTAAACCAGGTATGAATACTATCTACAAGTCTAGATACAACATGAAATAGATGTACAATGAAGTAAACAACTAAATGATTAGATGACTATATCCAAAGAATAAAGAATACTTGAACCTAATTAACCATGAAACATTGATACATGAAATATTCACAAATGAGAGATAGCTTGAAAAGTAAAGTGCTCACAAGAGAGATTGCGCAACTTAGAAGTAAATAGCCTTGAAAGTAAAACTTGCACAACTGAAATGAAAGATAACTGAAACTGAAAGTGCTAATGTTGTGAAAGTGTTTTAGGTAAATTTTAAAAGATTTTAAGGCTCTCTTTAGTTAGGGGGATTAGGTGTGATAGATGCAAGCCTAGACTATGTGTCTACCCCTAACTCCTACCCCTTTGACCAAAAGAATTGCTAGGTGCTCAAGAAGGAGGACAAGCAAGGTCCTCCCCCAGCTCCATAGGTCAATCCAGAATGCTTCAAGCAGGGAGGACACTTAGTGCCGTGAAGCCGTCCCCGACTTATACCCCCTGTAGCTTCCACAAGTCACCCTTTTTGATGGTGAAAGTTGTATTAGTTGGGTGCCTAATTAAACTAGATATGATTACTTCCCAATATCAATAAGTTACTCCCCTAATTAGTCTAGATGTGGTTGCTTTGCAAATAAATTCGAAAATAAAGCAATAAGTAAATCTAAATCCTAGCCTCACGATATTGCATGGATGACTAAGCCAATCTCTTTGCAAGGTGTGGGCACAAAATTAAAGCAAATTGAAATGACTTGAAATAGAATAAGCAATTGCCTAGCCATACAACCTTGCCTTAAGGACAAGTGGGGCAAAAGAATGAGAGTAAAGACTATGCTACCTAACAACAATGGCACAAGGAGGAGGACGAGCCTACTGATTTTGTGCCAAGGTGGGTGTAAAAAAATAAATGATTAGCTTTAAACAAAATGAAAATAAGCCTAGCCACACAACCTTGCTTTAAGGACAAGTGGGGCAAACAATAGATGCAAAACATAAAATTAAACTAATCTAGCCTTACGATTTTGCATGGATTGGCAAGGCCAAATCACTATGCAAGGTGTAGGCAAGCTGAAAAGATATACAGTACATAAATTTAACTTTTGAAAGAGAATGCAAGCCCAAGATACTCTCTTGGGCTGCTTACAATGCTTACAGAAAGAAGAGAAGAAGAGGGTTTTGAAACCCGAGTTTGGGAGACTCTTTTGGAGTGTTTTGAGGCCCCAAATGGGCAACACCTCTCGTTGTTCTGGCGAGAACCTGCAAAAAACAAGCAGCAAATGATTGCTGGAAATGCTGCAAAAATACTCAAAACAACTCATGAATTTCTGTTAGTGTAAAACAAAAATTTTAACATAAAAATCTGAATATAAAATATGTATTTTAGTGCCTATTTCAGAACATAAAATAGCCTCAAATCCAATGGAAATGACAGAAAATAGAAAATAAAATAATGGAGGAATCCCTTGGTTGAACAAACAAATTTCCAGATCTGAAATTTGCTTCTTCAAACCCTTGGTGACCTGCAAATGAGTGGGATTTTTCTACAAAAACAATAAGGAGGTGAGTAGATCAAATGGAAATTGCAAAATACTTTTCAATACCATACAAACTAACTCATAAAATCTACAGTAATACTACCATAAACTTACCCAAGCAAATAGATTTAAAAGCAAGAAAAACCCACACAAAAAACTATGGCAACAATATCACCTCAAACAAAGACCATGAGGAGCATCAAGAAGACTCCCAATGCACCATGAGATTTCCTCCAAAGCTTTCCTTCATTCAAAAAAAATATTGCATGCAAATACTTGCAGCAAAACTAACAAGAAGTATTGAGAGAGAGAGAGAGAGAGAGAGAGAGAGAGAGAGATTTGGGCAACATAAACTTGCTTTGAGAATCAATGGAGGAAAGAGGAGGGGTAGGCATTCTTTTATACTTGGGAAGGAAGATAGACCCTTCTTGGATGAGCTCCAAGTGGCATCCATCAAAGGGAGGGAGATCATCTCAAGGAGGGCACACTTTTAGGGTTTTAGTCATGTCTAGGGTTTGAGGGTTGAGGGGGGAAGGGGGAAACCACCTTTCCCACTTGTCAAACATAAGGTTAGACACCTAGAAGGGCGCACATAGGGTCTTGGGTGTCTTTTTTCTTTAATTTTTACTTTTGGCCAAGTGGATGGGCAAGGGGGGCATACTTTCTCTAGGGAATCATCGTGTTTGGTTGTTGGCTAAGCAAGGGGGGTTCTCTAAGTGGAAAATTGCTTTTCCAACTTAG
>ML792211.1:749987-762708 GCA_009831015.1 Picea engelmannii | reverse complement strand
GATTCATCACTAATCAATTAGTCAAATGATCTTATATCTATGTTTTCATGTTTTTTGCAATTGATTCAACATTCTGCATGTTTTTTATATATATATGCATCAATATATATATTTTTTATGTATTATATAAAAAACGCTCCCGCTCCCGGAGATTTTTGAAAATCTGCGCTTCCCACTCCCGCTCCACGCTCCCAACAACCTTGCTCTAGACTGACTTTGACTCTTTATGGACAAAGACCTAGCAAAACTTGTCCAAATGAGATGAAACTTGGGCCAAGGGTGTAGGGGGTTGTCTACCATTTGTTCTGAGTACTCACACCCCTATACAAAATCCCCAATGACTAAATTTTTACATTTAATCTAAAAAATAATTAAAATTCCCATTAAATGGAGAATTTTAATAAATTAAAAAAAACTATCAAAACTTGACGGAATTCCGCAAAACTCTAGAAGATGTCTAGCATGGTCATTTACAACATTCCTAGACTCTAGTCACCCCTTGGGCTCAATCATTATAACACCTTTCACCACTTTGGAGGATTATTGTGAGTGAACAACTCAATTAAAAATTACCTGAGGATAAACAACACTCGATGAAAGGACTTCCCTAATGATAAAGTCTTAGGAAACTAACTAAAATATGACTCATGCCGACCTATTACATTATTATCCCACGCAGAGGAGCGAACATTCCGATTACATAGAAAGATGTGCCAGGGGAAAAATTGCCCTGCTGAGCCATGAGTCTTCAAAAAAAGGTTGCACCATCAGGTACATAGCTTCATGATACATGACGTTGACCCCTAGTCGAAATAAGTGATCAACATTGCACACATATTCCTTCTTTTGTGATTTTATGAGACCATTGTGTCTCTTGGTGTGTAATTTTTGTTGATCTCTATGTTTTACTTGGTTGCTTTCCAACTCAAGTTGAATATTATATTATGCTAGGGATTATAATTCTCCATTCTAGGCTATGTTAATTGTTTGTTTAGACTAAACTTTACTTGGCCATGCTTATTGTTTATTATCGTTGGTGTTGGATTGAGAGAAATATTCGTATCACCATAGATCAGAGGATTTGTTAGAGGATTTGTCATGTTAGTTAGTGGAAACCAGAAATAGAGAAACATTTATCTTTAGGTATACAATCTATTATTAAATTCGTGGTAGATATGATTGCCTATTTAAGCATGCTGTTAAAATTTTTCAGCTTTGATACTTTATGAAGACCAATGACGTGTGGTCCTCTTCATTTGCAAGACTTTTTGATGAGAGTAGGTATAGTGAATGTGCTCACACACGTATTATACTTTATTTACACTTTTGCACTTTTGTACTTCACCTGTTTCATTTTAAATAATTCATAGGTGATTTGGTCAAAGACGGTCACTCCAATTTTGTAATTCTGTAAATACATAATCCGATATAAAGTGTATAGATACTTGTACAATTTCAATAATATCCTTTGTTTGTTCTAAAATGCCTTTGTTTAAGGATTAGTTTATTCTAAAATGCCTTTGGTCCTGTTAGCACACTTTTCCATCCTCCAATCAGATCTGATATATGGGTAAAATCAGCGTTCGAAAAGGGCTAATTCAAGGAGAGAAAGCCCCAATAAATTGTCACGAACAATCCTCCTCTCCGTTCTGGCTGATGCATGCCAACCTCAGGGGGAAGTCCCTAGGTACTGGGATGCTGATTTGAACCTGATTTTCTGCAAAAGGCACACAAAAACAGCAACAAAAATGCTTTGGACAGTGTTTAAACACACCACCAAAGCATTAGGAAAAGATAGTTTAAGTTGCTTGGAGGGATCTTGTAGTGTTAGCGTGAGAGAGTTGAAAGCAACAAGGAAAGAAACCACTTAAAATATAGATGAATATCACAATAAATGGTAATAAACTACTAATCAATTTGCAAGAGTAAGAACATAATACCAACAAGAAGGAAAGTTCGTCAAAAACACAACACTTATTTATTATAGACTTGCCAAAGGGTTGATTGTGCCACAATAGACAAGTCCACAACTGGTACAATGATTATCCTTGCTCAAAGAGAGAGTAGCTAGACTAGGAGAGAATAAGAAAAGAGAGAGAGATAGTGTATGCTGCTGCTGCAAAATCCGACCATAAACCTGTGACCAATACTCCGATATATAGTGAAGAGGGGCACACTTCATCAAAGAGACTTGAGCACATGAGAGAGAGAGTAGGAATGGGGAATGTATGAGCATGAAATGGAGAATAAGAGTAAGGCATGTGCATGGGTAGAGGATAAAGAGTGGGATAGATAGTTTAACTCCCACGTGTGAGAGTTAAAGATATGAGTGGAGGTGTAGTAAAAGAGGAATACAACCTATTTTTTAGGGAGAATGCACATCCAAGAGTGGGAGAGTGAGGAATGGAACCTAGTGTGAGGGAATGGGTGCTAAAAGAGGCGCACACGAGAAGATATGCGCTAGGGAGTAGGAGAGGGGGAGAGAGATAGCTCATGCGTGGAGGATTGGTAGAGGGAGTGAGAGATGCACCACACGTGTGGGAGGAGGGAGAGTGAGAGCGCATTCTAGGAAAGAGGAAGTAAATAATGAGAGGAAACAATGCGCTTTAGGCTTTAAGAGAGGAAGAAAATGCATGGAGGAGAATAATAGGGAACAAATGCATGTTCAAATGCTAAATTTGGCCAAGATATGCATGAGCTAGCCAATGGGAGAGAATGCGCCCTATTTTTTAGGGATTTAGCGTTTAGGAGATAATTAGAAGGTTTTTTAATAGGATTTACGCATGAAAAGTGAGTTAATGACGAGTGAGAGGAAATTAGTGAGTGATTTAAGCCTTGATTGGATCAATCACATCCATGAGACTGCTACCTCATCCACACGCCCCCTTTAATTAATTAACTCTTCACTTTAATGCTTTTCCTCTTGGAAAGTGCGCCCCCTCATTAAATGATGCCAAGTAGATACCACATGTCACACTGTGTCATCGCCACATGTTGAAATTTGACCATGCCACTTGTCATCTTTGGAGGCAACCACCCATGCTATAAATAGAAACTGCTAAAAATAGGGTCCGACTCCTAAAAAATAGGAAACTGTCAAAAAAGTCTAGAATGATTAGAACACTGCCATGTGTCACATGTCTAAAAATAGACACTGCTAAAAATATAATCTCGTCTTATGTCAATGATATCATATTCATCAGATTTGATTTTCCATGAGGATTCCAAATATGCGATCAAAATTGACATGCGAGCCCCGGTGCTCCTCCTGCTAAAAATAGAAAATGCTGATAAATCACACCAGAAAGGGTCCAAAAGACTCAGAATGTCTCAAGGATCAATACTGCACACTCATATTGCTGATTTGAGGCTTGGAGCTCAACCTGCTAAAAATAGAAAGTAATTGCATGATCCCCGAAATAATATCATTGAGCTCAGTATCATGCAAGGACCAACTCTGTATGCTCAAAACTGTCAAATGAGTCTCTGGTCATTATCTCCTAAAAAGTAGGGCCACTTGCTATCTATAGAAATTTCTCTCAAATCCCTGTGAAACTGTGCTAGCTCTATCTCTGAAACAAAAACAACCATAAACCAGTCTTGTACCTGTCTCTGATGGGAAACCAACCTCTGACTCACACAAGTGCTCAACCTGGGTAAATCCCTGAATGCGAGCCAAAATGGACTATGCTGGCTCTTAACCCTCAGGATTTTCAAGGGTGAAAATCCAGGTGTTAACAGCTCCCCTCTTGTACATATTTCATAGGTCTTGCTTCCTGTTCCTATTGAATTGTAACTTTGTTTATGAAATACAAATTCTCGAGTGTCTTGCCCTTTGAATCTTAAGGTGGTTGTCATTTTTTAGTGAGCAGATTATGTAGAATCACAGTGTTAGTTCTATGGAGACGGCAGTTCTATTTCTTTGAATGGAGGTTTCATGTCAATCTGTTATTGCTTCATAGTTATAAGCATAGGCAGAAAATAGCATGGTCATCTCAAATACTACTTTCCTGATTGCAACAAGATCAAAGAATGCAGTGTGTTTCACATCTTCATTTATTAAGAGGGTATGTATTCTTGTTGAAACTAACATTTGCACTTTGCAGTAAACCAGATATTGACAGTTTTGAAACAGCCAATGATTGGAAATGGTGCGTTTCTTGATGCTCGAGTTGTGGATCCAAGTCTGAAATCACCGTCATTAGGAGAGTGTTATGTTTCTGGTATCGAGAGTGAAACCAGTAAGTGTGGAACACACTACAAAATGCGAGACAAAGAAAACATCTTAAAATATGACGTGAACAGTGAATGCAATTCTTCAAAAGTCAGTGGAGGAGGTCATGCAAATAAATATTCTTGTGGAGGTAATTCATTTTTGCTACAGTTTGAAGATTCTAAGGTATTCCTGTCTATTGAGGTTAATAACTTGATGGAAGCTGGTTTTGCATGCAAGTAAGGTTCATCTTTGGAAGCTGTAAAATCTCTCTCTATTCCAGTTACAAGATCAGTGACACACTCTGTTTGCTGCAGTTTGAAGATTCTAAGGTATTTCTTTCTATTGAGGTTAATAACTTGATGGAAACTGGTTTTGCATGCAAGGAAGGTTCATCTTTGGAAGCGGTAAAATCACTCTCCATTCCAATTACAAGATCAGTGACACACTCTGCAAAGCACTTCCAAGCCCCAAAATTGGAGTTCGATGCTACTGTGCAACATCTTGTATTTCCTGAAAAGTTTGTCTCACAAAAGTGTCGGCAAGTGTTTATCCCAAATGAGTTTCCTTCTTTTGCTTCCTATCGGCACATAATGTGTTCAGCAGTTTATGAAGAAATACAACTCATAGTAAGCAGTATATACTTATTACTTCATACTTTTAGTTGTTTTTAAAATTCATAGAAATTAACTTATCCTTTCCTCAATGCCTCACAAATAACTTTGTATATGAATTGCGCTTGTTGAGCAATGCACCAAACAACCCATTCTTAGCTTTCACTTATTTAATCTCAAATTCTACTAAGGTTAATTTGAATTAAAAACTGTCAAGGAAGGTGTCTTGCACTAGACTGATGCTTTACTTTTGCTTTGGGCCTAGAATTTCACAACTCAAGTTTCATGTTTATATGCTTTTAAAATTGAAATATGATGCAAGAAGGGAAGAGACGCCTTCTGCTAGTTTCATAGGATATCTGTACTTTTCCAAGGGAGGTTGAGGGCCTTGATTTGATTGATATGCAAACAAGTGGACAATGCTGGCAACTAAGCAGATTGTCAGGACTATGAGTTGGAATACACCATGCAGATTCCCATCTGTTATTGCATACTGAGTGCTCTTCATATCAATGGCAGAAAACTTCCTTTTGGGATCTGTGATATATCTACTAAAGTTGACGCTTTTAAACTTCCAGGATCAGGTATTCTTATCAAGATTTGGTAGTGTTAGCAGTTAGTGTCCAAAGAACTTATTTGGGACTTTGAAAGCCCTGGAAGCAGGTGAGATTTGGCTACAATATCAATTTTGCCCTGTCCCTTGGATCAGGTCAGATTGGCTTAAGTCCTTTTTTAGCAGTAGAGATATTGGCCAATAAAGGTTTCCACATATGGAGAGATATGCTAGACAAAGACTTAGGTAATTAGTTGCATTGAAGAACTATTAATCGTTCTCAAAGACTATAGGCAATAGGCAAACGAGCCTTTTGTAGCAATTTATCAGATAATTTCGGACAACTGGTGGTTTAAGATGAATTAGGAAGCATAGGGACCATTTTGTAAAGGTTGGAAATAGTGTTGTCAGAAGCTCTTCTTGGATTACAAAACTAAACAACTGTATTATAAGTTCTGTTACCCCTCATTTTGGCAGGGGGTAACCCTAGTGAATTTCTTCACTAGCACTTGCATTTTCTGAGCTTTGGACAGCCAGGGC
Source organism: Picea engelmannii (assembly GCA_009831015.1). Lineage (NCBI taxonomy): Eukaryota > Viridiplantae > Streptophyta > Pinopsida > Pinales > Pinaceae > Picea > Picea engelmannii. The sequence goes on along the minus strand of ML792211.1, from coordinate 756,788 downwards.
TCTCACTTGGTTTCGTACTTCTTGCTGAAGACTTGATGGCATGTTGGTTGATTATATGATGATTGGAACACCCTAGGGCTTGAGGATGGCATTAGTTTTAACTTCCTTCAGATTTTTGGGTATTTTGACAGTTCCCAATGCAGTTCACAGTTATCAAGGAAGCTCACAGGTCCCAAGGCACTAGTCACATCATCCCAGATATTTTGGGCTATGTTCGCTTGTATGGGTCACCTCTTGACATGTCACGTTCAGTGTAGTAACTCTGCTAACTGATGAAGTGAATTTCTACTTGCTGCTGTTATATTTTAGAGGTTTCTTGGCTTAGGAGTTTCGTCAAACACTTTGCTATTATACCCAAACCCCACTGTAATAACTCCTCTGCTGCTGTTATTTTTTTAGGTGATTTCTGGTTCAGTGCTTTTGTCAAACACTTTGAATGCTGATGTGTTTATGATGTTTTCTTGGTTTGTGACTGTTGTTGATTGCAGCTTCATGAGACATCCTCCAGATCGTTCTTCTCTGGACTGAATTGAGACATCTGTGAGAGAGAGCCCAAGTGTTGGGTGTGCCTATGTGATGGGTGTGCGTCAGACTCTGGACTGAGTTGTTATGACGTGTGGTCTCTTGTCTACTCCTCTAGACTGAGTTGAGATGACTTGAGATGGTCTCCTGCCTTGTACTCCTCTGGATTGAGTTGAGTCGGCTTGAGATGGTCTCCTGCCTTGTACTCCTATGGACTTAGTTGAGTTGGCTTGAGATGGTGCTCCAGATGGTACTCCTGTGGACTCAATTGAGTGATCTGTTGAGTGTGACGTCCCTGTGTCCGAGCACATGTGGACGTGTCCCTAGTGGTTGAGCAATAGAGGATGAGAGAAATCCTTGCTATATTGTCTAAGAGTAAGATTTACTTGTAACCCTAATTATGTTGTGAAGGGTACAAGTCGGCCCCACCATATGAACGATAATTAATATTGTGTAATGATTAATTATATTATTGAGTTAATGAGGTCGCCCCTATTGTGCCAATAGACACACCTTTTGCTGTGTCAGTTCTTGTATAAATAAAAGGTGAATCCCCATTGAGGATCACACACTCTCACTTGTCAACTCGGAATTTCAGCAAGTGCATGTACGACTGAAGTGCACACCTCTCTTGGGCGCTAGGTTCTAGGTTTTTGTAAGCACCCTCTTGTGTGCTAAGGTCTATGGTGTGGGGGATCTTCTCTTGAGAATATAGCAAAGGATTGCTGGGATTTTCCCTTGTTTGAGAAGGTTTTTCCCAGGATGCTTCTTGTGTTCTTGTGCATGGTTATTCTTCTTGTAATCTTGGTTATTGCAACACTTGTGTATGGTGTTGCTGCATTTGTTTATGGTTCAAGTACATGATAAATGAAATAAACTACATGTGCATGAGCTAAGCATTAAAATTCAACATGGTATAAGAGCAGAGTTCCTGAAGAGACCATTGCACAAGCTATTGAAGAAGCCAGCCGTCCCCTCCCCTTGCTGCAACTGCAAAAACGAATCCCCCTCTTTTCGCCAGTTTCAACACTTTACACTTGAGCGTTGGGGCTAATTTTTGCATAGGAGTGTACGACCTCCTTCAGTGCACCTCCGGAGACTCTCAGATTGCAATTTCGAGAATTTTTGATTTTTGGCTCTACGGTTTCTAGGGTTCCACAATTTTCTACAGAATTTCGGTTTTAGGGTTTTTGCAGCTCATTGAAGGAGTTTTCAAGCTTACCAGTGTTCTTCTGACTTTCACGGCTTATTGTTGGCAGTCATAAGTCCAACGAAACCTAAGGTTGCTAGCCTAGCCTAGCCGTTAGGGTTTGTGGAAGAATCTACAAACCATGAGGAACATAACTTTGGTGGAAGATAGGCTTGATGGATCAAGCAACTTCAGTTCCTGGAAGTCAAGACTACAAATTACCCTGGAAGAGGATGACCTATTGAGTTTTATAGAAAAGACTCTACCAGAAACAACTACCAATGAAGAGAAGGATGATTGAAAGGCAAATGACGTCAAAGCAAGGAATATAATCATCTATTCAGTAAGAGATCATCTACTACCTCATATTGCTACCCTAAAGACAAATTATGAGATGTATGATGCATTGAAGAATATGTTTGAGAGTAACAACATCCTCAGAACTCTTACATTGAAGAATCAACTTCAACATATCAAGATGACAAAAGCTGACACCGTTGCTACCTTCTTCATGAAGATTTCAGAGATCAGAGATCAACTGGGTGCCATTGGAGAAACCATATCAGACATAGAACTTGTCTTGACTACTCTCAATGCTCTTCCAGACATTGAGAACCGTTTCTTCAAAGTATCAATGGCAAAGCAGATCTACCGGGATTTGATCGTCTATGGACAGACTGTAACCAGGAGGAAACCAAACTCATAGCCAGAGGAGTGCAAGACTCCCATCTTGATGACAATCAAGCCTTTGCTTCTTATGCAAGGAAAGGCAAGAGAAGAAATAGAAGAAGTTTCAACAAAGCATTCAAAGACAAGAAGGCTTCATCGGCGACTTCAGGACATGAACAAAGAAAAGACAATTCAAAGATTCAGTGTTTCAGATGTGACAAGTATGGACACATTGCGAGAAATTGCCCTACCAGGAAGAAAGGAAGACAATTTGCATCCACTACTGATGTTGATCCAGAACCACCTCAGAGAGATGAAGACATAAAAGATGAAGCATTCTTCTTCATATCAACACTCTCAGGTACGGTTCCTACAGATAGTGATATTTGGTTAATTGACAATGGTGCTTCCAAACACATGACTGAATATAGAGATCATCTAACAGACTCTTGTTGAGAAAGAGTCTAGTCTACATGTTGTACTTGGAGACAATGCCAAATATACTGTCAAAGGAGTTGGAACTTCTACTTTCCAACTAGATTCTGACATACCCCTTCAGTTGAGTGAGGTACTGTATGTACCTGGGATGAAAAGGAACCTTGTCTCTGTTTTTGCCTTAGAGGATAAAGGCTACAAGGTTACCTTCTCTTAAGGAAAAGTTCTTGCATGGCACAAGAACTCACACATGAATTCTGCCCTAGTAATTGGTGTTCGAGAAAACAACTTATATCGGTTGACTGTCTGACTAGTCCAGGCCTTGTTACATGATACTATCAGCTTGAGTGAGCTATGGCATAGTAGACTTGCTCATATACATTATAAAGCCCTTCCTGCTCTAGGGAAGATGGTAACATGCCTTCCAGAGATGCCTGTTCAGCATGATGGCGTTTGCAGAGGTTGTGCTCTTGGCAAGAATGTTAAGGGGTCCTTCTTGAGCATTGACAGTAGATCCAAGGGGATCTTAGACCTGATACATTCAGATATTTGTGGACCCATGACTGCTGCTTCCTTGAACGAATATTTGTACTATGTGCACTTCATCGATGATCACTCTCGGAAGATGTGGATTTACTTCTTGAAGACCAAGGATGGAGTTCTTGCGAGATTTCAAGAGTTTAAAGCTCAGGTTGAGAACCTAACCGAGAGTAGGATCAAGGTGCCGAGATCAGATAATGGAGGAGAGTACACCTCCAGGGATTTCGGTGATTTCTGCATTGAGGCAGGGATCAAGAGGGAGTACACCGTTCCTTATAACCCTTAGCAGAATGGGGTTGCAGAGAGGAAGAACATAACCATCATTGAGTCAACCAAAGCGATGATACATGATCAAAATCTACCTATGATTCTGTGGGAAGAAGCATCCATGACAACTGTGTATGTTCAGAACAAGAGTCCTCATTAGATTTTGAAGAACATGTCTCCCGAAGAATCCTTCATCGGAGTGAAGCTTGAGGTTGGACACTTCAGGATATTTGGGTGTCCAGTATACATACATGTACCCAAGGAGAAGAGGACCAAGCTAGACCCTTCAGGCAAAAAGGGCACATTTGTGGGGTACAGTGAATCTTCAAAGGCTTACCGGATCTACATCCCTGGTCAGAGACAGATTGAGGTGAGCAAAGATGTCACCTTTGAGGAAGAGATAGCCTTTCGAAGATCCAGAGAATCTCAAACGAATATTGACAGCGAGATAGTACCTTCTCCCTCTTCAACAGTTCAGAGGGAGACAGTCATTGATCCAGTTGATCCCGTAGCTCCAGTTGATGTTCCTAGAGACATTGCAGTAGGCCATAAAAGGCCTGCCTAGGCTCGACAGACTCTACGGGAGGCAGAGGGACATGCAACTCCTCGAGGTACATTCCGAGAGAGCAAGAGACCATAGAGATTTTCGAGCTACATTTCAACCATGAGCCACATCATTGATACTGAGCCTTCTTGTCATGGAGAAGCAACAGGTCAACAGGTATGGAAAGATGCCATGACAGAATAGTATCAGTCCATCATGAAAAAGGATGTGTGGGATATTGTTTCGAGACTAGAAGGGAAGTCTGTAGTGACGTCCAAGTGGATCTATAAGATCAAACATGCAGTTGATGGAAGTGTTGAGAAATACAAAGCGAGATTTGTGGCCAGAGGATTCTCTCAGGTGGAGGGAATAGATTATGAGGAGACATTTGCTCCTGTTGCCCGTTACACTTCCATCCGTACGATTATTTCCCTAGCTGCATCCATGGGTTGGAGATTACATCAGATGGATGTAAAGACAACCTTTCTAAAATGGTGAGATTGAGGAAGAAGTTTACATCGAGTAGCGAGATGGATTCATGATACATGAGCAGAAGTCTCATGTTTGCAGGTTGAAGAAAGCCCTCTATGGACTAAAGCAGGCACCTCGTGCTTGGTACGAGAAGATGGATGGATTCCTGATGAGTTTGGGCTTCAACAAGAGTGTTGCTGATCCAAAACTATACTACCATATTGTTGGTGACGAGTGCCTGATTTTGGTCCTGTATGTTGATGATTTATTCCTCACCGGTTCAGAAAGTCTTATTGTTGAATGCAAGCATGCATTGACTTCTGAATTCGAGATGAAGGATTTGGGTATGATGCACTACTTCTTGGGACTAGAAGTATGGCATAGGACTGATGAGATTTTCCTGAGCCAAGGAAAATATATAGTGGAGATATTGAAGAAATTAGGTATGACAAATTGCAAATCCATGCCTACACCGATGGTGATGGATCTGAAGAAAATGAACGAGGCTTCTATTGATTCATGCGATATTGATCCACATCTATACCGACAACTGATTGGATCATTGATGTATCTGGTTAACGCCATACCTGATATATGCTATGCAGTGAATGTACTCAGTCAGTTCACGAGTCAACCGAGACAGACTCACTGGATAACAACAAAGCATGTGTTAAGATATCTACGAGGCATAGTTGGATATGGCCTGAGATATGCCTCTGGTGTAGACATGAGATTGCAAGGACATGCCGATACAGGTTGGGCAGGGAGCGCAGTGGACCGGAAGAGCACATCCGGTTGTTGTTTTACCTTGGGGCTTGCCTTGGTTTCTTGGTGCAATAGGAAACAAATCTCTGTGGCTTTGAGTACCGCAGAAGCAGAGTACATAGCATTATGTGTGGCAGTATGCGAAGTAGTGTGGCTTCGCAAGCTCCTTGTAAATTTATTTGGTCATGAGATGGATTCCACCGTTATCCATTGCGATAGCCAGAGTTGTGTGAAGCTCTCAGAGAATCTCATGTTTCACGATAAATCGAACCACATTGAGATCAAATACCATTATATCAGAGATATGGTGCAGAGGAAAGCAATACATGTGCAATACCTTTCTACACATGAGCAGGTTGCAAATGTCTTCACCAAATCACTTGCCAGGACGAAGTTCGAGTACTTCCATGAGAGACTTGGCCTGGTGGAGAATGCCTCCCTAGCTGAGAGGGACTGTTGTTGATTGTAGCTTCATGAGACATCCTCTAGATTGTTCTCCTCTGGACTGAGTTGAGATATCTGTGAGAGAGAGCCCAAGTGTTGGGTGTACCCATGTGATGTGTGTGCGTCAAACTCTGGACTGAGTTGTTATGACGTGTGGTCTCTTGTCTACTCCTCTGGATTGAGTTGAGGTGACTTGAGATGGTCTCCTACCTTGTACTCCTCTGGACTGAGTTGAGTTGGCTTGAGATGGTCTCCTGTCTTGTACTCCTATGGACTTAGTTGAGTCGGCTTGAGATGGTGCTCCAGATGGTACTCCTGTGGACTCAGTTGAGTGATCTGTTGAGTGTGACGTCCCTGTGGCTGAGCACAGGTGGATGTGTCCCTAGTGGCTGAGCACTAGAGGATGAGAGAGATCTTTGCTATATTGTTTGAGAGTAAGATTTACTTGTAACCCTAATTATGTTGTGAAGGGTACAAGTCGGCCCCACCATATGAAAGATAATTAATATTGTGTAATGATTAATTATATTATTGAGTTAATGAGGTCGGGCCTATTTTGCCAATAGACACACCTTTTGCTGTGTCAGTTCTTGTATTAATAAAGGTGAATCCCCATTGAGGATCACACACTCACTTGTCAACTCGAAATTTCAGCAAGTGCATGTACAGCTGAAGTGCGCACCTCTCTTGGGCGCTAGGTTCTAGGTTTTTGTAAGCACCCTCTTCTGTGCTAAGGTCTACGGTGTGGGGGATCTTCTCTTAAGAATATAACCAAGGATTGCTGGGTTTTTCCCTTGTTTGAGAAGAGTTTTCCTAGGATACTTCTTGTGTTCTTGTGCATGGTTATTCTTCTTGTGATCTTGGTTATTGCAACACTTGTGTATGGTGTTGCTGCATTTGTTTATGGTTCAAGTCAATGCTATATATGTCGTGTCGGGGAAAGTGTCGGCGAGGG
>ML792211.1:729972-747684 GCA_009831015.1 Picea engelmannii | reverse complement strand
TCTCTTTTGTTTTAATCAATGACCGAATAGAAGGTTGCCCCCTCGGTGTTGACCTCGGCACAAAGAAAGGTGAGGTTGATGAGCAGACTGTAGAAGTTGAGGGTCCTGTGGCTGAGGAGTGGGATTATGGTACTGGTCCCCCCTCAGAGGCACTTGTTCCAATGTTTCTATTTGCAAGTTCAAGTTCTTTTTTGCGAGCCTCGGCCGCATCCCTCTTATTAGCCATATCAATGAGTGATTGGTTTGCAATACGCATAATTTCTGGGGTACTTTCTGGACAAGCATCCACATCAAATCCAAGGATTTTGGCAAGGTGGTATTTCAAGCGGCTAATTCCTACAAAAATCTTTTTGCCTCAAAGATTGCATGTCAATACTTGTCTATTGGGAAGTTGCACTGGTTCACCATTGGATCCAATGCCTTCAACATTTTGTTTAGATGAAAAGTTTAAACCTATGGCACAAAAGAAAACCAAAATAAACACACGATAATGCAAAGGTTAAATAATAAGAGCTAGATGAATTAGAATGATTGAATCTTCCATTCAAAAACAACAATAATAGGCACATTGCAAACCCTAGCCTAACTGTAAAAATTTAAAAAACAAAGTTCAAATCTTCAAGTTCAAACTTCAAACAAATGAAAGAAAAACGTTTTGGATCATACCTGGAAATCTTGATCTCTCCGCTGGCGCTAATGGCAACAAGATATTTGACTTTCTCCTCCTTGGATAGATGCACAATGACTTCCCTCACACCTCTCTAGCTCTTTCAAACTTTAGAAATGAAACAATGACCAAAAAAGGGAACCCGTGGCCTCTAAAACCCCCTTCACGTGAACTTTTTCCGCGGCTTTACCCAGCAGGCCGACACTTTCCATCGACCCACGACACTTTCTCAAAAACTCGCGAGTTAATGAATGTGTCGCGACACATTCAAAATGTCGGAAATGTCGCAACATTTTCCTTGGAAAATTTCGGGCCAATGAAAATTTTGGCGATATATCCGAAATTTCCGATATTTCGCCGATATATACAACAGTGGTTCAAGTACATGCTAAATGAAATAAACTACATGTGCATGAGCTAAGCATTAAAATTCAACAGTGACTTTCGTCAAACAGTTCACAAAGAACCCACTCTCTTGGACTGCTGATAGATTATTTGTTTACTGCTGTTGGTTTATGTTTGGCAAAGTTCAGATTTCTTCTCTTAACAATATCAAACACAACCAAAGCGGATGTGGCATATAAAAGGAGGGTTTATTGCATTTAACACCATAAAACAACTAGTATATTTATGCGGAAAATAACCACTTCTTATCAGCTGTAAAATCAATATTATTTCAGCAAACTACCACCAAAAGAAAGGTCTTACAATCTGACCTGTAGCTAACAGCAATTACCCAGCAAATACAGATCTGTCACAAGTATTAATTCTGACCTGTTAGGCCACCAGAAATGTGCACAAATTGATGAAGAATCCTGCTGTAACTAACAGCAGTGGTTTATAACTTAAACAGATCCTTTCTGATAGCCCCGCTGTTGCAAAGATGATACGGCCTCCCTCTAGAAGCCCACGATCCGTGTTAGAGTGCTTGGTCCCCTCTCTAAACCCCCAGACGAACCAGAATTGAAGATGCGGCCTCCTTGAAGACCCTATGAGCTGCAAAAGGGGTGAGATGTCCCTTACAAAGCCCCCACGAGTTGCTGATTTGAGGCACAATTTGTCTCCTCCAAGCCTTCACGAACTGAAATGACTGGTGCACCCTCCTTAGGAACCCTCACAATCAAAACCAAGCTGCAAAATGAGTGGGATAACCTCCTCCAAGTGCCATGAATTCTGCAGATCTGAAACTCCTCTTCCAGTGAAGAAAACCTGTGAGCAAGCCGAGTGATTTCTCCAAGGAGCCAAAGAGGATTTTAATGTAAAAGAGGGTACACTTTTATTCTATTGAAGTTATAAATCTATTTATCATACACCCGCCTCCAATCTCTCAAGTTAAGGCATTGCATATTTTTTTGTTTGAAAAATACGCCTTATATTTACAGAAAAATATCTACAAACAACAGAGCAAAAAGTGGAAGGGTATATAGAATGGACATTATAACCTTTTCTTGGCCTTGCTTCATATTATTCATCTTGGGCAATTTATCCACATGGATAATTTCCTATAGTTCTCTAATAACAGTTCTGTTAGAAGGTAGAAGAGCCTTGTCCTGGGCTAAAGTCCTACATTCTATCCAACTTCTATCTTTTGCATCTCACAAGTTGCTCCCAAGGAAAATTCCTTTCTTGCTTAGCTTTCTAGCTTGAAAACATAGAAGCGTGCAATAAAGAGACTACAGAGATTCCAATTCCATATGGGATAGAATAGCGAAGCCACACTTCTTTTGCTTCTCGAATAGCTGTTGGATAATAACTTGGCAATAAATGAGTCTCACACTTCAAACAAATGCGATGGGATGATATCACATAGATCAAATTGTCCACAAGTTTTATGTATATTTTTGGCTTGTTTCAATGTATGAACTAAGAGTTTTGTAGATGAGTCCCTGGCCCCAGTATTGAATGCAAGATGGTCTTCCTCAATTGTCGAATTTTGATGGATCACTCGCATCAACAAGGTCTAGTTGTGTAGGGTATCCTGCAAGATCAAAGTGTTTTCATGGTATCCTACAATATTAAAAAGCTTTAAGTAAAGTGTATTTATCATAAGGTTAAGGTTCTTGCAAAGTAAAATGTTTGAAAGGAATTTTTATATATAATTAATGTAAAATTGTAATGTATTACATGCTTTTCCCTAAATTGAGAAAATGATTGTCCTTGGCCTCTTATGCATTTAGTAATGCTAAGTTGTCATTAATTGTAAGGAATGGATATGTTAATGGATGATATCAATGAGGGTAATTGACCTAGAACAATATAATTTCCATCCATTTGGACTCTAATAAATATTTTTGTATTTCTTGATAGTTGTTTGATATTGGAAATGAGTTCCACAAAGCAAAACAACAAATTTCACGACTCAATAAAGGGCGACCGTTATGTAAGCATGGAATGGCAAGGCTACAAATTGTCAGAAAGGTATAATAATAATGTTGGACTTGCATTGTGAGCATTTTGATGGGATTTCTTGCTAATTTCCATGCGGTGATTTTAGGATGGACCTAACAAAGGGCGATTATTCTATGGATGCCCATCTCAAGTAGAATCTTGTTTGTTTGCATGGGTTGATATAGGCAAAGTACAGACAGGTGAGATTCCATACTAACTCAATTTTGAATTAACCACCTTCATCTTAGATATTTTACTAGGTAAACATGAATTTCATGTCATTAAACTTTTATGACTTAAGACTCCACATTCTTTCACAAGCGTGTGTTCATTGATTGTAGATAATTCTGAAAGAGTTTTTGATTGGTCAAGTGAGGAGATGGAGCATGCATTTAGTTGCTTCAATGTAGACTTCTATGCAGATTGTGAGATATTTACTAGGTACACATTTGATTCATTATATATTGTTGTTATATTTCTCTTTGGATGAGCATCTTAAATTTCTCTTCATGTCTTCTAGGAAGATTGGAAATTTCTTTTCAAAGAAGAGAAGGCGGGACGAATATGAATGCGGGGAAGAGATTTCCAGATTGGATAAAACTTCTACATACTTGAAACTGTGTATCACAAGAAATTACAAAAGATGTAGTCACTCAAAGTAAGGCGATTGGTTTTGCATAATTTTAAAGTTATTTTTAGATTGGACATGGTAGCATTTTAAATATTACATGAATATGTCCCTAGATCAATCAACATTTCCTCCCAAGGAAAGAAAGGACAAAGTTTTGTTTGGAAGGTAAAAGCAATATTTGATGTTTAGATCCCACAGACATGGATTAAGCGATCAATTCAGAAATATCTATCTATCATTTATAGGTAAAAGAATTATTTATAATACATTTGCTTGCTTCACATTTGGTTTAGTGTCTTGTGTTTGAGATGCTACTTAATGTCATTGAATGCCATTTTCCTCCAATGTTACGAGTTTAAACCTTGGATTCATGAGAGTGGAACAAAGTAAATTAGTTATATTGTGCACATGTCTTTTATAAATATGACAACACAAATAACGATATTTTTGAGAGCATGGAGAATGGCATTATCTTTATTCATCAAGATAGTAATCTAGATACATATGTACACATGATCAATATAATAGAGGTATGGAGCACAATACAAGCAATAATGCCTCCATGCATGATGACAACTCCATTTGAAATAAGGCCTACACTATTGCTTGCCAATTGGTTTATTGTCTTGCATTTGAGATTTGACTTAATGATATCGAATGCCATTTTTTTCCATTGTTCTAAGTTTAAAGGTTAGTTTCATGAGGATGAAACAAAGTAAACTAAGTATCTTTGTGCACATGACTTTAATCACAAATGAAATATTTATTAGAGCATGGACAACGACATTATCTTTATTCATCAACATAGTAGTCTAGATATATATGTATAGCCTGCAAAGTTACAAGAACCATGGGTGCGATTGGAATCGGATGAAGAATCCAGTGCGGGTGCGACATGTTGTGTTGTTATATTCTTTGCAGTGAAAGAATAGTCATCCAACTGTCTAGTCAAGGTGGATCGACTGGGTGATAAGTCGACTGACGAGTTAAATTGAGTTGATGGTTAAGTTGAGGTCGAAGAGATCTACCAAGAGGTCAAAGTCGAAGTGATCAATGGAAAGTCGAAAGGTTTGTTAAATTGTAAGCTTGATTTCTTATGCAAATTATTTCTTTAAATTCTTCAACACTTTGATTTCAAATTAATACATTTCAACAATATAGAATCATAACTGAATAGAAATAACCATGTAGATACATAAGCATGCACATCAACAACACATATACTCTGGGGAAACCCTGTACAGGGAGAAAAACCCCAACAAACGATCTTCCTTTATTGCATTAATAATGTATGATCACTTACAAATATCCACCATGAAAAATCTACTCTTAAATGAGCTTGCCAAGATGACTTAGACCAGACTGTAAGAACTTGTAGAAGTAGAGAGACTTGGCTGATATAATCTCTTGTTATTGACCAACACTGTGGAAGATACCATGCGTTGCCTGGGTGCTTCTTTGCTGTCCTTTACATGACTGATATGTAGCCTCACCTAACAGGAATATACGATGCCTTTCTTGATTGATATGCTGCCCTTTTCTTTGATTGATATGCTTCCTTTCTTTGACTGTTATGCTTCCTTTCTTTGTAGTTACAATATTTCAACACTCCCCCTTAACAAGAAGGGTATTCTACAACATCATTATGAGAGAGAGAGAGAAACACCATCATAATCGTCTTGAACACTGACTGTCATATCTATAAATCATTGAAAGTTTTTCTCATCATCGACAACATCATCATTCACAGCATGGAGCTGGATCATCATCATCATTTGCATCAATATCAATTAGTACAATACTAATATAACATCATCAATCGGTACAAGACTGATACAACATCATCATCAACAGTACGAGGTTGATACAACATCATCAACAACAACACGAGGCTGATGCAACATCATCATCAACAACATCATCAAGACGAGGCCGAGATAACATCATTAACACGAAGCTGAGATAACATCATCAACATCATCAACACGAGGCTGAGATCACAACATCATCAACATCATTAATACTAGGTTGAGATCACAACATCATCAACATCATCAACACGAGGCTGGGATCACATCATCATCATCATATGGCAACATAATGAGGCAGGTGCAACAACATTTTGTGGTACTATGACAGTCCCTAGGGATCTGCTAAGGAATCATAAGATTCCTTAGGATATAAAATCCTAACGGAGCTACCACGTGGTACTTTGACAGACCGTCCTTATCGGACCTTCGGGATCTGCCCAAGAATCATAAGGTTCCCTAGGATTATAAAAATCCTAACGAAGCTACCACTACTGACCACAAATTGCATATACATGCACAGGTACTTTGATAGACCGTCCTTACCGGACCTTCAGGATTTGCCTAGGGATGATTAGTCCCATAGGATATAAAATCCTAACGGAGCTACCCGTTGTTGGTTAGGATACCATAATATCATCAACATCACTCCCCCTTTCGAGGGAGGTCCTTTCGGACTATACCAAGCTTGTCTTGGAAGTGCTCAAACTTCACACGAGACAGAGGCTTGGTCAACACATCTGCAACCTGCTCATCTGTGCCAACATAATGGAGCTTTATAGCTCCCCTCTACACCATATCATGAATGTAGTGATATCGGATTTCTATGTGCTTCGACTTATCATAGAACATAGGGTTCTCCATCATCTTTATGCAACTCGGGTTATCACATAAAATCATGGTTGCTTCCATCTCTAGATCAAATAGACCTGTCAACAACTTCTGAAGCCATATGGCTTCACAACTGGCGGAACATGCTGCAATGTATTTCGATTCTGCCGTGCTGAGACCAATACTGGATTGCTTCCTACTCTGCCATGAAGTCATGGCTGACCCCAGACTGAAACAACATCCTGAAGTGCTCTTTCTGTCAGAAACACTTCTAGCCCAATCTGAATCAGTATAACCAATTAGTCTGAAGTCATGATCTCCAGTATAACAGAGACCAAAGTCCAACGTACCCTTAAGGTATCTCATCATATGTTACACAGCAACAAGGTGAACACGTCTGGGTTCTACCAGATACTGACTCAAGGTGTTCACAGCAAAACATATATCAGGCTCGGTATTCGTCAGATACATCAACGATCCAATGATCTGTGTGTATAGCGTAGCATCAACCAATTCTGACGAAGTATCAACCAGGAGCTTCAACTTTGTTTTTATGAGTGTGTTCATGGCTTTACATTCCAACATATCAAAGCTCTTCAGTATTTCTATTGCATACTTCCCTTGGTTAAGGAAGATCTTCTCTGGGCTCTGCCAAACCTCAAGGCCTAAGAAATAATGCATTAGGCCTAGGTCTTTCATCTCAAATTCTCCAACGAGCTTCTTCTAACAATCAATGATGAGTTTTTCTTCTCCAGTTAAGAATAAGTCATCCACTTACAACAACTATATAACCGACTCATCATTCATAACCTTGAAGTAAAGGTTAGAATCAACTTTACTCTTGGTAAAGCCCAAGATTGTCAGGAAACTGTCAATTCTTCCATACCAAGCTCTAGGAGCTTGCTTCAACCCATACAGAGCCTTCTTCAACCTGCAATCATGAGTCTTTCTATCTTCAACTTCAAACCCTTGAGGTTGTTCTATATACACTTCTTCAATAACACCATTTAAGAAGGATGTTTTCACATCCATCTGCTGTAACTTCCACTTTATCTTGGCTGCAAGAGCTATGATGGTTCTGATAGAAGTGTATCTGGTTATAGGAGCAAACGTCTCTTCATAATCAATGCCTTTCTTTTGAGAAAAGCCACAAGCTACAAACCATGCTTTATGTTTTTCAATACTTCCATCAACAACATGTTTTATCTTGTATAACCATTTGGAAGATACCACATCTTTGTCCTTCGGTCTAGGAACTATTTCCCATACATCATTCTTTATAATGGATTGGTATTCTTCTGTCATGGCATCTGCCCATTCTTTCTTCTAAATGGCCTCTTCAAAGCAAGTAGGCTCCTTCTCCATGAGATCACACATCAAAGCCATATAACTGGAGAATGGCTTAGGTTTCTTGATTTGTCTCATGGTTCCTTCTGGGGCACCATACTTCTCTCCATCTTGTATAAGTTCCCTTGCCCAAGTTGACTTTCTCTTGTGAGAGATCGTCATCTGGGGAGGTTCTTGAGATTCTATCATATCATGATATTCTAGAATCTCATCATCAGGGGAAACTGTAACTTCCCTCATTGGTTCTGCAACTCTGGGAGCTACAGGTTCTTCTTCATATACTTGTTCAAGCTGACATCTCCTTGACTTCTTGAGTGCTGCATCTTCATCAAGGGTTACATCTATACTTATCTCAATGTGGTGGTAGCCTGGTATGTAAACTCTGAAGGCCTTAAAGACCTAACAGTATCCAACAAATATTCCCTTCTTTCCTGAAGGGTCCAGCTTGGTTCTTCTTTCTTTTAGAATGTGTACAAACACAAGACAACCAAATATCTTGAGATGGCTTAATTCTGGCTTCTTTTCGGAGAACATTTCTTCGGGGGTTTTGAATCCATGTGCACTATGTGATAGTCTGTTTTGGACATACACTGTTGTTCTTGTTGTTGATTTTTCATAAGCTAGGTTAAGCATGAAGCTCATTCCATTTTTGCATTTCACTTAACCATAAACAATAATGTTGCAGCAACCAAGATCATAAGAAGAAGCACCATGCACAAGAACACAAGAAGTACCCTGGGAAACCCTTCTCAACAGGGGAAGAAAACCCAACCAAATCCTTTGCTATATTCTTCAAGAGAAAGACCTTTACCACCAAGAAAGACCTAGCACACAAGAGGGTGCTCAAACCCTAGAACTCTAACGCCCAAGAGAGGTTCACACTTTTCCCAAAGAAGTGTACTTGGTGAAATTTCCAAACTCACAAGATGGATATGATTCCACAATGGGGAATCTCCCTTTACTTATATTAGACTTGTCCTATCAACTGAAGTGTCTATTGGTTCAATAGGGCCGACCTCTATAATTCACAATATAATAATAATTATTATTATTATAATTCATATTAACCAGATTAATTATCTTTTACATTTATTATTAATTACACAACAATTAGGGTTACAGGTAGGTCTGACTCTTGAACGACATATAGCAAAGGATCTGATACACCCACTAGTGCTCATCCACTAGGGGCACATCCATAGGGATGTCATATCTCTGGTTCACTGCATTACACAGAAGAACCAGATCTACACACGTTCACCTGTGCTCGTCCACATGCACGTCCACTCTACAGATCTTCTTTCCCACTGTCTCACACAGGAGAATCATCTGGAGTTTTCTCGTCAACTCTGCTGCTCAGAGGAGGCTAACACATCATCTTCATTTCTGTTCACATGACGATGCACCCAACACTTTGGGATTTCACACGTTCACCTTGTGGTCAACCACAAGCACGTCCAACTCAACAGATCGCCTTTCCCACTGGATAATCATCTGGAGTTCTTCTCAATTCTCTGAATGGAGGAGGTCATCTCTACGTTCCTACCTTCTTAGGGGCTTTCTCTCAGGTTTGTAAGCTGAGAGAAAGACTCACATAACTTCAATGATTCACACCTCACAGGTTTGTAAGCTGGAGAATGTCTCACATAGCTGCAATCATCAACACTCCCTCTTAGCTAGGGAGGCATTCTTCATCATGCCAAGTCTCACAAGGATGTTCTTTGAATTTTGTTTTTGGCTGGAGTCATCAATACTCCCTCTCAACTAGGAAGGCATTTTTCACCAAGTTAGTCTGGTGCAAATGTCGATAATCTACTCATGTGTAGGAAAGTACTGTATGTGTACGATTTTCCTCTGCATCATATCTCTGATATAAGGATATTTCATCTCATCGTGTTTTGATCCATTAGGAAACACTGGGTTCTCAAGGAGCTTTACACACGACTCTTGGTTATCATCATAGGGTCCATCTCATGGTCAAGTAAATCTGTTAGAAGCTTGTGAAGCTATATTGCCTTGTACAGTCACTGCTATATACTCTGCCTCTGTGGTACTCAAGGCCACAGAGTTTTGTTTCCTTTAGGAAACCATGGCAAACTTTATGGTAAGACAACAACCGGATGTGCTCTTCCGGTCCACTGTACTCTCTGCTCAATCTGTATCAGCATATCCTGCAAACTCAAGTTCACACTGGAGGCATATCTTAGGCCATATCCAACTGTGCCTCGTATATATCTCAGTACATGCTTTACTACTATCCAGTGAGTCTGTCTCGACTGACTCATGGATTGACTATCTACTGCATAGCATGAATCAGGCCTGGTGTTAACCAGATACATCAATGATCCAATCAGCTGTGGATCAATCTCGTCTGAATCATCATCATTCATTTTCTTCAAATTCATCATGGTGGTTTTTCATTCTGTCATACTAAACTTCTTTAATATTCCCACTGTATGTTTTCCTTGACTTAGGAAAATCTCATCGGTCCTCTGTCATACTTCTTGTCCCAAGAAGTGGTGCATCATGCTCATATCCTTCATCTCGAAATCAGAAGTCAAGGCGTACTTGCATTCAACAACAAGGCTTTCTGAATAAGTCATAAAAAATTAGGCTCTCGTCACCAACACTGTAATAATATAGGTTTGGATCAACAACACTTTTGCTAAAACCCAAACTCATCAAGAATCCATCCATCTGAAATAGTTTCCAACTTATGGATGTTAGTACGGATGGAAGTGTATCGGGCTTACCGGATCAAGTGTCTCATCATAGACAACTCCCTCTGTTTGTGAGAAACCTCTGGCTATAGATCCTGCTTTGTATTTCTTGACACTTATATCACCTGCATGCTTGATCTTATAGATCCGCTTGGAAGTCATCACAGACTTCCCTTCTGGTCTCTGAACAATATCTTATATGTCATTCTTTTAAGATATACTGGTATTCTTCTGTTATGGCATCTTGTCATACATGTTCTTCTATTGCTTCTCTAAGACAAGGAGGCTCAACATCAATGAAATGGCTCATGACTGAAGGATAGCTCAGAAATCTCTTTTGTTTTTTCGGGATGTGCCTTGAGAGGCTTGCATGTTTCTCTCCCTCTTTGTAGAGTGAGTCTAGGTAGGCCTTTTAAGCCTTACTGCAATATCTCTGAATATATCAACTGGAACAACTGGATCAGATGGAATAAGGTATTTCTCCCTCTGAACTGTTGAAGGGGGAGAAGGTATTTGTCTTTACTGTCAATCTCCATTTGAGATTCTCTGAATCTTTGAAAGGCTATCTCTTCTTCAAGGACAACGTTTCTGCTTGTTCTTGTATAATGAACAAATTAAATATGGTTTGGATTCCCGTACCAGGGATAATGGTCCAAGTCTTTGAGAGCTCCCGTACTAGGAATACTATCCTTTATTTAATTGAAAAAAACAATCAACTTATAAAATTAGGGATCAATTGATTTACCTAGTTTGTAGTCATGTCCTTTTAGAGGAAGTATTTCTCCTCTTTCTTCTCTTCACTCTTTTGAGGTGGATCTGGATCAATGTCAGCGGTGGAAGCATATTGTCTTCCCTTCTTCTTGGTTGGATAGTTTCTTGCAATGTGTCCATACTTGTCACATCTGAAGCACTGAATGTCTGAGACATCTCTTCTTTGATAACCTGGATTGGATGAAGACTTTTCACCTTTAAATGTTTGCCTGAAATTTCTTTTGAATTTTCCTCCCTTCTTTGTATGAAGTGCAAGAGCATGATTTTCTTCTGAAGAATCTTCTACTCCTCTATTTCTAAGTCTCAGTTCTTCTTGAGTGCAATCTATCCATAGTCGATCAAAGGTTGGTAGAGCTTCTCTTCCACTGATACTCTGAATGAAAGGCTCCCATGATTTTGGAAGATTCTGGAGAGTGGTTAAGACAAGTTCTCTATTAGACATGATTTCCCCAATGGTCTCTAGTTGTTCTTTAATCTCTGATAACTTCATAAATAAGAGTGCAACTGTGTCACCCTTCGTCATCTTGGTACTTTGAAGTTGGCTCTTTAAGGTAAGAGCTCTGAGAGTGTTGTCACTTTCAAACATTCCTTTTAAAGCTTCATACATATCACATGCTGTCTTCAGATTGGCAATACGAGGCAAGAGGTGATCTCTTACTGAGTAGATGATTATTTTTCTTGCTTTGACATCTTCTTCCTTTCTTATCTTCTTCTCTATATTTGTAGCTGTGTTTGGTAGAGTTTTAGTTGTCACATCCAAGAGATCATCTTCTTCAAGAGTGACTAGAAGCTTTGATTTCCAGGGGCTGAATTTGCTTGCTCCATCAAGACTATCTTCTGCTAATGTTCTGTTCTTCATTTGATTGGTTTCTTCAATTTCTTGCTGATTGGATTTTGAAAAACTAATGATTAGGTTAAATTAGCAACCTTGGATTATATTGGACTTATGACTGCCAACAATCAATTTGATAATGTCACAGAGATGTTTGCTGATCTAGGAGAACGTTTCTTCAGAAACCCAAAATTAATATTCTGCAGGAAATTTCGGCACCCTAGAAACCCTCGGGCCAAAAATCAAAATTTCTCGAAATTTCGTTTTGAGAGCTTCTGGAGATGTGCTGAAAGAGGTTGTACTTTTCTAAGCCAAAAATAGCTCCAATGTCCAAGTATGAAGGGTTGAATCACCACTGTAAAGGAGGCCTTACAGAATTTTCTGGAAACCCTAGGAGGGCCGTACAGTTCTGCAAAGGGTGTGCTGAGACTTGGTGGATGCTTGTGCAATGGGTTCTTTCAAGACCTACGCTCTGATACCATTTTGATTTTTCATAAGCTATGTTAAGCATGAAGTTCATTCCGTTTTTACATTTCACTTAACCATAAACAATAATGTTGCAGCAACCAAGATCACAAGAAGAAGCACCATGCACAAGAACAAAAGAAGTACCTTGGGAAACCCTTCTCAACAAGGGAAGAAAACCCAACCAAATCCTTTGCTATATTCTTCAAGATAAAGACCTTTACCACCAAGAAAGATCTAGCACACAAGAGGGTGCTCAAACCCTAGAACTCTAGCGCCCAAGAGAGGTGCGCACTTTTCCCAAAGAAGTGTACTTGGTGAAATTTCCAAACTCACAAGATGGATATGATTCCACAATGGGGAATCTCCCTTTACTTATATTAGACTTGTCCTATCAACTGGAGTGTCTATTGGCTCAATAGGGCCGACCTCTATAAGTCACAATATAATAATTATTATTATTAATATTAACCAGATTAATTATCTTTTACATTTATTATTAATTACATTAAGGTGGGGCCGACCTGTACCTTTTACATAACAATTAGGGTTACATGCAGGTCCGACTCTTGAACAACATATAGCAAAGGATCTGATACTCCCACTAGTGTTCATCCACTAGGGGCACATCCATAGGGATGTCATATCTCTGGTTCACTGCATTACACATAAGAACCAGATCTACACACGTTCACTTGTGCTCGTCCACAGGCACGTCCACTCTACAGATCTTCTTTCCCACTGTCTCACACAGGAGAATCATCTGGAGTTTTCTCGTCAACTCTGCTGCTCAGAGGAGGCTAACACATCATCTTCATTTCTGTTCACATGACTATGCACCCAACACTTTGGGATTTCACACGTTCACCTTGTGCTCAGCCATAGGCACGTCCAACTCAACAGATCGCGTTTCCCACTGGATAATCATCTGGAGTTCTTTTCAACTCTCTGAATGGAGGAGGTCATCTCTACGTTCCTAGCTCCGTCTCAGGTAGGAACCATGTACCCTTCTTAGGGGCTTTCTCTCAGGTTTGTAAGTTGAGAGAAAGACTCACATAGCTGTAATGATCCACACCTCACAGGTTTGTAAGTTGGAGAATGTCTCACATAGCTGCAATCATCAACACTTGCTGCTTCAGCCCATAAGTGCATTGAACGATCTTGATCGTGGATCATAGTCTTCACTGCTTCCATTATAGTTTTATTCTTTCTTTCCACTACACCATTTTGTTGAGGATTGTAGGGAGTGGTGATCTCCCTCTTAATCCCAACATCTCTGCAAAAGATTACAAATTCTTTTGAGGTGTATTCTCCTCCATTATCTGACCTGCGTATCTTGATTTTTCTTTTAGAGAGATTCTCTATCAAGGCTTTGAATTCCTTGAATCTTCCAAACACTTCATCTTTTKATTTCAAGAAGTAAACCCAAGTCTCGYGAGAATAATCATCAATAAATGATTATTCTCGCGAAAGTTTCAGATCAAGTCCTCTCACAAGAGGGAGAATTATGTTCAAATGAGATCTTATGATCTCTTATTTATACAAAATGTCACCAAGGTGACTTGTCCACATATTAAGGGGTAAACCACAAGACTAGGGGTCAACAACCCTAATCTTKCCCCCTTTAACAAAGTAATATTAACAATTCATTTAAAATTCACTTTTGCACATAWTAAAACCCTAATTTTAGTAGGAYATCACCCCTTTAGGGGACGTTTTGGCATTTGGAGGAGGTCGTTGGTGATGGAGAAGAGTAGAGAGGCTTCCCAAAGCCACATGTCAAGCATCCAACAACTTCGTACATGATGAAGGCTCAAGCCCCTTCAAAACGTCCAAGTGCCAATGTATGTCACCTCACCACCAAGCCCTAACCTCCCTAGATGACGTCATGCTAAAAAAGGAGACGTTTTGCCTCTCCTAGGCAAAACATTTGGCATGTGGGGGCTAGGATACATCGTCCAAGTCATCTTCAAGGCCTTTCAAGTTTGATCTTCCTCATCCGACATGTGGGCCCTTGGCAACCACCTGTGGGTTCGAAGCTCCATGGAAGCCCAAGCTAGGCTTGTTTTTCCAAAACTGTCCACCAGCTAGGTTTTGCAAAGACAAATGAGAACGCCCTCCAAGGATCTCAAGTTATAACATCATGATAAGTGAATCCAATCAATAAATCAACCACTTAAGCATGTGCATCAAAGATCACTATATCAAACAATTAATTGCTCAAAGACACTATGTGACTTGTCAAGCTTGAATATGGGAGGGTTGACGAGGTGTCCTATTGGGTAGATTTTGCCCTAGGTCAAGGAGATTTTCCAAGAGATCCCTCTCCAAGCCATGTAAAGTGGGTGAGGTGGTTGGGGTCAAGACTCAATGGGCATAGGGCTCATGAAATATCCCTGATCCAGTTGATCTGGATATCTATTGTTGAACTAAGGTTTTGGCTACTGAATCTGATACTTTGGGGGTTTCTGAATGCGTTTGAGTTACTGAGTGATGATGTTGGTGACTTTGCATGTGTGTTCCAGTTTATTATATGTTTTAGCAGTATAAGTCAATGCATGTGAAATAAGGACAACACAACTCACTGATATATATATAATGCTGGAAAAGCAGGAAATACAATAATAATTGGAAGCATATATGATAATCGTCAGTTAGATCTCATGGATCGTCACTGGAATACAAAATAATAGATAAGAAATACCCGTGACTAGAAGAATGGGTGCTGGTCTGCGCATGCATGGATGAATCGACAAAAGCAGTCTGGCAACTCACGGTAATTGCTGTAGAATCCAGAAAACTCGCCCTGATGGCGATACCCATCACAATGAGCTGGAAACTGTCTCAAAAGATGCACCCTGGCCTCTAGACTGATCCTGATGACTGTCGGACTGAAGATCCGATCTCTCAAGCTTCGGATCTCACCCCTTGGGGGTTTGCACATTTCTTGGGCTCAATGAGTGCGCCCTAGTGATTCCACCGGCGGAATTTGACGATGTATAGCTCAAAACGATCGTCTTGGTCTCCTATGTAATGGGTTGGAAGGGATTCTTCAGATCTGTCCCGGAATGTCCCCTGGAACCCCAAATGTGCTTCCTTTGGAGTTGTGCCCTAAATGACTGTTTTCCGCTTTCCGGAAGATTCCATCGTCGAAAATTGATGATTGATGGCTCAATAGGTGCGCCCTGGCTAGCTCTCTAATGGGTCGGAAGGAATCCGCCAAATCTGAATTGTCACAAGCGACCACACAAACCCTCTCTCAACACTTGCGCCCTAACTGGTTGAGCTGCGCAATCCCTGAATTGAACACTGTAATGCACAATTAAATACCTGGATGTATCTCCGATAGGCTAGGGTGTGTCTCTCAACACCGAAACCGATCAATGGTGGTGGTTTCCTCCAGAAATCCACAAAACAACAAGAGGGTCGATTTCCTCCTCCTCTGCAAATATCTCAACATCAAATCATAACATAATGAGGAATTAGGTCGAATTCCTCCTCTGCAAATATCTCAACATCAAATCATAACATAATGAGGAATTAGGTCGAATTCCTCCCTTTATACTCTTCCCGATCTAATTCACCATTGACTTCACTTAAGCTAGGCGCTTTTCCTCCTAAGGCGAGTAATTAATTAATTAAGTCCCCCTTTAGCACCTTTTCATTCTAATTCTTCGTTGACTTAGGCTTAAGTGACTTTTCCTATGTTTTTTGGCTTAATTCATCGTTTAGCCACCAAATCACCCTTATTTCTCCCTTTGTTCCCTGTTTGTGCCTGACTATTTTTAGCATGTTTATATTCAATAATGCTATTATTAGCAAGGGAGGGTGCGATGCTCCTGGTTTAAGTGTGACACATGGCAACCTTATTTCCTCAAGGAAACCCTAGTTGCCTTCTTAGGTAAATTTGGCAATCAACTAAAAATTGGTGTCATGACTTCAGTTGCATTTTCAGTGAGTGACTTGTCATTTATTTTTGGCAAAGGAAGACACATTCCTTGAATCTTTTCTCTTTGCTAATTTTGAAAAACCAGAAAATTGGGAGATAATTATTTTTAGAGAGGCCGACCCCATCCTAGTGAGAGTTCCGGGTATATTTATGTCTGTTATTGGTCTATTTCAGCGGTTTACTTCACTTACAACAACCACCTAACAATAGCTTTACTTTGCATGAACATACCGTCTCCTTTTTGGGAATTAAGAGAGTTATAAAGGCAGGGTGAATGGCATTGTTTGGTAGAGTTTTCCAGTGAGCAACCAACCTTTCCTCTTCCATGTTCTCCTTCTTTTCTCACTGCCTACACTCTTTGCAATACATAATATTGCATCCAGTCGTGTCTCTATGATGTAGACAATCTTTTGACTAATACAGTGATAGAGTTTGACTATGTAGTTTTTTCACAGCTTTTTGAATTTGATAGTTCAATAGTCTTGTTTTGTGTAGTGGTGTGGATGGCCTAAGTACCTTTACTTCAATTATATTGATCGTTTAAAGCATAAATTCATCTTCTTTCCATCTTTCATATTTAGTGGTGTGAAGTGGAATTCTCTCATATTTTTTAATTTTAACATTCTCATGTCCTTGGTTGCTTGCACACATACCAAGGACAATTATTTTATGTGCTAATATTTCATACTAGCCACACATATTTTTCTAAGTGATTGACAGTACATGAACACTAAAGATGCCCCCTTATGACTGGAAAAGCACCAGTCCGAACGGAGGAGTAATTAGTGGTGACCTTGGGTTAATTACTCATAGTTGTTTGTTAGGTTTGCCTGATTTGAGTGATCTCATGTGAGCAGTGTTGACCGCCCATTTGACACCGGTGGTCAACTCATGTGCCATGAAGAGATGCATCATCAGATGCCCATATCGTTGAAAACTCCTGGGTTCTACAGGCTGTGTTTGACCCAACACTTATTTTTGTAATTGGAATTTCCGCACCCCTGCGTGGGTTAATAATGTAATAGGTTTGCATGAGTCATGTCTAGGTCAGTTACCTTGGCATCAGTTCACTGGGAGAGTTCCTTTCACCGAGGGTTTTTAATCCTCAGGTTATCATTGGGCCTTCCAACCTTAATGATTTCCCTTGAGTTTTTCCCTCCCACTTCACATTATGTCCTCCAAAGTGGTGAACGACGTTGCAGTGGGCTTATGTTTTGGTTAACTATATAGGGAATTCATTGTAAATGACCATGCAAGACATCATAGAAAGTTTCGCGGAATTCTGTCGAGTCTAGGTTAGTTT
>ML792211.1:686402-702825 GCA_009831015.1 Picea engelmannii | reverse complement strand
GGTAAGAGGGAGTGTTAAAATAATTAAAAAATACCTAGGCAAGTGTTTCTCCTCACCTAGGCGCCTAAGGGGTGAGAAAATGCCTAAAGTGGACCCTAGTCATTTAATTTATGAGATGTAAATTAAAAGTGACTTTTTGAACTTAGGGAAAGTGGGTGACTTAAGTGATTTAATCCCCACCATTCATCTCGTCTAATCTCAACCATTGGATGAGATGACCTTTCACCTTCTCCTCATTGAGTTGATTAGGGTAAGGAGGGTGCACCCCTTGAGGGTTGTTGAAGCATTTTTCTTCATGAGTTTTGGAGAACATGAGAAGAGAGAGGTCGAGCTTGAGAAGGAGGAGGCTGCTGAACATTGGCATGAATCCCAAGGAAAAGGTACAACACGGATTCCAAGGCAGAAGGTACAACCAACTACATGACGTACAGTACGAAACAACTGAAGAAAAAGGACAATCGGTACAGCAAGGTACAACATGCACTTCGAGGCAGTGGCACATATTTCGAGGTGTATTTAATGCTGTAAAATTTGTACAACAAACTCATAAAAGAGGGAACGAATTTCGAGACAGTCCGTACAACATTTAATGCTGTGACGGTTGTACACCAATATGGATTTCTGGCAAAAAAATCGAGGAGCTGCAGTTGGGAATTTTCTGAAGGAGATTTTCTCAAAAATTTCTGAGGTAAGTTTGCGTAATTTTGCTGTGAATATTTTGCTGTAACAAAAGATTTCTCTGAGCTCATAAAATAATAAAAATCCCTCTCTCACTGGTTTTCCCCTTGTGGGTTTTTCCAGGGTCAAGTTTGACCAAAAATCTTTGTGTATTTATTTTTTGAATATGGTGCTGCTGATATGATTTTATTTCTGCATTAAATGCTGTTCAGAATCTTGATGTTTAAGTTTTGAAAATGTTGTTTATATGCTGAGTATTTATGGTTGTCATAAATCTGGATTTGGGCATTAAACACTGATAAAAATCAGCGAGACTTGAAATTGGGTGGGGTCTGAAAATTTTACAGATTTTACTTACTTGCACCAAGAATAATCATGAGAATAGCATGCAAGATCACCACAAAACTTCCAAGATTGATCCAAGTTGCAAAAAATATCCTTATACAAGAGTGGCACCTCACAATTTCAGCCATTAACCCTCAATAGGGCGCAAATTTCAGACCTCTTGTCTTGTATGACAAGTTGTGATGTGTAAAATGAGAGTACTTTATGTTTATTTATACAAATTTTGACCTTTAATTAATTTTTAGGTCAAAACAAAGCCGACCTGGCCAAATTACAACAAAAATTCAATTTTGACATAATTAAATAAATTTGCATCTAAAGACACCTCCAAGGGTGACGTCATGCCCTTCTAGGGTGACGTTGAGGCCCATAAGTGA
Source organism: Picea engelmannii (assembly GCA_009831015.1). Taxonomy (NCBI): domain Eukaryota; kingdom Viridiplantae; phylum Streptophyta; class Pinopsida; order Pinales; family Pinaceae; genus Picea; species Picea engelmannii. The sequence continues at coordinate 701,425 of ML792211.1, read as the reverse complement.
AACGTTGAGCTAGAAAAGTGGGGTGCTTGGCCTCCAGAGGCCCCAATTGATGCCCACACTTGCCACTTGGCTCATAAATGCCTCCAAAAATGAAATCCGAGCTCTGGATGACTTCTAGGGTCATGGTGGTGAAGTCCAAGGCCCTCAAGGGCTAACGTCCATGCGGGAAGGGCAAGACACCTTGGGTCTAGGTTTGCCAGGGTGCCTCCAAAGGTAACGCCCTTCCTTTTCCTGGTGCAAGTCTTCAATTTCTTCTTACCCCTGGTTGGGGTTGCAACATCCATATGTGGGCTTTAAGCCCTCATGAAGGTTCGAGCTAATCATTCCCTCATATGTACTTGTCCACTGAGCAAGGTCCTGCAACAACAAGAAGTACGCCCTCCAGGGGTTCATAAGTCACAGGCATCATAACATGTAAATCACATGCAATAATTAAATTATCCAAACATGTGGATAAAACCTCTCTTAACCCAGAAAAATGCTCAAAGACGTTATGCAATTTGACAAGTTCGGTTTGGAGAAGGTCTCAGGGTGTCCTATTGGGCTAACCTTTCTGAAGTTTGGGATGTTTCCCAGGTGGGGTCTAATCTAGGTCATATAAGTGTATGAGGTGGCATGGGGTAGATGTTTGGGCATTGGGTGCATGTAATAACAGGGAAATGTTAAGTCTTACCAGTGGGTGCCTTTGTGGAGGGCGAACTGCACCTTGTCATAAATGCAATTGTTTCCTAGCCCATTCATTGCCTTTTATTGTTATCTTTATTTCTTTTGATCTTTTTCTCTTGTGCTTCAAGGGAATAGTTGAAGGCCACTGTCCTGGCTTGATGACCAGAGGTGACAGCGTTATCCACAAACATTTCACGGAGATGAAAGGGCTGGCTCATGATGAGACCCCCTTTCTCTTGGCTATGCCCCCAAGAGCCACTACCTTGGCTTGGTGACCAAATAGTTGGTAGTATCATATCGCTACATGCCCATGGTCTTAATAGGCCGGCTCGTGATGAGACCCCTTATCCATCAACTAATACCTTGAGTGTTTATGCTATTCTATGAGTCCCCTTTTCTTACTGAGAAGATTTTCACTGCTTTCTCAGGGATCCCTGGGCGAAGCATCTCGAAGGTTTCAACTTTGGATTTTAACTCTTGTCAACTACTTTTACCTTTTGAGCCTTTAGCCCCTTCTTCCCATGAGGTAAGGTACAACCCTTCCTAGTGTAGCCAATCCCAATGCCCAAACAAGGATAGGGGAGATGAAAGGAATAAAGATGAAAAATGGTAAGTATGGAGGGAATAGACGATGACTTTTCACAGACCCACCCAGTAGCAACCCATCCTAAAGGGAAATCAACTTACTAGGGCACCATGTTTCCCTTCCAGGTATGAACGAGGCAAAGAGCATGATTTCCAAGCAAACGTCATGAAATGGAGAAGGATTCAATACAAGATGTTCAAGTGCTTCAAAAATCAGAGTGATACATACCATGATACCCAAACTCATTACCTCATGGAGCAAGACTCACTGCTACTTTAGGACTGGGCTGGTGGGATGGATACTGCTGCTGGTGATAAATGGACTGCACTAAAGAAAAGAGGGGATCTCTGGGGCCATGCTCAAGTCGTCTGGCTCTCAGTACTCCATGTCTAGGACCTATGGGCCTTGAGACATGATCTCCTTAGTTATTCCTAGACTAGGGGATAACAGGGACGAAAGCTAAGGAGGAGTAATTGATGACTCTTCCTAGCTTGCCTATTTTCTTGGTCTCTTCAACATAGGTTAATAAAATCATGCAAGTAATCAAAATCAACAAATCAGAGTTGTTGCATGTAATCTTGTATTCCAACTTGAAATGAAGGGAAGGGATAATGAAATGTAAATAAGACAAGATATGGTTAAGGACTCTTGCGTTTAGTGTTAAGTGGGCCCTGTTATCGCACAATTTGTACTTGCCCAAAAGCCCAAGGCAAGTGGATACAAAATTGGCGTAACTGGGAATGACCTATCACCGTCACCTTAATAGGAAATCCCTTTCTATTTAGGAGTATGCTGTAGTACCCCAGGGGAAACGTCGCCAGTGACTTGGGGGTTTGAGAAGGCTAAGGCGGATGACATAAGGAAATCCTTCCCCTCTCACAGATCACTCAAGTTAAAAGGTTCTTTAAGTCTTATTGAAGATGAAGCAAATAAATAATATTGTGTACTTGCCCAGAACAAGACAACATGGCAAAAAGGGGCACTTTCCAAGTACCAAAATGATGTTAGTGCTTCATAAGACAATGAACTCTTAAGAAATGTACTAGCTGATGTAAAATTGCAGCAGTGTAACAGTTTATAACAGCAATAAAAAATTTGCAACAGCCACGAGATTTATGCTCTAAAATGCTTGAATAAAGACTTGTAACAATAACTTTAACTAGGCAATTTGATAATAAATAGTCACAAGCAGTTTTAGCAACATCTAGCTAGCATAAAATGTAACTTTTGGGGTTAATTTGCTGCTGTTAGATGGCTGTAGCAATCTTTTGCAATAGCAGCAAGTAGGTTAATGATTTAGGCTAATCTAAGGTTAGTAGAAGTTAGTAGGTGTTCAAGAGAAGAAGTTCTGAAAATTGTTTGATCAATCAACACTTGCAAGTGGTAGACTAGTGCCTTTCTAGGGTAATGGAGTCAATAATGGCAGAAACAACTCTTAGAGGAACAATAGCAATGATAATGTTATGTCAAAGGGGATGGAGAGGATGAGAAAGGTGTTGGTATCCCAAGGCCTCAAAAATCCAACTCCTAGAGATAATTGCTAGAAAGTAACAAAAGTTAGGCCCTAGCGATTTCTCTTTTCCTTGGACAAATTGTAATAAAATATGCAATGGGCAAGGAAGTAGGGTTACTAGAGTGCTACAATGGTAGGGCTCTAGTATCTACTTCTAGATAGGTGCCTTTCAAGAAATTTTAGCAAGTGGATGACTATAGAGAAAAATATAGTAACATATGTCTTTTTCCTAGGGTTTCAAGCAAGCAATTTCATAATCTTAGACATGAAACAAGTAAATTAACCATAAACATTCATTTAGAATAAATAAATGCAGATTTTCCACTTACTTCACCAAGAATAATCAAGCATAAACCCTAGTTGAAGATCCTCCACATGAAAATTTGCCAAAATATACCAAGAATTGCCTCCTCCAAGAAGTGCGCACCACTAGATTTCAGCCAATAACCCTTAAAGAGGGCTGCATTTCAGACCACCACTTGTCCGATGAGTCAATGATGAAAAAATGAGAGTTTTATCTCTCTATTTATACAATAATTATGACCTTTAATTAATTTTAGGTCATCAACATGGCCAAATTACATGAAAAATTCAGTTTTTACATAAATTAAAAGAATTAAACCCTAAAATCATCTTTAGAGGTGACGTCATGCCCTTCTAGGGTGACGTTGAGCCTCCTGGGTGAAACATTGGGCTTCATTTGCAAAACGTTGGGCCTTCCAAGCTCCTAGATGATGCCACACGTGCCAATTAGCACACAACTACCTCCAAAATGCCAATCCTGACGTTGGGTGACGTCTAGGGTCACAATGGTGACGTCATGGGCCTCCCAAAGCCAACGTCTAGGTGGAAGAGCAAGACCCCCTTGGGTCTAGGTTTGCGAAAGTGTCTCTGGTGAAACGTCCTTCTTTTTCCCTAGTGCAAGTCTCCGACATCTCTCTGCCCCTGGATGGGGTCACAACATCCATCTGTGGGCTTTCAACCCCATGGAGGTCCGAGCTAATCATCTCCCCATATGTACCTGTCCCTCGGGCATGGTCTTGCAGCAACAACAAGTACGCCCTCCATGGGCTCATAAGTCACATGGATCATAGCAATGCCAATCACATCCAATAATCAAATTACCCAAACATGTGCATCAAACCCCCCTTTACCCAGACAAATGCTCAAAGACGTTATGCAACTCAACAAGTCAGGTTTGGAGAGGGTCTTAGGATGTCCTATTGGGCTAATTCTCCTCAAATTTGGGGTGTTTCCCAGGTGAAGACCAATCTAGGTCATGTAAGTGTGTGAAATGGTGCAGGGGAAATGTTTGGGTAGAGGGTGCAGTGATAACAAGGAAATGTAGGTCTTGCCTGTGGGTGCCTCTGTAGAGGGCAAGTTGCACCTTGTCATGGATGCCATTGTTTCCTAGCCCATTCAATGCCTTTTATTTTTTGTCTTATTACTTTTTCTTTTCAAGGGAAAAGCTGAGGGACACTGTCCTGGCGTGGTGACCAAAGGTGATAACGTTACCCACAAGCATTTCATGGAAATGAGAAGGTTGGCTCGTGATGAGACCCCCTTTCTCTTGGCTATGCCACCAAGAGACACTACCCTAGTTTGGTGACCAGATAGATGATAGTGTCATACTGCTACATGCCCATGGACCTAATAGGCCGACTCATGATGAGACCTCCCATCCACCAATTAGACCTTGAGTTTTACTTTATCTTACGGATACCCTTTTCTTATCGAGAAGCCTTTTATTGCTTTCTCGGGAATCCCTGGACGAAGCATCTCAAAGGTTTGATTTTGGCTTTTAACTCTTGCCAGCTACTTTTACCCTTTGGGCCTTTAGCCCCTTTTTCCCATAAGGCAAGGTACAACCCTTCCTAGTGTGGAAAACCCAATGCCCGAACCAAGGTAGGGGAAGATGAGAGGGATAATGATGAAAAATGGTAAGTATGGAAGGAATGGACGATGGCTTTTCATAGACCCACCCAGTGACAACTCATCTTAAAGGGAACCAACTTACTAGGGCATTTTGTCACCCCCCTAGGTATGAACAAGTTAAAGAGCATAATTTCCAAGCAAACGTTATGAAATAAAGGAGAGTTCAGTGCAACATATTCAAATGCTTCGAAAATCAGAGTGACACATACCATGATAGCCAGACTCATTACCTCATGGAGCAAGACCCACTGCTACTTCAGGACCAGGCTGGTGGGATGGATGTTGTTGTTGCTGATAGATGGGCTGCACTGAAGAAAAGATGGACCCTCCAGGGCCAAGCTTAAGTCGTCTGGCTCTCGGCACTCCATGTCTAGGACCTGTGGGCCTCGAGACATAATCTCCTTAGTTATCCCTAGGATAGGGGATAACATGCCCTTTTATCATTGCAAGTGAAATTGAGTGTTGCATGGCTCCTCTAAATGATGGACGTTTTCCAATTAGGGACTCTTTCAAGTTCAAATGGCTTTATCCATGCTATCTTGTGTACATGAGCATTCTCTATGTGTAAGGCATTCCCTAAGTGATGCAATAAAATGGTAATGTAGGCCTTTTGAACATGTAGCCCTGCCTCCAAATATGTGTCCTATGTGCCCAAATGGAACCTCCATGGTGAAATATGCCTCCATCAAGCCAACAATAGACGTCTACATGTTTTCTGTTGTCCTGAATGGTGAATAGAATGATGCTTGGGAAAGATAAAATAAGGTGCGTGGCCTCCAAATACCTCCTTGTAGCTTGTAACCATTATTTCACTCCAAGGATCTCCACCTTGCTACCGAGAGAAAGATGCCTCTGGAAATGTGAAATAGAGCCAGCATTTTGAAGCGGTAACAGGACCTATGGGTGGCCATGTCATTTAATTGACTTAATAACAATTATTATTGTATTTCTTTTATCTTGTTTTACCTAATGGACCCATGTCATTATAAAATAATGGGACAAAGTATAAATTATGGTTAACACATTAACCATGTTATCAAACATTTTTCATTACTAAATGATTGCCTTCTAGTACTTTGAATGTAACTTTTGTTGGACAGGAATGATGAGATAGACTTGAAGTGTTTGTTCATTCTCCCCTAAGCAAATCTGTTCACGGTATACCCTAGGAAAATAGTGTAGTGCATTTAGAAGTACATTTTCAGAATCTTTGCAACTTCATTATAAGTGCTAAGCCATTGTTCCATTGCAATTAAGGTTGCTTCCTTATGGGTTTATGTCAGTTGTTTTCCAACAGGTTGCTTTTCTTGAGGGAAAACCACACAATATGTCGTTTAAGAAAGTTTATGCACTACACGGTCCATGCATCCAATGTGAGCTTGCAATGCTCAACATACTAAGGTTAGCTATTTGATGATATTTTAGTTTGTCAATCCCAATAATCTACTTTTGTTCCGAATTGTTGTACATCTTTGGTATTATTACATTTGAGGAAATTGGATAGATTCTTCTCATTGCATTTGACTTGTGTTCTTTCTTGGCTCAATACTGGTTGGAATTGCTTATAACTAGAAGATATTATTTTATTTTAACATAGTTAGCTGCTAATTTAGTTTTTCTTTAATTATTTGTAATTCAGTTTTCTATATGTTGTCGATAATTTTCTATTCTTATTGATAGATAGGAGATATAAAATGGCTTTATTGACATTGCTAAGTCTAGCCCTAGATGTTCATGTAATCAAATAAATATTTGGGTAAGCTACATTGGCTGATTGATGCAAAGTTTGAGGTTTTGAGCATATGAAATCAATTCCTTCAGTGCATTTGCAAGTTAATTATAACTTGCACAGTATATCAATATGAGTTATTGTCACTGGACACTGTTTAAACTTTAAATGCAGTTCAATATAAATGGAAGTGAAGGATGGTAATATAAGTTACAGCAGTAAAAGGTCAAATACAAGCAAATACGATATGGATCACAGCACCATACTTTTAGAATTGTTTTCTAGAACATTTTGGTATCACATCGATTATAACTAATTGTAGTGGTCATGAGCTTGTGCACCCGGGACCGTTGATCATAAGAAATTAAAAATAATATAGAGCTCTGATTTAGGATCATGGTTTTTGGAAGTTTGTTAAGGAGTGAATATAAATTCCTATCATGTTCATTAGAAGCCTGCTGATCTAGAGTCCTGATATTGAGCAGGGAGATGCAACCTCAAAGCATGCCATTGCTACCACTCCTCCTTCGGTGCCCTAAAACTTCAGCAGAAAAAAGCCCCACCATAGAGGCTGAGAAAATGGAAGATCAATTTATTGTAAAGTACAATCTAAATGAAGATCAGGTACATGTACTAGATGCAAGGCATAGTAATGAACTGCACTTGTCTAATTTGGAGAATTTCATGAATTTCTTGTACTTTGATTATGCACTAGATTAATACTTTTGTAGTCTAACAGGCAAAAGTTGTCCATCTCGTGGCAAAATGGTTCACAAATTTTAACAGTTCAAATCCAGGATTGCTGTCATCGAAGCCAGAAATATGTCTTGTGCATGGAATTTTTGGGTCTGGAAAAAGTATGCAAGTAAATAGAAACCTTGAATTGGGCACATTATTATCAGAATTACGCAATTGACTTTAGTTCAAGACATGCATTCTGATGGATGTGATATTTTATATTTTCAGGTTACCTTCTGACTGTTATCATCATCTTTCTCACGAGTACTTTCAAGGTTAGCTTTTGTTTTAATTTATTTACAATTTCCAGGTTTAAATTCTTGGATTAACTGTATTATACTCTTTGATATCACTGGGGGCACTAACTATTTGTGACATCCATCAATGATATGAACAGGATGGGCAAGCATTGAGAATTTTGATATCTGCTGCAACCAATGTTGCAATTGACAGGTTTTATTCATATCTTTTGCATAATCATGACTAAAATAGGTATAGTAACCTAAATATGGACTCAATTGGCATTCAAATATTTCTCCAAACATGCATTTTATACATCCTTAATCTTAAAAGTGACTTGCATTAATTGACAGAGCATAAATAAAATATGAAAAGCATCACTTATAGATAAGATATTATAAATTTATTAGTGTCCAACAAATGACCACAAAAGTAGGTCAACGGGACTAAAGGATACAATAGTGTAAATACAATGTCAGAGTGCGAAGGAAACTCATAGATCAATACTGAAAGCAAGATCATAAAGAACTAAGTGCCTAACAAAAAGCTATAAACTAATAATGTAACAAAAGGATAAGATAATGTAACTAAATGATACAATAAGAATGCTAGAGATTGGAGATCTTGATGTTGACTAAGAGAGAGCGAGGATGTCAATGCTCATTGGACTTGATGGTTGAGGGTGAGAGAGGGGAGCAAAAAGAGGGCTCATTGTTGGTGTCCTCAATCGCTATGAAAGGGGCAATGCAAAGGTAGATGATATCCTCCAAGGAGTGATTGGGGTTGAGGGGAACCGATGGTATGATCCTAGGGGGAACATAACCTCGAGGGAATGCCACTCTCTTACTATTGAAGGCCTATAGTGATCATCTAGAACCTTCTCCCATTTATACGCCACTTACTGATTATCCCCATCCCTTTAGCTGTTCATGCCCTAGTCTTTCTTCCTTTGGGTCGATTTCCTCCTTCTACCTATCTTTCCCTGGTTGGGCCCACCTCAGACTACTATTCTCTTTAATGGGAGGGACCCTCAGGTTTTCTTTCCCCACCTCCACTTGATGCTCACCCCTCATCCATAGTTTCCGTCTCTTTAGTCAGCCTCTACCAAATATGCATTCCTATCCTCCACCATTTGGGAAGTAACACTTAAAACCTATCCACAACTCACCTTGTCCCCCTCCCTTTTGCCAAACTCAATTCTTTCCCTATGAACTAGTGGTATGATGATGATTGTAAATTGTAATGCCCTCCATAGCCAATTGTCATATGCCTTTACTGATGATCGCTCTTTGTACCTTTTGTTGAATTTTCACTATGAGGTTTATTTCATTTTAGTCATGTACTAGAACCATAAACAAATGTAGCTACACCATTCACAATTGCTGCAATAACCAAGATCACAAGAAGAAATACCATGCACAAGAACACAAGAAATATCTTGGGAAAACCCTTCTCAACAAGGGAGAAAAACCCAACAATCCTTTGCTATATTCTCAAGAGAAGATCCTCCAACCATGAAACCCTAATGCACACAAGAGGGTGCTTTACTACCTTGAAACTTGCGCCCAAGAGAGGTGCACACTTCAGCCCTAGAAGATGTACTTGCTGAAATTTCCAAATGACAAGTGACTTGTGTGTTTCCTCAATGGGGAAATCACCTTTATTTATACTAGTTTGGACAGACCAAAAGTGGTGTCTATTGACACAACAGGGCCGACCTCAATAACTCAGAAAATAATTGATTATTATAATAAACATTAATTATCTTTCACATATGGTGGAGCCGACTTGTACCCTTTACATCACAATTAGGGTTACAGGTAAATCTTACTCAGAAAATATAGCAAGGGATCTCACACATCAACTAGTGCTCAACCACTAGGGGCACGTCCACCTGTGCTCAGCCACAGGGACGTCCTACTCAACAGATCTCTATCTCACTGAGTCCATAGGAGAATCATCTGGAGTACCATCTCAAGCCTAACTCAACTGAGTCCACAAGGCATGAGACCACACGTCATAACAACTCAGTTTAGAGTCTGACGCACACCCATCACATGGGCACCTTCACCCCACACATGGTACACATCATTTCATATCAATCCAGAGAGGAATGACACACCCATCTCATGGGCATCCTCACCCCACACAGGGGCACACATCGTCTCATCTCAGTCCAGAGAGGRACGACACACCCATCTCATGGGCACACCCAACACATGGGCTCTCTCACAGGTCAACTCACTTAGTCTGTGTCCTGGAGGATGTCTAACGAAGCTGTAATCATCAAYAACTTTGTCTTAGGAATTCTTATCATCGTCTCCTTTGCAACAAGAAATGCCTCTTCATCTCACAAAGRAGACGTGAATTGTGTAATTCCTTTTGCATTCTCCCAAAACCTATTGGTGCACCATCTTTCCTTGCCACCCCCCCTCCTCCCTTGACCTTGATTCTGACTTTATGTTCGCCCATACTACTCTCTATGATATCTTTGGGCATCCCCCAACCCAGGTCAACTCCCCTCCCACCCCTTTCTATTTATTCTCATATCGGGATATCAAGAGGCAGTTAGAGTGATGAATATTGGCAAAGCAAGAATCAAGGGGGGGTTTGTAATATTCCTACTCAAATATTTTTAGGCTTTTTCTTAGTTTGACTGTGTTGGCCTCTCRTCAAGCAATTTGCCAATGAAATATTTATAGAGGTTTACTGATATGAAAATTTTATGAATAATTGCAGCCTTGAAAATGTGCTTAWCTCGGGAGCATATAAACCGATATGAAAWGTAGACAGCATATATGTATATATCAGAATTGATGCCTGTGATAAATCTGAACTTAACAGTTGTCAAAAATGTAATACCAGTTCGTCCTCAATAGCCTTTGCAGCATATAATTATCCAAATACTGAGATACCATATGTCTATCTAGCAACAACATGCAACAAACATTACAGAACCTGATATGTATGATAGTTGTGGGCTGTCCTCGCTTGTACAATGAGCAGTTATGCTGGAAAGTCGTTCTGGATGTAACAACTACTACCAACTATGATATATATAAGATTATGTTGAAGTTACGGGCTTGTAGAGAGAGAGGAATCGTTCCAGCACTGGATGTGCAATAACTCCACCACTGCACTCGACCCAGGTAAGAAAAATAGACTGCTAGCACTGGATAACCACTGAGGGGAACTCAGCCCAGGATTATTGGTGAGCACCCAACAATTAATTTCGGCCCCCCTTCTATCAGAAATCGACACCCAGGTCTGAGATAAAGGCGTCCTTGGTAAGAATAATGCCCCCAACACTTGTAATGGCCCTCAACCAGCTCAAACGGTTCTATCCTCAAGGAAGAAAGTGTTCCCAGCAACAAACTCGAATTTCTGAGAGTAAAATTGCCCCACAAGGAGATATCTCGCCCTCTAAAGAAATAAACTCGACCCTTAGTAAAGATATAACCCTGCATATGTCTAGTTCTATTTCTTCAAGCAAATCGACCCTTGCCAGTCTTAGTTCAGCCACCACAAATACTTCTCAACTGTAAATAAAACTTCATTGCTAACAGGAAGAATATTCAGCCTCAATGAAGCACAATGTCGAAACCTGAGCGATTTCGATCTCAACCAGCTAGGGTGTATCGTTGCAACACCGAAACCAGCAAATGCCCAAGGGTTTTCCAAAAACCCTAGACTCTTTCCTCAAGAGCTCTCAAAAATCTATTTTCCAAAATGAGTGAGTGCAAGAATGAGGGGCGCCTCCTCTTTTATTTCTCATTGAATTAATTCCCGCTCACTTTACTTTTAATTTCTTTTAAAGTCACTTTATGCTTGCACACTTTATAATTTTGAAGTGACTTTATTTTGCCTAAGACCCATGTCTCCCTTTTTCCCCTTTTCACTTTATAAAGTCATTTCCTAGGCAAAAGTTGAGTTCCCTAGGTAACTTTCCTAACTTAGCCTACGAGAACCAATTTAGGCTAGCGGAACCATTCCTTATGCTTCCTAGGCCAACGTGGACATTACAGGGTTTCAGGCCAAGTTCTTCAAGCATGGCCTTCACAGCCTCAATGATCAGTGTTATCCATCAAAGTTGCACTAGGATGGACTTCCAGCGAGCCGTCAAAGTTTGAACATTATTGTTCAAAATTCAAAGTTCAGAAGTTCAGCTGGTCATAAAGACCAACCTTTTTCTTTTTTTTTTACATTTCCATAAAAAAATGTAATATGAGATGTTGCATGATGAACTTGTAAAAGGTTTTAGCCACCTTTGTTCTAAGCATGAGTTATACTCTGGAGTGTTTTTTCACTTGTTTATTATATTTTGCCGTTCAGGCAATTTATAATTTATGAGTTTTTTCACTCAATCCCTCCAGAGCTGGAGTATATGCCCATGGTTAGTCCTAAGCATGGATCTAAGCCTAGTGTTTAATGTATAATACCATGCTAAACATACTCCTAGAGTCTTATGGAAATGTGCTAAGTCCCCTTTAAGATTTTTTAATTTTTTCAGTTAATTAAAAATTTGCTAGAATTCGGCAATTTTTAATTAAAAAATAAATATGTATTAAAAAAGTGGTAGTAGGGGACTTAATATGCCATGGGGATGCTCATTTTTGGACCTAGAGCACCCATATTACCTAAGTATCCACTTAGTTGAGTAAAAATAGTGATTTTAATCACTTAAAAATCATTTTTGCTCAAAAAACCCAAAAAAGTCAAAATAAAATCAGAAAAATCAGCAAAAACAAAAATGAAGGAAACATGTGGGGACATGTTGGAGACAAAATAAAGCCTCAAAAGGTTATGTGGCAGCTAGTAGATAACTCTCATTGGTCAAAGCAATAAAGTGGGCAAGTTGTTGGTTGTTTTTTAGCATGTGCTCTAAAGGAAGTGCGCCCCTCTTGGAGAGGTGGTGCATTCTAGAGAGGGCAGCCTACCTCTTGAGAGGTGGTGCCCCTCTACTTCACTATGGCTTCACAAGTGGCGAGTTATGGGGTGTGGGGAGAGGTGGCAGCCCACTCCCTCACACTTGGCTGATTTATTCTTTCAATTGGTGCACCCCTCTCCTACACATGGTGCACCCTCCTTCATTGGGAACTCCACCCATTGCCTATATATTGAAGCATTTCTCCCGTTGCTGAGTTAGTTTGGAGCTTGGGAAGAATTGCTTGTTGTATCTTTGTTATTGTAATACTCTTTCTCATATTGGAATAAAAGAAGACTTTGGAGGTCAAAATTGGTGACTTGGTAGTGTGTGGATGCTTGTAACCATGAGGTGATGTTGTTTCATTATTTTTGCTGTTATATTGTGGTTTAAATTGGCCTTGTAAAGGCACTGTTGCTTACTTGGATAGGAATACTAAACTTGCTTGATTAGTAATCCTTTTGTTTATCTATTAGCGAGATTTTCAATGCATCTTTTGTTTTTCTTAACTAATTTTGTATTGAAGTCTCTCTTGTAGGTGGCACCTTTTTTCTAACCCTCTATTTTGCAAGGATTTGAAGTGATTGATGCTCTACTTGGATATTAGGAGGATCTAGGTTGATGCTTCTATTTTTTTCAAGGCATTTGAAGGAGATTTCTCCACATTTCACCAAAGAAGGACCCCATAGCCCAAAGACATTCCAAGCACAAGCTTGCTTTCTTTTCCTCTCTCTTTAATTTCTAAAAGAAAATCATTTGGTTACTGTCTTGCATGTCATCTAGAGTTGATTTCAAAAATAAATTTTAGTATCTAGTATTGCATGCATGAATCTTAGATTTTGTTTAATTCTTTCTTATTCAGAGGAGTAGATCTAAGTAGTTTTGTTGCAATTTTCTATAATTTTATCAAAGAATCTTAAGATAGAAAGTTGCTTTAGTTTTGCATTTGTAGATCTAGCCACTTAGGAGTTTTAGCTTGCTCTTTTAGGACAGCAAACCAGAAAACCCTAAAGAGCCTAGCTTAGTCTCATTAAAAGCTTCTAAAAGTCTCTAAAAAAGTTGCATTTTTGCATAAGGTAAATTCATAAATTTTTTGGTTAAGTATTCATCCTTTTTCATTTAGTTTCTTAAAGAGTTTTCCATCATTTTCTGATCTTATTCTTTGCTGGTTTTTAGCAGGTCCATCATAAAACAAGGGGAAACTTCGGCGAAATCGAAGCTAAAGTGAAGAAAATCTAGCCCAAGTTGGAACCCTTGAGGACCAAGACCTTCAAAGAATCTTTTGTAATCATTTCCTTTAAATTTGATTCATTTTTCAAGGATCCAAAAGCCTAAAAAGAGAAAAAAAAAAGAACTTAGTTTCTCAGTTGTAATTGGATATAATAAAAGCGGACCTCATAGTGCCCAGTTTCGTCTCCTCCTTTAGGGGGGTTGGTGTGTTTATTTTTATTTTTTTTGATTTCTTGCATTTGCTTTTCTCATACAATCTAAATGAATCAATCAATCTATCTTAACGACAACACTTAGATTAGTTTCATTTCGGAAAGTAACATTTTAATTGCTAGTTAGTTTTCTTTTCAGTTTGCAATTTCAAGTTGACAAATAAACCATCCCCTCAGCTCCTTGAAAGAGGCCTGGTCAGTGTGGATTAGTAATTAGTATAACATTTCAATTTTAGTTATTTATTTCTTGTTTAAAATAAACAAATTCCCCTCAGCTCTTAGTGCAGTTCCTGACCCTTCCAGTTGCGAGCTAGTCTCGATCTGCTGGAAGTAAGTTTCATACACGCTGAGTTGGTCAATGGTTGATAGATTAATTAGGACAATCTCTAAGTAGTATCATTTGTCTAAGACCTCTACCCTGGGTGGAGTGTGTCAAATCACCTGACAACTCGACTTGTTGGATTTGCGGCACACTCAGTCGACAAGTTTTAGATTGGTGAATGATACATAAGGAGGCCCAAACAATCTCATTAACTCAACATCAATTTATCTTAATAAAACACACGAACTACATTGCCCACGATTATCTTTAAGGCACTGGTCTCACATTTACACTAAGCAAAGCCACAAGCTTCACTTTACATTTTGGTTATCTATTTGAAGCAAATTTTAATGTTACTTGCATCTAACAATTGTATCTCAGTATCCTTTTATGCAAGTATATGCTTACTGTTTATATCGTGGTGAATATTTAGTTTATGTTTTATCAGTTTATAATTGATTGTTGAAAAGAATAAACTCCTAGATTTAATTTCTTGTACTTAGCTTAGTTCAAGCCTAGGCTGCGGGGGAGCGCCCCCCCCCCCCCTCATTCCCCCGCTCCCGAAGCGCGCTCCTCCCTAAAGGAGCGCTTAGGAATTGCGCTTCCTGCCCAGGGAGCTTTCGCTCCCTGAGCGCTCCCTCCATTAAAAAAATGCTCCCTAAGGATTCCCCTTCAATTCACGCGTGTGAGGCAAGAGAGGGTATTTTGTTTGTTTGTTTTGGGAGTGAGTGGGAACCAAGACAAGGTTCCATAAGAGAGGAAAAGTTATGGCTAGGGTTTCTAAGGGAATAAAACACTGATTCACTCCATTTTTCTCTCATTCTATTTCTCATTTCACTCATCTTTGCTAGGAGGGTTTTGAGAGGGTTCTTGCTAGTTATTGATGGGATTGAGGGAACATTGAAGGAGAACGAAGGGAGATTTGAGA
>ML792211.1:600491-613414 GCA_009831015.1 Picea engelmannii | reverse complement strand
CCACCTAAACATGTGCATCAAAGTTACCTCATCAAATTAAACAGGTACTCAAAGACCCTATGCAATTGACAAAGTTTAGGTATGGGAGGAGTATCATAAAAATCCTATTGGGTGAGCCAAAACCCTCAAGTAAGGGATGCTTCCAAAGCTAACCCTTTCAAGGTCATGTAGTGGATATGAGGTGGATGGGGATATTCAAATGCCTCAAATATTAGAGTGAGAGTTACCAAAATACCTGACTTACACTCATGGAGCAAGACCCAATGTCTTCCTGAAGCAAGATGGTGTGGTGAATGCCGTGGTGATGGATCCAAAAGTGTGGTGGTGAAGTGGGTCTCCAACTGTGCAAGTGGACATCATCGTCCAATCTGTCTCTCGGTACTCCGTGTCTGCAACCTGATGTTGAATTTCTAGACTAGTTTACAACTGTAGTAAATAAGTAGGATCTCAAGAAGATTAACCAAGCACAAATTACAAAACAAATTATGGGTCTGCTCGTTTTTCCATAGGCAATGTTCTTTCATTGCCACCCAACCATAGGCATCCTCAAGTGCCAGCCCCGAGCAGAGCATAGTAGTTTACCCTGGGAAACCCTTTTTCAGAAGGGGAGAAAATCCAGTACCTTCTTATAGAGAAGATCCATGCCAAAGAAAAAATAACCAAGCTCTATTCACTAGAGAAAATCAATAAGAAAGAGTCCAGCAATAACTCAACACACCTCTAGCGCACCACCAAGACTAAGAGATATACCCCAACTAGACATGCGCCTTCCTTCCTTCATTGGAATGTAGCAGCTGCAGCTCGCACTTAGACTTGCGCCCTTTTTCAGAGTGGAGAGTGTGTGTGTAAATGAGCTAGCGTCCACTCTTATTCATACTAATCTGCCAGTAAACTTTTCCAATGGGGCCGACCTGTCCTTTTTGGAAAATACATTTACTTTACCTTTTCTAGTAGGTCGACTTGACTTCTGAAGCAATGGATTTCTTTTGGGGCTTCTTCTAATTCTTTCAATGGTTTTCCTTTGACGTCTTGGCATCTTCTTCTATAAGAAAGGTTGTCCTGGAGGTGAATACCTCCCGTGGCTACCAGAAACATCAACACTCCCTCTTAGCCAGGGAGGTATTCTCCATGATGTTTTTCCTTTGGTTCTCATAGCCTCATAGGCTAAGCCATGGTCCTCCGACCATGCCATGGTCATGCAGACCATGCTACTGGTAGCATCATCACGTCACACATGGCTACACCCAATGTGGACCTTTTCCAGGACTTCATGACCACTAGAATACATTAGGACCTACTCGCCCGTAGTGTGGCACTAGGACCTACTCGCCTGTAGTGCATCGTCAAGGACCTACTCGCCCATGACGTGTCCACTTGGTCAACTCCCAAGGGACGTGTCCTCATGGTCTACTCCCATGGGACACTGGGTGCCACCCCAGGACAACTTGTCACTATAACAAGTGTCATGCTCAACTCCGTTTCAGAGGAGCGTTATCCAAGTCAACCTAACCCGATATGGGGAGAAGATCAGGGGCGTCCCCACAGATCAAGCTAGCCCATCCACTTGGGAAGAAGATCAAGGGTGTCCCCACAGATCAACCCAGCCCATCCACCTGGGGAGAAGACCCGTCTTAGGTCAACCCAGCCCAACATAACTGAGGAGAAGAGTCGTTTCAGGTCAAACCAGCTCAGTCCATCGGGTGGAAGATAGGGAGAAGGCACAACACACTCACAGATCTACCTAGCCCACTGCCCTGGGGAGAAGATCTAGAGAGTGTCCTCACAGGTCGACCCAACCCACTACTTTGGGGAGAAGACCTGGAGAAATATCTCAACCACATGGGTTGCAACCCAAAGGTCGTTGGGCACCAACCCAGTACAACTTATCAGTCCGTCGATAAGTGTCATACTCAACTCAGTCCATCGAGGAGTATCGTCACATCAGAATGTCTCACGAAGCTGCAATCATCAATACTCCCTCTTAACGAGAGGGGCATTCCACTCCAAGTTTATCACGAAAGTACTCGAACTTCGACTTGGCAAGAGGCTCGGTGAGAACATCTGCAATCTACTCATTTGTAGGAAGGTACTCCACTAGTACTACCTTCCTCTGCACCATATCTCGAATGTGATGAATCATGTTGGGATCCAATATCTGACCAGACAATCCTGCAAGGAGCTTTCGAAGCCACACTGCTTCGCATACTGCCATACATACTGCAATATACTCTATTTTTGTGATACTCAAAGCCATAGAAGTTTGTTTCCTGCTACAACAAGAAACGACGACAGATCCAAAAATGAAGCAACACCCTGAGGTGCTCTTCCTGTCAACTGCGCTCCCTGCCCAATCTGAATCAACATATCCCTGCAGTCTCATATCAACACTTGAAGCATGTCTCAGGCCATATCCAATTGTGTCTCGCACATATCTCAACACATGATTCGCAGTCACCTAATGTATCTACCTCGACTGACTCATGAACTGGCTAAGTGCACTCACTGCATAGCAAATATCCTGTCTGGTATTAACTAGATACATCAATGATCCAATCAGATGTCGATACATAGTCGGATCAATCAGGTCTGAATCGGAAGAAGACTCACTCAATTTCTTCAGATTCATCACTATCGGTGTGGTCACAGACTTACAGTCCAATATTCCAAATCTCCTCAAGATCTTAACTGTGTACTTCCTCTGAATTAGGAAGATCTCATCAGTTCTCATCAACAACCTTATAGTACAGGTTGGCATCAACAACACTCTTGTTGAAAACCCAAAAACTCACCAGGCATACATCAATCCTCGCATACCCAACACGAGGACATAGGATTCCTTCCCATGAATCACGAAACCATTTGGCTACTCGATATACATCTCTTCCTCAATCTGGCCATTGAGGAAAGTTGTCTTCATGTCCATCTGATGTAATCTCCAACCCAAGGTTGAAGCAAATGCAATAATCGTTTGAATGGAGGTATATCGAGCAACAGGAGCAAAGGTCTCCTCATAGTCCATTCCCTCCACCTGAGAGAATCCTCTGGCCACAAATCCCGCTTTGTGCTTCTCGATGCTCTCGTCAACTGCATTTTTATTTTATAAACTCACTTGGAAGTCACCACAGACTTCCCTTTGGGTCTTGGAACAATATCCCACACATCATTCTTCATGATGGACTGATACTCCTCCATCATGGCATCTCTCCATACTAGCTGAATGGATGCCTCCTCACAACAAGAAGGCTCAGAATCAATGATGTGGCTCATAGCTGCAACATAGTTCGAGAATCTCTGAGGTCTCTTACTTTCTCTGAAAGTACCACGAGGAGAGCATATCTCTCTGGCTCTTCCAGAGTTTGATGAACCCAGGCAGGCCTCTGCCGGCCTACTACAATATCTCTAGGAACATCAACAAGATGTACTGGATCAACAGGCTCAACCGTCTCCTTCTAAGCTACTGAAGGGAAAGAAGACACCATCTCCTCCTGTGTCTCACTGTCAATCTGCATGTGAGATCCTCTAAATCTCTTGAAGGCGACCTCCTTCTCAAAGGAAACATCCCTGCATACCTCATTCTGTCTCCGACCTGGGATGTAGATCTAATATGCCTTCGATGATTCACAGTACCCGACAAATGTACCCTTCCTGACTGAAAGGTCTAACTTCGTCCTTTTTTCCTTAGTTACGTGATTGTGAACTGGATATCCTAAAGTGTCCAACATGTCCCTGTGACCAACCTGTCATAGTTATTGCCACTGTCTTATCCATGAGACCGGATCCACTCAAGGAAGCAACTGTCAATCTTGTACAAACTCTGGTCAGACTGCTTCATGTCTCAAACCAGAGATCATCTAATAAATTGTCTTCTGCAACCGTCACTATATCTCCTTCTCATAGCTATCACTGGTGACCTGCCTTCGTGGTAACCTGCCTAGAACAAGGAACAAGAACAACAATATTTCCATGGAAACCTCCATTGAATTTAACAAGATAACCTGCCTGAAACAAGAACAACCAAAACAAGAATATCTCCTCGAGGGAAGATCAACTTAGCTTGCAACTAAAGACTGTTGTCATAGCTACAACACCTACTTGTAATGTAGGAAATCTAACATACTTGAAATGTAAGTTAGAGGCATATCAATTTAAACAATCAAACCTGGAGTCTTCACTTCCAGGGAGAGTGCGTTGTTCCTCTGAATGCATTGGATCTGAGGTCCCCCCTTGGATCTATGATTGCTTCTTGGACAAGGATCCTTAATCCTGCAAACACCCTGATGATAATGATACAATTTAAAAAAAATATATACAAGTGCGTACCTCTAAAATTGTAGCATTCTTTGGTTCTGGTGCAAATTCATCCACAAATGAGTAGCCTCAAATTAGCCTTAGGTCAGACTTCAAAACTTTCTTTAAAAACAATATGAGCCTGTACCAAACTTGCACCGGGGTATTCTTCAGAAGTCTGCCATAAATTTGCACTTCAAACCTAATCTTGTAGACTGCAAGGCTCGACCTACAGTATCTAAGGTACAAACCTCAAACTAGGCCTAAACTCGGCCTTAAATTACACCTATAATTTATCACAGAATTTACCTTACAATTTTTCAAACTGCCACACAAAAAACATGCCAAAGGCACCTGCAAGTTATCTTAGAAGAAGGTCATATTAAATTGTGTTTCTTTCATGCTGTGGCAGCCCTAGTAGGGCTACTCCTGGCTGCAGTTTGCTGTTAAGACCCTAGACAGGGGTTTGACCAGGGCTAGAGGCTTGCGACAACCCTTAAATTTCATCACGAGACTGTTAAGGAACTCAACCCTTCTCTTCTGCCAGCAATAGGGCTCTAACAATCCTTAGCTTTTGTGCAATGGTCATCTTCAAGACTTGCTCTGATACCATGTTGAATTTCTAGACTAGTTTACAACTGTAGTAAATAAGCAGGATCTCAAGAAGATTAACCAAGCACAAATTACAAAACAAATTATGGGTCTGTTCATTTTTCCATAGGCAATGTTCTTTCATTGCCACCCAACCATAGGCATCCTCAAGTGCCATCCCCGAGCAGAGCATAGTAGTTTACCCTGGGAAACCCTTCTTCACAAGGGGAGAAAACCCAGTACCTTCTTATAGAGAAGATCCATGCCAAAGACAGAATAACCAAGCTCTATTCACTAGAGCAAATCAATACGAAAGTGTCCAACAATAACTCAACAATGTAAACCCTAGCGCACCTCTAGCGCACCGCCAAGATTGAGAGATATACCCTAACTAGACATGCGTCTTCCTTCCTTCATTGGAATGTAGCAGCTGCAGCTCGCACTTAGACTTGCGCCCTTTTTCAGAGTGGAGAGTGTGTGTGTAAATGAGCTAGCGTCTACTCTTATTTATACTAATTTGCCAGTGAACTTTTCTAGTGGGGCCGACCCATCCTTTCTGGAAAATACATTTACTTTACCTTTTCTAGTAGGTCGACTTGACTTCTGGAGCAATAGATTTCTTTTGGGTCTTCTTTAATTCTTTCAATGGTTTTCCTTTGACGTCTTGCTAAGTTGCAGGAAACGCCCCCCCCCCCCTCGGTTTCGGGCAGGAAACCGGTACGAAACTCGGAAACCGGTACGGTACGGCCAGGAAACGCCCCCGGTCGTACCGTACGACGTTTCCCGATTTGGAAACGTCGTATGGTACGGCCAAGGGCGTTTCCTGGCCGTACCGGCCCATACAGTCGACGTTTCGGGCGTTTTTGTGGTGAAATAAGAAAAAAAAAGGGGGGCCATGGGATCCCGAAACAGTCAAATATATATATTTTTTGTATTTTCTATGTTTTTCTTGTATCATTATTGCAATTTTTTTGCATCATTATATTTGTTTTGCAATATAATGTCTTATTTTAAATATATATATATATATATATATATATATATATTTTTTTTTTATATACGGCGTTTCCCCCGGCATTTCCTTGGACGTTTCCATTTTTGGGGGGCCTGTTTCGTACCGTCCCGGTTTTGGAAACTTGGAAACGTTTCCCCGTTTCGTGCAACTTAGACATCTTGGCATCTTCTTCTATAAGAAAGGTTGTCCCAGAGGTGAATACCTCCCGCAACTACGAGAAACATCAATACCTGAGGGCCTCGAGACGTGATCTCCTTAGTCATCCCTAGAAATTGGGGATAACATCTGGAAACTACTTGGGGACATGTGCTCACCGTAGAGTGCATGAGAACCTCAGTATCTTCTGAAGAGACCTGTGCCTACAGACACTGAGACAACAAACTATTAAGTGTAGGATGGCTCACTCATTCTTTGTCCATATAACAAAATCCAAAACTTCAAAATCGTCAATTAATCTAGGAAAAGAAATTTTTTGCATTTTTTCAAAAATTTCTAAACTAACATGTAGTATGTTGAAAGCAATATGCAAATAGAGAAAAACGAAAATGAAATGAAACTAAACTACCATGAGCAAGCAAGATGTAGATGCATGGGAAAATAAGATGACCTACCTACTTACCTTGGGCTTGTGGCCCTGAAGAATAAAGTTTTGTAGATGTCAAGTGAAGTCGTATAGTTGGTGCAGCTAGTTGGTCATCTCATCAAGGTACCTTCTTCTGTGCTTAATCATAAAAAATATCAAGGACAAGTTAAGCACATAATAATCATGAATATAAGGAAGCATATAATCAATCATAGGAAACAACTCATAGAGATGGGTGGGAGGGAGGAAATCCTGTTGGAAAGAACGTCCACAAGCTCGATCAATTCACCTCAAAGTGTGACTATCGCATGTAGGCGACGATTAATCTTCATCCTCATTCTCATAATCACTGCTCCTTGAAGACTGTGAAAGGATGAGAGATCCCAAAAAGACCCCATGATTTCCTTGAGAGGGAGAGATGAGGTAAGAGATAAGCTCAGGTCTAGAGAAAGAATCCTTTTGAATACCCAAAATATGTTGCTTCATCACTTGCAAGTCCTTGCAAAAATCCCCAAGATGAAAATATTGCTTCTTTGTAGTATGAATATGTCGCTGCTTTGGAATGGCCATGTATTGGTGTCCATCTAAATCTAAGGGTGAAGGTGACTGAGAGTTTTCATAGAACAAATGTGCATCCCCAAGAGGATATGCATGACAACTCCCAAAGGATGACTTAAGATCACCCTGAGTATGCTGCGACAAGTCATCTTCGTATGGATGGAACAAATCTGTAACCATATCATCATCAGGCTGCCAAACATTTGAATCATATACACATGAAAATGAGTCCTCTGAAGATGACAACTCAAACCCTTTTGCTCGAGAGCTACTTTCAATGTCGTAAATGGGATCTCTATAAAAAACGAAACAACTCGGATCCCATCTACGTCTCCCAACATGTATGAAATCATCAATATGCTGATCAACCACATTAGAGAGGTTCTCCATGTGATCATCTGCATCATCGAGGCTAATCATTTCTTCATCTTCATGTGCAGGAAAAAGGTAAGTCAAGACAACTTCATCTTCATCAAGTGGGAGAAAGGATACCAATGTCTCATCCTGCTCATTCGGATGTTGTACTTCCTTAGGGTCTTCTTCTTCTTGGCAACTTTCTTCATGGATCTTTTCTTCTAGCACCTCTTCTACAGTGGGTGGATGATACTCTTCTTCAGTTTTGCATTCCTCACTTATTGTCTTGTCATCCATCGGAAAACCTTCTCTATAAAGAGCGTCTTTGAGCTCTTAGAAAGTATCTTGCAAATTCTGAGTAGCTAGCCGACAATGCTTGATAAATTCTTGAATGAGCTTTGTAGAAGATCGGATACTTTTCGGATCACACGAGTGTGCAAGCTAGTTCCTTTGACTTGATTCCAGAGAAGATAACAAAATTTTCATTAGCACATCTTCATGCAATACATTTATACTCGAAGCGTACTTCATACATTTCACAACATGGGTGACTGCTAGAGTTGGGTCACCACTGAACTTGGGATAACTTTCCCTCCACTATGCAGAGAAATGATTTGGATATCCAGGGATATTCTGAACATCAATAGAAGGGTACACCTTATGGAGTGCCCATGGTAAGTCTCGTGACACCATGGTTCTATTACTTAGGGTAATACCTCAATGGAGTCGCTAGATGAACTTTATGAAAAGGTCATCAAAAAATAGAAAAGAGAACATCCCTCAAATGGAGTCGTCATGCAAGATTATGGGAAAAGGATTTGCGATGAAAGCTTTCCAAAGTGTCGTTAGGGAATGAAAGAGGATTCAAAATCCTCCTTGGCAACAATGCCAAAATGTTATTGCACATATTTTAGGTTGGGCAAAGCTCGACCCAATCCACAAGATGGAATGAACTATGGGAGAGTCTACCCACTGTCGTCGTAGATAAACTCTCCCCTCACTTTAGTGAAGGAGAAATCCTACACAAGGGGGGAGTCCTGGGTGACCCTAGGGAGATTGAGATGGAAAGTGAGGTGATGAAGGATGATGTCCCTATAGGTCAAGTTGTGGAGAGATGGAAGGCTTGGGATGAAGTCTTGTTGATGAGGGAAGGTTGCCAAGAAGTAGTATATCTACAAAAGATTGTTGTACCTGCTCAAGACACAAGAAAAGACAAGTATACAAGCCAAGATATCCGATGGAAAAGAAAGTGAAGCTTTCTGTCCTATATAGCAGCAGTAAACAATGATATAATTCAGCAAGTAATTGATAATCAAAGCTGCTAAATAAGTCACTAAAAGTCTAGTTAAAGATGCAAGAGATAAGCTAGCAATGTCTAGTATAACTCAAGTGAGATAGAGCAAGACTTTAGCAACAATATAGGGTTGTTCAAAGATGTTATTGCAGAGATATTATAACAGCCTTATGGCTTTAGAAAAAGATTGCTATAGGAGAAAATTCCAACCACCAAAACTTACAAGTAAACCACCCAAACGATGCTAAATGACAAGTAGGTTTTTATGGCAACTTTCTAGCAAATTCTGATGGTTGAAAAGAGAGCAAAAGTAAAAGTTTGAGAGCAATTTGCTGCAGCTCTAATGGCTGTAGCTTTAATATTATAACAACAGTAAGATATACTTAGCCAAAGAGGACGCCCTAGTGGTTCAAGTAGGCATATAAAACATACACTTGATTACACTTTGAACCAAATCAATATCTCGTTAAATCACGTTTTCCAATGCAAGTAATTTATTTCTCCAATGCAATTTTCAGATTAGTGCCTTTAATCTATTGGGTAGATGGAATCTTGGATGTGATAGTTAGACCTGCAATATCTCTAGGGGTGTAAACCCTTTTACTCCCTAGGGCATGCAAACCAAACTAAGGTAAATCTAGGAGGGTGTACACCCTTGTACTCCTCCTAGCAACCTTGCCAAAAATAACTTATCAACCAACAAATGAAATGAAACTTAGTGGAGGGTGTATGCACTTATACTCCTCCTAGGGTTTCAAACAAGAATAGCATGGAACAAGAAGAAAATACCAACTAATGCAGAAATTTCCTTACCAATTCCACAAGATGCAAGATCAAACCCTAATTTACCAAGTAAATTCCACCACAAAGAAAGAGACAAGCTTCCAAGAGATAGCACACCACTTTCCTCCACAAGATCAACACTTAGCATCCAAAAATTGCATAAGAAAGAGAGAAATTGATTTTTCCCAAATAGGGCGAAAATTTCAGCCAGATATCTTCTCCAAGATGGGAGAGTTATGTCTCAAATGAAATGAGTTTGATCTTTATTTATACCAAAACTCTAAGATAACGTTTGTCCACTTAACAAGGGTAAACCACAAAATAAGGGAGACATTTCCCTTTATTATGCCCCTTTACAAATTTTAAATTTAACTTGCACATAAGAAAACCCTAAAACATGACGTCATCCCTGTTGCCGTCCTTATACACACTGGCAAACGTGAGCTAAGTCCTGCTCACTTAGTGTGTCCTCGAAGGCACAATGCCTAGGTTCAAAGTCCACGCTGTCACTTTGACTTGAACCTCTTTCGTCTAGGCTAACTCCTAGGGAAGCCAAGGGGGGTAGACCCTAGTTACTAGATGAGATTTAGAGTTTAAAGTTCTAGGAGTTGGTTTGAATTAGTTAAATGGTCAGGGGGGAATCTAGCCTATGATGTCAAACAACAATGCAAGATGCAACAATATAGGATGACAGTCAAAACCTTTTCCTAGGACAACTAAGACTAGTGCCTAAGATTGGGCAAGGGGTCAACTAGATTAAGGGGAGATTAATTACAATAGATTTACAAAGATTACAAAATTACAACAATATCAAAGTACAGATTAGATACAAAAGAATATGTAAGATATACAAAGCTAAACTAAACTAGATACAATGGATACAAGATATACAATATACTAACAAGTTGCTTGAATGTGTAGGAAGTGAAGATACTCAAGATAAGATAATCATGAACACATCAAGCCAAGCATGCTCACAATAGATCTTACTCTATTGGACTGCTTATCAACGACACATAAGACGAAAATCACTCAAGACCCAGTAAAGAGAGTGCCTCTAGGTGGATGCGCGACTTCTTGAAGGATCACACTACCAATTAGAGGAACAACAATATAGATGAAAAGCTTGAAAAGTAAAGTGTTCCAGATGATAGATGTAACCACTTAGATAATTATTCCACAACACATAAAATGACTTGCATGTAAAAGTAGATATGAGATCAATGTGCTTGCAAGTGTAAAGTAAATTGCCAATGTTGTAGACCAAGGATTAAGTTAAGTGGTTAAGTGAGA
This sequence comes from Picea engelmannii, assembly GCA_009831015.1. NCBI lineage: Eukaryota > Viridiplantae > Streptophyta > Pinopsida > Pinales > Pinaceae > Picea > Picea engelmannii. Next base: position 602,656 of record ML792211.1, on the reverse strand, counting down.
TTTATTTTAATCCTATCTAAGTGTCAACCAAATACTTTCGTCCCCCAATAACCAAGTGACTGTTGGGTGCTCAAGAAGATAGGAAACGAGGCCCACCCTAGCTCCGCAGGTCAGTCCTAAGATCAGAGTACTCTTGGAAAGGACGCCACGTGCCACGAGACCGTCCCCGGCCTAGCACCTTCCGTTGCCTTCCTATGACCCCATTTTAAATGGCGAAGATGGTTAGTAAAGGTGCCCTATTAAGTCAAATAAATTTTAAACCTATGAGCTAAGTATTGAAATGCTTGATTGCTTAAAGCTTGCTAAAAAATGATGCCAAATGTATTATTATGAATTTTATATCCCGGAAAAGGGCCTAGGGGACCCAAAACTAAAATTGAGAGTTAAGTTCTTAGATTGTGAGATTATCGTATGTAAAGTGTAAAGAACTTAAAACAACTTGAAAAGCGATTACTTTTAAACCTTTAAGAAGCCCATCTTTGCATGCATATGTGAAAAATAAGTACTTGAGAAATAAATGACTTGCATGCACGAAAAAGTAAAGATTTAATCTAAAAGCCTCCACGGGCTCTAAGCTAGCATTTAGGTGTGAGGTCTACTCTAGATAATTTTAACTTTAAGCATGCATGTAGATACCACAACTAACTAGCTAAACTATGAAGTAAAGACATAAAAGAAACTAAACTAAAGCTTGGAAAGCGAAAACTGAAAAGAAAAGAATGCAAGCCACTTGGGTACACTCCTTCAGGCTTGCTTACAGTGGTTTAGATAGAAGAGAAGAAGAGGATAGAGTTACCACTTTGAAAGGAGGTACTTAGAAGTGTGTTGTGAAAGAAATCGGGCAGCATGCACCCTTAACCTAGCGAGAACCTGCAAAAATCAACAAGCTATTGCTTGTTGATTTGTGTTGCAACACACTCACAATGTTAAGGAAATTTTCTGTTTTGAAAAAGAAGTTTCCCGCATGTAAAAACCAGAAAATTATATGAATTTATTGACCTATCTAAGTAAATTAGCACCCAAAATCAGCATATGATAAGAAAAGAAAAATGAACAGAAAAAGCTGTGAAGTTTTAGTGATAGATGAGAGCAAATCCTTGCTTGGATCTATCCCAACAACTCTCTTCAAGATGACCTGCAAACTTCAAATAGAATGTGAGACAAAGTAGATAATGGATTGGATGCATTAATACCACAACAAAGTTAATATTATAAATGAATACAATGCATATGGGTTAGCAATCATAAATTTTCTAAACCCAACTAAGCAAACAAAGTTTTACTTAAGCAATGCTACTCTATGATCATAATAATATTTGAAGAAAAGAGCAATATCACCTCGCAAATAGATGGAACATGTAGACAAAGTCCAATACTCCCCGATTCCTCCAAAGCAATTCTTTATTATGAATGGAAGAGGTTGTAGCAACAAAGTTGCTCCAAGCTCTTCAAGAACAAGTGAACCAAAGCAAGATGACAATGTGTGTGTGTGTGTGTGTGTGAGAGAGAGAGAGAGAGATGGAGAGAATTTGGTAGCATCACAATACTCAGAGGAATGGTCTGGAATGAATGAGGGAGAGGTTTCTTTTATAGCAAGAGAAGGCCAAGAGACCCCTCTTAGATCTCCGACAAGTGTCAAAATCCAAACTCATGAGGAACTCCAACCAATGAGGGTGTGAGATTTTAGGTTGAGTGAGAATTGGCAAGAAAGGAGAGTGGAGGGTGAGTTGGCCAAGCAAGAGGGGCGCATTGGTTGAGGGAAGGCCCATGACTTGCTTTGAAAGCAAACTCCACCTTTTTAATAAGATGTTTCCACTTTTCCTCAAGAGGAAAGGCGCAACTTCAAAGAGGAAAGCGTGAGGAAGTGAGGGAGTGTGGTTTGAGTGTGTTGAACACACTCTTAGGAGTGACGTGGAGGCATAGGGAGGGGTGCACCTCATGAGGAGGGGCCCATGACAAGTTTTAGAAAGAGTTGCCAACTCTCTCAAGGAGTGGGGACACATTCCCCAATGGGGGTGCAAATCCCAAGGTAGTTTTAAATTAAAAGTGAGTAAAGGAGGTGAGTGTTGGTTAGGAAAGGGGTTGGGTAGGTTAGGGAGTCTCTCTCAACCATTAGTCACCTTTACTTTACCTCAAATGATCATTAATTACAAAATTGACATTTT
>ML792211.1:584372-595346 GCA_009831015.1 Picea engelmannii | reverse complement strand
TATATGGAAGGTCAAGGATCATGGATCTCGTGACGCGACATGGAAAACTGACACCATTTTTAATTTTGGGCACAAAACCTGATGTACGCGGGCTATAGTGGTGCAACCTGCGTATACACATGTTGTATAATAGTTAGGGCGTGTATAGGTGGAAAAATATTATTTTTAGCTCTGGGAACTGCAAACAGGGACTTCAAGTCTGCATAGGAAAATGGAAAAAAGGCCTTCTGAGAAAATTTGCATAGGGTGAGGCAAATCTTGCTATAACACTCTCTCTAATCCATGAAATCCTATGCAGACTCTGTCTTTGAAGCAAAAAACACGACTAAACCAATCCTATACCTAACCTTATACGGGAACCAACCCTGGCTTAGGCCAAGCTATCTCTGGGAAAATTGTCCGAGTGCCAGCCAGATAAGACATGCTGGCTCTTAACCCTCAAGATTTGGAAGTGAGAAAATCTAGGGGTTAACAGGACCCAAAATAATTTCTGTGCCGGAGAGTGGAGAATTCTTATGAGTCTCCTCTTTACATTGCAAAAGCTTATCCACAATTTTAAGAATTGAAATCTCAGCTATTAGTTAATGAAGTTTACATTTAACCTTTTTAGGTTACCTAGTTGCGTGCTAACATTAGGAGGGACCATGATCTAGGAGATTTGAAAAAATACTCACCATCTCGAGTGCATACAATGGAAATGAAAGTAGAATTATGGAAAAATTCATTATTATAAATTTTGAAACTTTTTGATCAAAACCTCTTCCTATTGTATTCTTATTTTCTTGCTCAAAATCATTTACTAATTATAGTATATTACTGACATTATTCCAATTTTCAACAAAATGTATGATAAATCCAACAAATCAGATCACATATGTTAAGACCTTGCAGTCATTGTTTTGCAGGGAGATTGACCGACCTCCTCTTTTGTCAGGAATGCCACCTCTGTTGTTTTGGGATACACGCATTCATGGAAGTGAGGTAAAGGACTCTTTGAAGAGTTACAGCAATCTATATGAAGCAAAAATGGCTTGTGAATTGATCAAAATGATGTTAGAGTATGGTATTCCTGGATACCAAATTGGTGTAATTGTTCTCTACAAATCACAGGTACATGTTCTGTTTTCATAGTTCTCTCTTTCACACATCTGTCATTACTGTAGTGGATTAATAGAACTGAGGAATATGATATTCTATGAAATAATAGGTTTATGACAAGTGATTGTAATTTCTCTCTTGCAGGCAAATCTTGTCCAGGAGCTTCTTTCTCAAGGCTCCAGTTTTAAAAGAAACAAAATAAATACATTAAAAGTTAAACCTACCAAAGACTTGGAGTGCCAGGAATCAAAAACATATGCTTCAACAAGATGTGAAGATGATAGTTTTAAAAAACATGCATATTTAGGTGCAGAAGTACAGATATCAACAGTTGATGCATTTCAGGGAATGGAAAAAAATATTATTCTATTGTAAGAATGCCTCAGCTTTATGTTTGCAGAAATCTTTTATTTGTTGATTGGTGTCAAGATTTTTCAAATTCATTTCATATTTGATGTTACATAGATGTTTTTATCCCTCAATAGTTTTTATTTCTCTTAACTCAAGAAACAAAAAGCAAGCAACCAGATTATCCAACAATTTAGTGTGTAGCACGTCTAGCCTTTTTTTTTGTTTGCAAGCATGTTTCTTGTTCAGTTCCCAATTAATCTACATCCTAACATACATTGACAATATAGCCTGAATAATTTTTGGCTTACTAGGAATTAGTTTTTCTTCTGTGGTGTTCTTTTGCAGGTCTTGCTGTCGAACCAATGGCTTAGGTTTTCTGTCTTCACCTAACCGTCTAAATGTAGCTCTTACAAGAGCTCGGCACCATTTAATTGTTATTGGTAAGGCATCAAATTTGAGAGGTAGTCCTTTCTGGAGAAAGCTGTTGTCCGATGCTGCAAGGTAATCCTGTGTTTTGCTTTTATTTTTATATAGAGAAAATTGGGAACTTAAACCCTCGTTTTATGATATCTTTCTTCCTAAACTATTCAATTTTGTTAAAGCATAGAAAGAATATTATCATTTGTAATGTATGGAGGGAAATCATGCTCCTAGAAATGAAATGAAATTATATTAATGTCCATGAGTGACTAAAGTTGGTCAACGGGACTCAAAAGTTCAACAGGGAAAAAGCAATGAGGGAGTGCCTAGAGCATCTACAGGGACAAGAAATATAGAAAACCAAATTTAAAACCCAATAGGGTTTGAATCAGAAAGGGTAAACCCTAGACAATATAGAAGATATAGAAACTTTGTAAGCAGAACATACCTATAGCAATATAAGCAAAGCCATGAGGGATGAGATCCTAATTGATGTCCAAATTAGAGGAGGTACTAACATCTGTATCAACCACAATGAAAGTGGCAATGCTGACATTGATAATGCCTTTTGAAGAGTCATTGGGGCTAAGAGGACCTGCTGTGCTATTCAGGGGTGCATTGGGAATGCTTTGCTATGGCTCCTCTAACATTCAAGGTCAGCGAGTCACTTGAAGAAGAAGTGAAATTGGTGATGTGCAACTGTCCACAAAGCTTGAGCAAGGAATGGGGAACGATAACTGCAAATATGCATTGATTGTGTTTTAGTAAGTGCATAGACTGATTGACCATTAAGGCCCAAGGGTTCTTTTTAACATTATTTTCTTTTGGAGGGTTAATTCCTCCCAATAAGGTTGGTCTATAGTGTTATGAATTGTTGTGGATTACTCCCTATTCTTAAATTGTTAAGGTGGTCCTAAAGCAAATGCACCTACTTGGTTATTATGATGATATTGGTGATCAACCATCTTACTATAGCCTCATGTGAGGTGATTCTCTATAAAATGAACTAATTACTTTGTGGCCTTCTATTTCGTTTGAAACTGCAACTTATATTACTTTAAATAAACATCGGAGTTACAATTGTTAGACATATGGGTTATAATGGAGGGGTATAAGAGTTACATGAAAAACCTCATCCTATGAAAGCTATGAAGGCTAATATATGAGATTATTCCCCAAGGGGCATGGAGTTTACATCCTTTCGAAACACATCAATTTAGCTATAACTTGGAGTGCTAGATCATTTTTTAAAGCTCTCAATTCGGCCAATTGTAGGTGGGAATTGTCTCCTTGAGTAGTTGTTGTGCATTGCTTTTTCCAAAGGAATGGTAAAAAAGACAATCACATCATATGCCAAAACATTTTGCAATAGTCCCAAATCATTGAAACATCACCTAGGAGGGGTCCTCTCCAAGCTAGGGGGTTGTGAACAAGTAACTGTATTATGATTGAAACCATTCCAAAAAAGTCCTGGCACTTAGACACTAACATAAGGCATGCCTTGCTATTTCTTTTTTTTTGAAATTGAATATACAACAAGGGTTATTATCTCAATTTCGCTCACAAGCGACATTTTGGTGAGTATTCACTAAAGCATCACTAGTTGGAAATAATGCAACATAACAACACTACCTCATGGCTACTTGACACACCTTAATGAGCGAAACCAACCTTAGAAGTTGGATTTTTATTCATTCTCACAACCAACCTTTTCTTTCATTCGCGAGACTTGTGCAGGATATGCTTCGATACCCGCGCAACTGCGGCAAAGCACATGAGAGCGACCTCTTCGAAGGATTAATGACGAATAGGCCTCGCTCTGGTGGCTCTACGATGGTGTACAAGGTGAATTTGAGATCTCATCTCATCAATGATGAGTACTTTGACCTCCCAAGGGTATTAATCAAGCATTGGATATCCCATTTGAATGAGRACCATTCAYRTTGGAACTATTTCTTCATTAGAGCTCATAATTTACCTATAAATGAAAGCCATAGGGTAGCATTTAAGAAAAAGAAGAATTGCAAGGTTATGTTGGAGGAATGAGCTTGGAGATCAATCATCTCAGTCTCTCATCTCTACCATTCATTGTCCTCATGCTTGCTTGTATTATTTCCTCAAGGAATCAAGACTTCTTCATTCACCATAGCTAGAGAGAGCTTTCAAGAAGGAAAATGATCCATCCCAAGGTGAGTGTTGGAGCCTACTTTCCTCCGATCATTCTTATCAAGTGATATTACACATTTTATGCATTTCCATTGGACTAATATATGTGTGTTGTTGTTTCCCTCCAATTTTTGTGTTTGAACTTTGAACAACATTCTTGTGGTTAAATTTGTAATCTAGCTACATGCATGCTACTTTGTTGCTTGCTGTTATAATATTCTCGTGTTTGTCCCACAACTAACGATTTCCTATTGTTTAAAATTTAGCCTACATCCTAACTAAATCAAGGGGGTTTTTCTTAAACTTTTGGGTTACTTCGAAAGTGTTTACACCATGTTTGGGGGTGCTTCATGAGATTTGGGGTACATGGTGTATGTTCGGCCACTGGATGGTTCAAGATGGATTGTAGCATGAGAGATGATCCATGATGGATATGCACAATTGAGATAGCTTGCTGAGTGGATGCTTCACCTTAGTGGATTGCAGGCTTAGTGTTATTCCCTTGGGCATTGGAGATCTCTTGGCAGTTTGGTGGATGTCCTTCAGTGAGACCTCATGGAGGAGCGACTAGAACTAGTTCTTCATTAGAGTTGAGAATTTACCTATAAATGAAATCCATAGAGTAGCATTTAAGAAAAAGAAGAATTGCAAGGTTATGTTGGAGGAATGAGCTTGGAGATCATTCATTTCACTCTCTCATCTCTGCCATTCATTGTCCTCATGCTTGCTTGTGTTCTTTCCTCAAGGAATCTATACTTCTTCATTCACCATAGCTAGAGAGAGCTTTCAAGAAGGAAAATGACCCATCCCAAGGTGAGTGTTGAAGCCCACTTGCCTCCAATCATTCTTATCAAGTGATATTACACATTGTTTAGCCTACATTCTAACTAAATCAAGGGTTTTTTCTTAATTTTTTGGGATACCTTGAAAGTGTTTACACCATGTTTGGGGGTGCTTCATGAGATTTGGGGTACATGGTGTATGTTTAGCCCCTAGATGGTCTCAGATGGATTGTAGCATGAGAGATGGTCCATGATTGATATGCATAGTTGAGATAGCTTTTTCAGTGGATGCTTCACCTCAATGGATTGCAGGCTCAGTGTTATTCCCTTGGGCATTGGAGATGTCTTGGCAGTTTGGTGGATGCCCTTCATTGCGACCTCATGAAGGAGCCACTGGAACTAGTTCTTCATTAGAGCTCATAATTTACTTATAAATGAAAGCCATAGGGTAGCATTTAAGAAAAAGAAGAATTGCAAGGTTTGGTTGGAGGAATGAGCTTGGAGATCAATCATCTCACTCTTTCATCTCTACCACTCATTGTCCTCATGCTTTCTTGTGTTCTTTCCTCAAGGAAGAATTCTTCATTAACCACAACTAGAGAGAGCTTTCAAGAAGGAAAAGGATCCATCTCAAGGTGAGTGTTGGAGCCCACTTCCCTCCAATCATTCTTATCAAGTGATATTACACATTTTATGCTTTTCCATTGGACTAATATATGAGTATTGTTGTTTCCCTCCAATTTTTGCGTTTGAATAGAATTCTTCTGTTTAAATTTGTAATCTAGCTACATGCATGCTACTTTGTTGCTTGTTGTTATAATACTCTTGTGTTTGTCCCACAACTAACCATTTTCTATTGTTTAGCCTACATCCTAACTAAATCAAGGGGTTTTTTCTTAATTTTTCAGGTTACTTCGAAAGTGTTTACACCATGTTTGGGGGTGCTTCATGAGATTTAGGGTACATGGCAGTGTTCCACGGGGACACGTTCCCCAGGGTGAGGTGCACGCCCCCCATGTTTCCCACGCACTCGGGACAGTGGGGCTTCTCGGGAAACGTTTCCCCACGTCCCCCTTTTGGGGAAACATAGGGAGACGTAGGGGGGTGCGTTTCCCTAGTGTGGGGGCATGTTTCCCCAAAAGGGGTGCTTCTGGGAATCCTCTCTCGAAAAAGGGTGCTTTTGGACGCACCCCTTCCAATGGGGACTCCTAGACGTGCCTCTCTAAATTTTTGGCTAATAAGACTTAAAATTTAAAAAAAAAACAACCAAAACAAAAATTAAAAAACATTTTTTTTTAATTAAAAAGTTAAAAACCTACCTCACATAGTGACATTTCGATTGATTGTCCTGATGACTTCATGCAACAGATGGATGTAAAGGACCATTCAATGAGATTGACTCCTTGATGCTCATTTTGTTTTCAATGTTCATTGCCCATTTTTAATTTTCAATTGTAACTTTTAAGTCCTGACTCTAGATATTGATGACCTCGTATTGAGTCTTTGACTCGTCACTCTTTACTATTTTTGAGCTTGAGTAATTTCAATTTATTATTTCATACTTATGTATCTATTATTTTTCTTAATACTAATTTAGTAATTAGATTCTGGAATGATGAATTTAAATCAATGTATATAATATTTTAGTATATCTGTTTCATTTATGATTTATGAATCAATGTATTTCATTACTAAATTAGAATTAGAATCATGTTTATTATTTATATCATTTACAAATTTAAATTTAGTACTTGCTTACTATTTAGTATTTTACTATTTACATTGCACAATGATGAATTTACATGGGCTGAATTGTTATTGTTGGGATTTTATCATTAATATTTATATATGTTTTATAATTTTAGAAACAGGAACCCCTATGCTAGGGACCCCGACATCCCCCCGTCCCCCATGTATTTCCCCAAAATTTGGGGGTGCTCCCACAGGTCCTCCTTGTGCGTCTCCCCGCTCCCCCGCACCTCTGTCCCGAAGACTTGGTGGAACATTGGTACATGGTGTATGTTCAACCCCTAGATGGTTCGAGATGGATTGTAGCATGACATATGTTCCATGATGGATATGCACAATTGAGATAGCTTGCTCAATGGATGCTTCACCTTAGTGGATTGCAGGCTCGGTGTTATTCTCTTGGGCATTGGATATCTCTTGGAATTTTGGTGGATACCCTTCATTGAGACTTCATGGAGGAGCCATTGGAAGTAGTTCTTCATTAGAGCTCAGAATTTACTTATAAATGAAAGCCATAGGGTAGAATTTAAGAAAAAGAAGAATTGCAAGGTTATGCTAGAGGAATGAGCTTGGAGATCAATCATCTCACTCTCTCATCTCTACCATTCATCGTCCTCATGCTTGCGTGTGTTCTTTTCTCAAAGAATCGAGACTTCTTCGTTCACCATAGCTAGAGAGAGCTTTCAAGAAGGAAAAGGACCCATCCCAAGGTGAGTGTTCGAGCCCACTTGCCTCCAATCATTCTTGTCAGGTGATATTACACAATTATTCTTTTCCATTGGACTAATATATGAGTATTGTCGTTTCCCTCCAATTTTTGTGTTTGAATAGTGTTATCCCCTTTCCTAGGGATAACTAAGGAGATTATGTCTCGAGGCCCACAGGTCCTAGACATGGAGTACTGAGAGCCATATTGACTTGAGCTTGGCCCTGGAGGGCCCATCCTTTCTTCAACGCCTCCCATCTATCAACAACAACAACATCCATCCCATCGGTCTGGTTCTGAAGTAGCAGTGGGTCTTGCTCCACGAGGTAATGAGTCTGGGTATCATGGTATGTGTCACTCTGATTCTCAAAACATTTGAATATGTGCATTTAATTCTCTTTTGCTTCATGACGTTTGCTTGGACATTATGCCTTTTAACTTGTCCATACCTGGGGGGATGACAGAGTGCCCTAGCAAGTTGGTTGCCTTAGGGATGAGTTGCCACTGGGTGGGTCTATGAAATCATCGTCCATTCCTTCCATACTTATCACTTTTCATCATTTTCCCTCTCATCTATCCTATACATTGGTTTGGGCATTGGGTTTGCCAAGCTAGTAAGGGTTGTACCTTGCCTCGTGGGAAAAAGGGGCTAAAAGCCCAGAGGGTAAAAGTAGCTAGAAAAAGTTAAAAGCCAAGATCAAACCTTGAGATGCTTTGTCCAGGGATCCTCGAGAAAGCAGTAAAAGGCTTCTCAGCAAGAAAAGGGGGGACCCATAAAATAGAAGAAAACTCAAGACCTAGTTGTTGGATAGGGGGTCTCATCATGAGCCAGCCTATTAGGTCCATGGGCATGTAGCGGTATGACACTACTATTCATCTGGTCACCACGCCAGGGTAGTGGCTCTTGGTGGCATAGCCAAGAGAAAGGGGGTCTCATCACGAGCCAACCTTCTCATCTCTGTGAAATGCTTGTGGGTAACGCTGTCACCACTGATCACGACGCCATGGAAGTGTCCTCTAGCTATTCTCTTGAAAGAAAAAGCGATAAGACAAAGAGTAAAAAGGCATTGAATGGGCTAGGAAATAATTGCATCCATGACAAGGTGCAACTCACCCTCTACAAAGGCACCCACGGGTAAGACCTACATTTCCCTGTTGTCACTGCACCCCTTGCCCAAACATCCCCCACACCATCTCATACATTTACATGACCTAGATTGGTCTTTGTTAAATTTTGGCAGCATCGACAGTCATTCTTCAATGAGAGGCCATATGGGCCACCCTGAGGCTAACCAGGGAGATTTGGAGAATCAACCAGTCTTGTGAGGTATTGACAAAAGCCAGGGGGAACGTACAACCTCTGTGAGTCAAACCAAAAGTTAGGACGAACAAGATGCTATGTAAGTCTAATGCAAAATTTAGTGGGAATGTACAACCTCTATGAGCAAAGACAGTCTAGTGCAAAAGTCAGGGGAATGTACAACCTCTGTGAGCATAAACAAACTAGTGCAAAAGTTAGGGGGAACGTACAACCTCTGTGAGCCTAGTCAAGCCTTGTGAGCCATGAGCAAAAGTCAAGGCATCTAGCAAAAGTTAGGTTGGATATAAAATTCCTATGAGCTAGAAACAAACGATATTCCTAATATTGCAAATGATATAAATGTATTGATCTAGTGTGTTGACACGTTTAACATTATCCACCATGAAGAGAAATTTGAATTGCCTTGTAAAGAGTCAAGTTGTAACTGAAGTCTCAAGTCTAGTTCTATTTTCGAACTAAAGTGTAATGCTGAGTTGTAACTGAAGTCTCAAGTCTAGTTCTATTTTCCAACTAAAGTGTAATGCTGAGTTGTAACTGAAGTCTCAAGTCTAGTTCTATTTTCCAACTAAAGTGTAATACTGAGTTAAGTCAAGCATGCTTCCACCTCTATTTCGAGCCCTCTCCACTTCTCCTCCATTCCTTTATAAGCAGAGGTCGACCCCTCTCTTCTACACAGTTTATATGTAGGTTAAGGGTGAACCATATAGAGGCACATATCAGTGAGACAAAGGCAATATATCAAAGGAGCACATCAGTGTTGTATATCAACATATAGAGGCAACAAATAGTGTTGTGTAGGACCGCATACAGAGGCAACATAAGAGTGTTGTATATCAGCATATAGAGGTGCATATAGAGGCAAAAAACAATGTTGTGTAGGACAACATAACCATGTTGTATATCAACATATAGAGGCACATATAGAGGCAACAAACAATGTTGTGTAGGACATCATACAGAGGCAGCATAACAGTGCTGTATATCAACATATAGAGGCGCATATAGAGGTAGAAAATAGTGTTGTGTAGATCGACATATAGAGGTAGCATATAGAGGTGCATATCAATCAATTAGAGGCAGTTTTAACAACCCATATCAGAGATGATATATCTCAGTCTTTGAAAGCAACTAGGATATATCTATATCAACAAGGTCTCTTAGGTCTCTGTCAAGTTAGAGTCAACTTGGCAAGCTCTTTAAGAGCAGAGTTTTCAGGCTGGATGTTTGTAAGTGATCTTACATTATTATTGCAATAAAGGAATATCGTTTGTTGGGGTTTTTCTCCCTGTACATGGTTTCCCCAGGGTATATGTGTTGTTGATGTGCATGCTTACGTATCTACATGATTATTGCTATTCAGTTATGATTCTATATTGTTGAAATGTATTAAGTTGGAATCAAAGTGTTGAAGAAAATAAAGAAATAATCCGCATAAGAAATCGAGCTCAAAATTTAACATGGTATTAGAGCTTAGGGTGTGTTAAGCTTGTTGAAGTGCAACAACATGTACACACAGATCCAAGCAAGCTTGATTAAGTTTCCAGTGTGAGGTCCATGACATCCTCCATTTCAGTCAAGGCCGAGGATAGGCTCAAAGGAGCTACCAACTCAATGTGTGGAATCTCTAGATAACAAATATCTTGCGGGAGCATGATCTTGAGCAGTATGTGACCACAGTGGTGGAGGAACCCACTACTAATGCAGGAAGAGCGGCCTTCAGGAAGAGTCAAGCAAAGGCCAAGCGAATCATCTTTGACTCAGTGAAAGACAGTATAATGCTGGCAATGACTTCGTTAATCACTGTATGGATACCTTGGTGAATCTGTATGAGAAACAAGCTCCAAGTCAGAAGAGGACACTTAAGCACAAGCTTAAGTATTTGAAGATGGAGAAAGATGAATTAGTAGCATCTTTCTGATCTAGGATAGCTCAGATCGGAGATCAACTTTTGGTCACAGGGGTCACAGTGGACGATGATGATTTAGTGCAGTTCATATTTGATGGTCTTCCTTCTTCATGGGAGACCTTCTTATCCAGTGTAAGTGGGAGAGAGATTCAACCCACGTTTGAGAGGTTATGGCATGATTGCCTCCAGGAGGAGAGTCGCATTGTTACCAGGAGCGAGCCAACCAAAGAAGAGCATTCAATATTAACATCAAGATTCAAGGGAAAGAAGAAAGGCACTTTCCAGAAAGGCTCTCAGAGAAAGCCAAACACCAAAGTTAAGTTTTCACGGGGCCGAAAACTTGGTTAGTAGACAGTGGTGCATCAAAGCACATGACAGGGTACAAGGAGATCCTCTCAGATTTCAAGACAAAATATTTTGCAGAGCAGGTTGAGCTTGGGGATGACAAATGTTACAAGATAGAGGGAGTAGGCTC
>ML792211.1:545731-570122 GCA_009831015.1 Picea engelmannii | reverse complement strand
TTGTATAATTCTTTGATTTTTCACGTACTTGTCCACACACCATGCAATGAGTTCTTTACAATCAAAAATCTCAGGAACACACCCAACACGAGCAATTCCAAATGCCCAAATTACATCTTTTTATGCAAGAGGAGAAGAATAATATGAATATGCTCTTGATCAATTGAAGTTATGGTCTTCATGACCAAAGATATCCAGAGTATAACCACAAAATTGTTGTCTAGCTGATGTTGCCATAGGTTGACGAGACTATTTCTTCAGTTGGATAATAACTTCAAATAAATATTTTCGGAGAGAACGATAATTTAATTCCTTGGCAAATGAAGATTTAATGAAATTTAATAAGTAATTTCTCGAGCCTTTCACCATTAATGATGATCTTTTCGGAGCTTGCACAACAATTGTTAGCATTAAACAACACTTAATGCATATTGGGTAAAGCAACAAAATGGCGGGGACATACGAGAGATAGTTTGAATATGAAGTTTTTCATGAACTCGCCAACACGTGAACCCACAGTTATGGATGATAAAAAATATACTAAGTGTAGAAAGGCGATTGATCGGACTTGCATGCAAAAGGAATAAAATAATTTGGAGCTCGACACCCGCAACAAATCTGATGGTCAAAATGTAGATCACGGAACCTGGGGTGCAAAGTGAAGGTCACGAAACCTGGAGGATGAGGGCTTGAACCCGTGAACCCGCGCAATTGAAATATGGCTAAGTGTAATAGCAGACTTATGACATGAGCAAGTGGATGGAGATGAAGTTTCGCGAACCTACCAACCCATGAACCTGCCAATCACTGAAATATGACTAAGTATAGTAACTAGAAAGGGAGAGAAGAAAGGATAAAAGAAAAAAAAAAGAAATAAGGGGAGGTGTCAAAGAGGGAAAAGAAATGGAAAAAAGAAGTTGAGAAGATAGAATGGGGAAGGAAAACCAGGAAACACTAAATGATCTCAACAAGTAGGAGTGTCAATTTGCATAACTGTTTGCTTCTTTATCCCCCCCTCAAAAGTATTTTACTTTGGATATTTCTTTTAGTGGTGTATTTTTGGTGTGCCTTGATTAGATGATTTACATTATCTCCATCATTGGCTTATTCATCATGGTTTATGGTTATACTAGAGGAGTTGCACACATTATATGGTGATCTAGCCTTCCAATGGCTATAGGGGCGTATAGATTAGGAGTGTCAGTTTGCACAAATGTTTGCTTCCTTATCCCCTCCTTAGAGCATTTTACTTTGGAGATTGTTTTTAGTGGTGTATTTTTGGTGTGCCTTGGTTAGATGATTTATATTATCTCCATTATTGGCTTATTCATCATGGTTTATGGTTATACTAGAGGAGTTGCACACATTCTATGGTGATCTAGCTTTTCAATGGCTATAGGGTGTATTGATTAATGACACATTTTTCTTGATATTAGAAAGCTTTTATTTATATTGGAATGCCCTATATGATATTGAAAATTTGGTAGTTATGTGCCATGCTTTTAGTGATTGGTTACTTGATGCAGTAGATCACTCCCCTTATTTATCATTTTGACACATGTATTGAGGCATGGGGACCATTTGTGCACAGTTTTCTATGTTTCTCCACATGAGTACCTTTGGTTTGAATACTTGGTGATGGTATTTGCACATTGTTTCACATGTTTACCCATGGTTTTGGGAGCCTTTGTATATTTATATGAGAGGTTGTCCTAGCATCATGGCACATTGTCCTAGGACGATTTGTTTATGGTATATATTGGAGGAGTTACCGTGTTGGTACATGTGCATCTAACTATTTTGGGCACACATATTCATGTTATTCCACTTCTTGACGATGGTATAATAGTTATATGATCTTGGGCACACATTTCTATGATATCTTCTATTTGGGGTGAGTTCAGTAGTCTTTGGAGTGGATGCCCTAGCCTTCTTATTCTATCTTTGGGCTTGATTTGGTCTACCATGATGCTGACTCAGAGTATGGATATGCCCTCTCATTGATTACATGCATTTATTTGTATGGAGGTCTTCTAGTGGAGCATTCTCTATTATTTTATTGTTGTGGCACATCTATTGAGGCAAGGGGTGGTTATGTTGACATATTCTCATCAAACCCTAGCCATTTTCTCTATTTTTTAGCATTTTTCAGCATGATCCTAGTGGAGCACGTCTCCTTTATGGTTATTTTAACGTATTTTTGGAAGAGTCTTGGAGGGCACACTAATGGAGGCTCATCTATGTGGTCCTACGGAGGTCTTTAGATGGTCAATGTGCCCAAGACTAAGAAGACATTTTGCATTGGATGAGGACAAGTGGCATATCCACTAATTTGTCCATTATGTTATGTTATTTTATCTCTAGGGTTTTGACTTGTCTAATGTTAGTTGGATGATATTATTTGTTTATGCCTCCTTGGGAGAGATCTAGGATCTAACTCTTGGATATTATTATTTTATTTGAGGAGGTTTCAAGCTCTAAATCTATATAAGATGAGCTCCTTCTAGTGTAATGGTTGTTGTTCGTTTGAGGAAACCACATTTCTCTTGGTTTTTGGCTTGTAATGAAAATATTTTGAATGGCAATGTGATAAGTGAAGTTTCATTTTATGTGTGGCATCCCAACTTCATACTTGGTTGATTTCTATGTTGGAAATTTGCTTCAAGTTGTTGCAATAAGGATTTCAAGCTAAAGGGTCAGTGTTGCCACTTGGAAAAAGGCTTATGATGAGGTGCATTCTATCTAAGTCGTTGTTGTTTTTACATAGAGGTTGAAATATTTAAATACACTATTCCACATGCACCAAAGAGGGAATCATCGAACATGCAAGACAAATCAAGCAAGAAAAAATAAAAGATCTATTGATTTGAAGCTTATTTATAGGACAATAATCCCTCAAAGAAGATGTTACTTGTTATCACATGGATTGTAGCTTGGGCAAAGCCCAATCCAAACCACAAAGGTGAGACAACTACGGGAGTACCTACCCATTGTCACTTTAGATAGACACTCTCCTCCCTTTAGTGATGATGAAATCACCACAAGGGAGGAATCTTTTTGACCCTAGAGGGATTGAGATGGAAAGTGAGATGATGATGTGTGAGTGCCCCTATAGGTCAAGATTAGAGATGGAAGAAGACTTGAAGAATAGTCTTGTAGAAGGGTGAATGGTTGCGAAGGGTTGTGTGATTGCAAAACAATGTTAGTCATGCCTTGAACAAGACAAATGATGATCAACCAAGCCTTTAACCAATGGGGATTCAGTAAGAAGCCTTGTTGTCCCAAAATTGCAGCAGTATATAAAAGTATAAATCAACAATAAACAATATCAATGGTTGCAAATTTAACCACCAAAATTAAGTATAAGATGATGGAAGCTAAGCTAGCAATGACTAATTAAACTTCCACTGAATGAAGCAAGACTTTGTTGATGTTTTGAGGGTTTTTATATGATGTTATCAACAACTTTTTGTAACAGCCAAATGGTTGTAGAAAACAATTGCTATAGCAGTAAGATCTAGCCACATAAATCAACAAGTAAACCATCCAAATGAGAGCCAATAATTAGTGAACAATATTCTAGGTTCAGAAGTAAATTTCAACAGTAGATTAGAGACTAAAGAGTGAAAGAAAGACAGTTTTTCTGCAGCCCTAATGGTTGTAGCATTAAGTTTGTTACAACAACAAATTACTTGGCTAAAAGAGGACGCCCTTAGAGCACAATAATGCTTATAACATGTAGAAAATAATCCAACTTGAACAATTGCAATATCTCATAAATTCACGTATACCAATGCAAGAATATTATATCTCCAATGCAACTTAGACTAGTGCGAAATCAATTGGGTTATGGAGTCTCTTGTATAAGAGCTAGATTTGTTACTTCTCTAGGGGTGTAAGCCCTTTTACTCGCTAGAGTAAACGAATCTAGCAAGGTAAATCTACAAGGGTGTAAACTCTTTTACTCCTCGTATCAACCTTTGCAAATATAAATTATTCAAATATAACAAGGTAGACTTGATGGAGGTTGTATTCCCTTATACTCCTCCAAGGGGTCTAGGCAATTCAATGCTTGAAACAAGAAGAAACCAAACAATAAATGCAGAAATTCCTTACCAATCCCAAGAATAACATGTAGAAACTCTTCTTTATCAAGTGTATTCCACCAAAATACCAAGAACAAACCTTCCAAGAGATAGCGCCTTAGTTTTCTTCTCCAAATGACAACATTACTAGCATCCAAGAGAATTTCAAGAGAGAGATAGAGAAAGTGACTTCTATTTATATGAAGTCACTTTAACAATTTGTCCACATAAGTTTGTTCACTTTCAATAATTCGAGGTCAACCTCATAAATTTTCCTTTACAACTTCAAAATAGAAAATACATAAAGTAAATCCCTTTTTAGTGGTGAATTCATGCCCTAAAAGGGTGATATCAGCCTCCAAAATGAGACGTTTTTCCTCCCAAGTGAAGTCATTGGGCCTCCAAAGGCCTCATGTCTTGTCATCAAACGGTCTAGTGCAAGGAAAGTATCCCTCTTTCCATCAAACCATTTCATGTCACCATCAATCATGAGAGCCCCATCAAAAACCCTAATCCCATGTGACGTCTAGGGCTTAGGAGATGACGTCTTAGGCCTCCAAAGGCCAACGTTTGGGTGCAAGGGGATGGAATGTGATCTCTTCATGGTCTCTAAATGCCTCCAAATGCAATGTTCTCTCTCCCATGTGTCCAAAGAGAGGGGGTGCATCATCCAACCTGTGGGCTTCATGCCCCAATGAAGGTCTAATTGACCTTGTGCCTCCATGAAAAAGACTTCCACTTGACAAAAACCTGCAAAGACAAATAGATTCTCCCTCCAAGGGTTTACAAGTCACACATACAATGCCAAGTAAGCCATATCTAATAAAAGAACCACTCAAACAAGTGCATCAAATTCCCCCTTTTCAAAATAAACAAATGCTCAAAGACCTTATACAACTTGCCAAATTTAAATATGGGAGGGTTTTCATGGTGACCTATTGGGTAGATCATTCCCTAAGTCAAGGAGTGTTTCCCAAAAAGACCCTTTCTAAATCATGTAAGAGAGTGTGAAATGGATGGGGGTGTAACTTTTGGGCATGGGGTTTCTTGATATGCAAGGGCTCATATTGTCTCATTTATGGGTACCTTTGTTGATGGTGTGCTTACTCTTGAGTTACCAACTATTTGTGTGCCACCTTTTTCCAAATCATTTTTTCCATCTTTCCAGTCCCTGCTTTCATTTATAATTTGCAAATTTGAGGGTCCCCCTTCTAGGGTTTCCGAGATTTAGCATTAATTTGGGACCAGGGCGAGCACAGAGTAAGTAGAGATCCAATTTGGATCAGCTTTTGATGGTCCTTATTTGTTGTGTTCACTTTCTTTTTAGCATTAGTTTCTTACTCTTTTATAGTAGCAACTATCTTCCTCCGGGTCATCAGCCCCTCTTCCCCTGAAATGAGGTACAAGCCCTTCTTGGTTCAGTAATGCTTGAAAACCCAAAATATGTGGAAAATAAGGGAAATGAGCATGGAAAATGATAAGTATGGACGAGAGTGGTACAATGACTCTTTAAGGAGACCCCCTATAGCAACCATATCCCCAAGGGTGACCCACTTGCTAGGACGATTTGTCAACCACCAACGTGAAATGAGGCAAAAGGAATAGTTTCCAAGCAAACTTTTTCAAAATCAAGAAAGGACCCTTTGCAACATGTTCAAATGCTTCATTTATTAGAATGACACTTACCGCAACACCTAACTTGTTACCTCATGGAGCAAGACTTGTTGTCCTCTATGAGCCAAGTTGTGTGTGGTGGATGTTACTGCCATCAATCAGATGGTGATGTGTGTTAGTGAAGGACTCTACCTGCTGATTTTCCTCTTGATACTCCATGTTTGCAACCTGTGCGTCTTGAGACCTCATCTCCTTAGTTATTCCTAGAAATGGGGGATAACACTATATATTAATTTTTTGTGCCAAAATGTGTCAATAATGAAATAAAAGTTACATAGTATTGATTTATGTTATCAAAGCATCTATGTAAAATTTGATACATAAGGAATACAAATACTCTAATACTTAGATTCGTCTTAGGTATATAAAGTTTGGGATTTATGCATTATTAGCAGTTTAGGGATTTGTTCTAGCTCATTAAGCATACATATTTTGTCTTCAAGTGTAAGCATTTAATGAGCTACTATGGTGTTAATGTAACATGTTACTTTGCTAATAGTTTATTTTCTAATAAAATAATTAAAACTTAAATATCATTTATAATTCAGTGCATGTACCTATGGCACTAGTATCCTTTTCCAAGATAAAAGTAATGTTATACAAGATCCATATAAATGCTTCAATATCATTTATAGGTGTCAAAACCCCAAGCACTTGAAAGATATTAATTACCATCTTAACGTATTTTTCTAGTTCCACAATGAAAATCAAATTTCATTGTTCTTTAACAAAATAAAGTTAAAATTAAGAAGGAGAAACAAGGTTGTGTGTTAAGTCATCGTGGTGACAGGTAGGTGATAGCTTTTAGAAGAGGCATGCCTTAATCAACACATGTATGCTAATATCTTCTTTAATCAAGACACTGATAAATTTTCAGTGTTTATTCAAGACACTGCTAATTTTTCTACCATGCTTGGCCACTTCCACTAGATAACAATGGTAACTAGAAGAGGGAGAAAATCCAATGGACAACAATGATGGTTGTGTAAGATAGGTTCATATCTGGTAGATTTGAGTTCAAGGGTATCATGGTACTGACATATCTCTCCACTAGATATGACACTCTAAAACCATCTATTTCAATAAGTAATGGAAATTGTCGACATTGTTATGGAGTTCCTTATTTCCCATTAGATATGTTTATTTGTTGTCTCAAGCTTCCATCTTTCGAACATGCATATCGATTTTCTGCAAATTGGGTGCTCAATGTCCTTTCATAAACATATGTTCAAGAGCCAAAGCTATTTGCAAAATTGGTTCATGGAACAATTACATATGGGTTGAGCAATAACATATGTTCATGATTTTGTTTGATGTCCAATTCTATCATACACGCAGCAGTTTGAATGGTGTATTTTCGTTCAACCATAATGTTGATGGATTCTCAACAATGCTACTCAAAGGTCCCATTCACAGTTCTGTTTTCAAAGATGTTGTGCTTGAGATGTGATCCATGCATCCTATGTAATGGTGGAAGAATGCAATGCCTATTGTTGATTGAATGCCTCTCACATAATATTTTCTTGTTTTGTATAGCAGTGCATTTGATTGGATTTGTATAGTAGTGCATTTGATTGGAATCTGACTTGGGAAGTATCGTGGCATATTATACTATGGAAAGGATCCATTCGAATGTTGTATACATGTCCACCAGATGTGCATGCATCAGATGTGCCCAATAACCCCCACCAGCTAGCAATTTTGTTTGGGTTCAAAGTAGTGAAATCCATGGTTATATTCAATGTCAAAAATACATTCGTGCTAGTTAGGGCGCTATTGAGAGGGGGTCCATCTGGAGTGACACCACTGTCACGCTTTGTAAATCAAATTTAGGCTTATTGGGATTTATTACAATGAACACCTCCAATGCTATTACTCCTACAATAGCAACACATATGAATACATAGCAACAACATTTTGTGAAGGAGAATGTGGAAACTCCTGGAAGAGAAGATCAAAATATTTGTCAGAACTCAAGAAAGTTGATACCAATGCATGGAAGCAAATCTAAAAAGAGTTTCATTACTAATGCATGGAAGGAAATCTAAAAAGAGTTTTAGCTATGATGACCAGACATAAACAAGGACGGTGTATGCATGAAGAGGCCACAATGAGTGAAGCTTGAGGAGAAGCATAGTGTTGAAGAAGGTTGGCAGGTTGAAGACACGAAAATTGCTAGCAAAAAGTAAGAGGACCTAAAAATGATTAATACAACCAATAGCAACTATGGAAGTCTATATGGAGCTCTAGTTGACTCATATTATCATTAGAATAAACTACTTAACTTGAAAACAAATCAGTATATATATTATTAGAATAAACTGCTTAACTTAAAATAAAGGTAGGGACCAAATACTAATAGATTATAAATATTTTATTATTATTATCAATATATTATTAGAATAAATTACTTAACCTGAAAACAAATCAATAAATATATTATTATAATAAACTGTTTAACTTAAAAATAAAGATATTATAATAAATTGCTTAACTTA
Organism: Picea engelmannii; assembly: GCA_009831015.1. Taxonomy (NCBI): domain Eukaryota; kingdom Viridiplantae; phylum Streptophyta; class Pinopsida; order Pinales; family Pinaceae; genus Picea; species Picea engelmannii. Next base: position 561,865 of record ML792211.1, on the reverse strand, counting down.
AAAATAAAGGTAAATATATTATTATAATAAATTGTTTAACTTAAAAATAAAGATAAGTACTACATAAGTATCTATTATCAATATATTATTAGAATAAACTGCATAACTTAAAACAAATCAATAAATATATTATTAGAATAAATTGTTTAACTTAAAAATAAAGGTAGGGACTAGTTGCTATGCAACTTTTCTTTGTTATTAAATATCCAATGTCATGGAATAAACTTATATAGAAAGAAAAACTAAAAGTGAGTTATGGATACTATTAACCATTATATTTATACACTTTGGGTACAAAGTTCATTGAGATTAATGCAAACAACTTATTCAACCTTGTGATCTCGATTTAACAATTTACTCATCAAATTTCTGCACAATTTTTTCAATCTCTTTTTTCTCAAACCATATTACATGTGACCTCAACTTCAATGCTTTGCATTAGGTGCTTGTTATCCCCAACTCCTAGATATAACTAAGGAGATGATGTCTTGAGTCACTCGGGTTGCAGACATGAGTACCGAGAGACAACTTGACCAGTAGTGTCCACTTGCACGAATAGAGACCCACCTCACCACCACAGCTTCAGGTTCATCACGACGGTATCCACCACATTAGATGGCCTCCGGAAAAACATTGGGTCTTGCTCCATGAGGTACAAGTCAGGTATTTTGGTGAGTGTCATTTCAATATTTGAGGCATTTGAGTTTGTTGCATCTATTATTGCTTTTGATTATGTGACATTTGCTTGGACATTATGCTCTTTGCCTTGTTTCACCTTAGTGGTTGACATTGCACCCTAGTAAGTGGGTCGCCCTTAGGAATAAGTATGCTACTAGGAGGTACTTTTGACAAGTCATTATGTCATTCTCGACCATACATGTCACTTTCCACACTTCATCTCCTTAACTTTTGGGATTTTCGGGTGTATTGACCCAAGAAGGGGTTGTCCCTCATTTCATGGGAAGAAGGGGCTAAAGGTCCAGAGGCTTGTAGCTGTAAAAAGATAAAAGCTTGATTATGAACCTTCTAGATGCTCGGCTAAAAAGGTCTTGAGAACAATGAAAAGCTTCTCCTAAAAAATCAAAGACCTACAAAAACAAACACATAACATAAATGTCCCACTTGATTGAGGGATTTACATGAAGTGCTTTACAAGCTAGACTATACTCCCATGGAACTATGTGTACTTCTCCCTTCAAGTGACACTTTGGTACTACCCCCCAAGCTAATCGATGCACCCTAGGGAGTACCTAATGTTTTGAACTTAATTAATTAATGGAAATGAATTGGCTTGGAAAAATGATGCATTGAAAACGAAGGTGCAACACACCCTCTACAAAGGCACCCATAAGTGATACACTACAACCCCTTGTATATCATGAACCCCATTCTTGAAAGTCTTCCCTCATCCATGACACCTCATCCACATGACTTAGAAGGAGGTCCCCTCAGAAAACACCCCTAAACTTAAGGAATGATTCACCCAATAGGTCTTTTTGTCAACCCTCCCATACTTAAACTTGGAAAATTGCATAGGGTCTTTGAGCATTAGTTTATTTTGATGAAGTGGTTTGGATGTATTTTCTTAGATGGCTCTTTTATTGATTTTATTTACTCATCATGATGATTTGACTTGACATCCTTTGAGGGAGTATCCATTTGTCTTTGTAGGACCCCAACTGGTGGACAATTTTGGAGGAACAAGCCTAGCTTGGGCTTCCATGGGGCTTGAAGCCCACAGGTTGGATTCCAAGGGCCCACATGTCGGATCACAGAGACATGCCTTTGGAGGCCTAAAGGACACCTTGGAGGATCTTACCTGGCCCCTACATGCCAAATGATTTTCTTGAAAGAGGAAAAACGTCACCTTCTTAGAGCTTGACGTCACACATGGGCTAGGTTGTGGTGGGGATGTGATAGTTGTCTCTTTGGTGAGGATTGGTGCCTTGATTTAGTGGAGGGAGGTCCTAGCACCTTGAAATATGGATTTTGGAAGCCCAACATCCCTTCTCCAATCTCAACGACTTGCAAAAGTGTCAAAATGTCACCCTAGAAGGGTGACGTCTTACTTAGGGTTTTGTTTATGTGCAAATTATCGATTAAAAAAGTATTATTTTATGTAAAGGGGAAATATTAGGGTTGTTGACCCCTTATCTTGTGGTTTACCCTAAATTATGTGGACAAACTATGTTTAGAACATTTTGTATAAATAGAGATCATTTGTATCTCATTTTCAACATAACTATCCCTCTTGTGAGAGGTTACTTGGCTGAATTTGCGTCCTTCTTGGGAAATTCTCTTCATCTCTCTTGGTTACACTCTCTTGTGATGATTTTTATTATGCTATTGGATGGATAAGTGATGCGCTATCTCTCTTGGAGAACTTTTCTTTCTTTATGGTGGATATTCCTTGGTTAAAGAAGGAGTTTGTCTTGTTTATGCTTGCACTAGGTAAGGTATCCATCTTGTTGCTTCTTTTCTTGGTTACTAGTCTAATTTTATAAGCTTCTTGGAGAGTATAAGTGTATACAACCCCACCAAGGCCATCATTTTGTCTTGAAATAAGTTGATGCACAAAGGAATACTAGGAGTAAAATGGTTTACACCCTCCTAGGGTTTTCTTTAGCTATTTTTTCTTAACTTGGGGAGTAAAAGGGCTTACACCCCAAGGAGGTAGTATACCTGTTTTTTCTATTTTAAAGAGTCCATAACCCAATAGTTAAAGGCACTAATCTCTTGCATTGGAGAAATAAATCATTGCATTGGGAAACATGGAACTACGAGATTTTTGAATTGTTCAAGTTGGAATTTCTTCTACATGTTATAAGCATTCTTGTGCCCTAAGAGAGTCCTCTTTTAGCCAATAAATTTGATGTTGTAATAAGTGAAATGCTACAGTCATTAGTGCTACAACAAACCCTAAACGAAACTCTAAACAACTCAGCATAATCTATTAGTCCTAGCGCATTTTCCAGGTGGATTACTTGTAATTTTTTATGGTTGGTTTTTTTGCTGTAACAACTTGTTTGGTACAGACATAAGTATGAATAGTATCTCTGCAATACCTTTTTCTTACAGCCTTATTTCAATGCTAAAGTCTCATGCTATTTTACTTGAGTTGTGCTAGTGTTTTCCTAGTTTCTCTCTTGCATTTTTTATGTGACTTTTAGCATCTTATCTAGCAGATTTATTGATTGTTTCTTGCTGATATACATCTATGTTTACTGCTACAAATAGGGACAACAATCTTAACTTGCTTGTCCAGCTAAAATGTATCTCATGTTGTTAGATTTTGTTGTGTCTCGACCAGGTACTACCATCAACCGCATGTGCTTGAACTTCTTGGAAACCATTAACTACTACCGAGACTCGTTTCCAACCCTCTTTCCATCTAAAAAATTGACCTATAGGAGCATCCATTCATAAGTATAATTTTCCATCTCATTTCCCCCTAGGGTCACCTGAGACTCCCCCCTTGAGGTGATCACTTCACCTCTAAAGTGACGGGAATACGTATCTGAGGTGACAGTGGGTAGGTGTTCTCTTAGTTGTCTCCATATTGTGGTTTGGGTTGAGCTTTTCCCAACCTACAACTTGTGTGATAACAATGCTCATTTGCTAATGGTTAGATGCCATTCTTGTAATTTGAATTTAGATCTAGATTCTTCCTCAATTTTTAGGTTGATAGTGTGAACTATTGAAAATTCTCTTGTGATTCCAGTGTGCAAAAATTTGTCTTTATGTAGAAACTCGTAAGGCAATTCATTTTGTGAATATGGTTAATAAATATTGGTAGCGAGTTGCAAAATTTCTTCAGGGTTTAATATGCAACACGAATTTAAAAAATAAAAATAAAAATTCATTTATACATGGCATCACCATGTGAATAGAGATGTCCTCAACACAATCCGTTGGGACGAGACATATCAAGAACGTTCACTAAGTTCTAACCAACCCTTGCACTCTGTTGGGACAATGAGACATCTCAAGAACATCCCCTAAATTCTAACCAACCCTTGCAATCCCTTAGGACAATGAGACATCTCAAGAATGTCCCCTAAGTTCTAACCAACCCCTAGAGATTGAGGACAACAAAGGTCATATATCTCAATCTCAAACCTTAGGAAGTGGAGTGCATCATGGACCTAGAATTGACTTTAGCTAAATTAAGGTTTTGGGCATTTGCTTATACATCATTGGTATAATATTCTCAAGTGAAGAGCCTTCCATGTGAAATGTAAACATATAAAACAAATTACAACGAAAAAATGTTGCTATGTTGCTTATGTGAAAGAATTTTCAATGAAATTGTAATTTTAATACTTGTTTTTATTGAGATCATAAAAGATTATTAAAATCCTACATAAAGATGAGAGAAAAAAAATTCATATAAGAAGACCCTATATAAAAAAAACTTAATATAAGAAAAATCCTATATAAAAAGACCCAACAATAATATATAAATTAATATCACTAAAATAAAATAAAATAAACATCACAATTTTAGTTTCCAACCAACCATTATAAAATATATTTTTCAGAATTGAGTAAATAATTATATTTTGAAAAAAAATTAAAAATTATATAATCAATAAAATAAATTTGTTTTAAATGAAGTTAGTTTTTATTATTTTTAATTTTAAAAAATAAGTAATTACAATAGTGAGAAATAAAATGAAGATTGCTTTTATTTTCATGCCATTGTGATATTTTTTGTTTCTTTGAATTTATCTTATCATATTATTTTATGTTTTATGTTTTAATAGAAAGCTTCAATTTGAGTGGTTATTTTAAGTTGAAATTATATTTGTAATGTTAGATTTTTTCAAATGTTAAAAAAAAGGGGTGGAAGGTGTAACATTAGAACTTTCTAGGAGGTCACCTATCTTAATATTATTCTAGCTGACGGGATCAGGTACATTAACGCTGATATAATCGCACCTTATTGCATTGTTAATTTACATTTAACATTGTATGTGATTGTGATATTTTTTTTGTTTGGTTGAATTTATTTTAAGATATTATTTTAGATTTTAATAATTTTATGTTTTAATATAAATTTCCAATTTGAGTGGTTATTTTAAGTTGAAATCATAATTGTATATGGTAGTGAGGAATAATTTGAAAATATATGGCGGTCATAGGGAAACTATAGTTTGATTTTAAAAACTAGCTTAATTATACCATTAAAAATAAAGAATAATTAAAGTTGTATTAATTTAAATTTTATATTAATTAATTTATTATAATTTCATATTATTAAAGATAGAGAATAATTAATTTTTTCTATAATAAAATTTTATTTTATTTTATATTTATTTTTAAAAAAATTCAACTTCTCTGAAATTACTTAACTTAGCATCATATTTATTGGAAATAAAGATTAGTTAAATTTATATTAATTTAAAATTTTGTGTTAATAAATTTATTATAATTTCATATTTTTTTTAACAGAAACGGTTGGAGGTTTTTATATTAAAAAGATAACAACAAAATTTCAAAAGATACATATCACAGGGTGTAAGCACCTCAGCTGCTTCCGAATGAGCTTAATTGTCTATGGAGGTCTAAGAAAACTATATCAGCTAGTCCATATGAGTTGCAGTTCTGCCATGTAAATATGGAGATATACACATTCAAAAACAACAAAAAATTACATTTCATATAAGACCTGATTAATGGTTTTGAGGCTGCTCGAGATCTTCCTGATGTTCCATCGGTCGAGCTTCTGGATTCGCCTCTGCTGGGTTCTCCTATGCACAGTGGCGGTCTAGGTTCTCCTCTGCATAGTGGCGGTCCGTGTATCCTGGATCTGAGGGAACCGTGTGATGCTCATTATGGGCTATAGAGTGAAAAGAAGAGGGGAGCCGAGACTCGCTAGTGCTAGCAGAGTTCACTAGTTGTTGTGGATTTCCCAATTGTTGGGTGACAACCCCAAGTTGTCTTGTGTTTCTATTAACTCCCCTTAAGACTATCATCAGTTATTGATTATGACAGATTTCCTGCTGCTACAACTGTGTTTGAAGGCCTGCCAAATCCTCATGAATCCCCTGGTTCTCACGCTGAAGTTCTCGATGACGAGCGTCTGTACGCTCCTCCACCCTCCTAAAGTCTGTTCGGAGTGCCCAAAATGGTTCTTGAAGCTCCTCTGATATGCAATTCGGGCTAAAGCATGGTGCTCTTGACCTCCGCCACATGTTGGTGCAAAGGTTCGGGAGTAGAGAAGGAAAGCAGGCACCGAGAAAACAAATTGAGAAGAGGCTGAAGGAGAGAAGGGCATAGACGGAATGAACAGAGGAGAAAAACGAACCTGAGTGAAGGATGAGCGATCTGATGAACCAAACGAAGAAGTTGAGAAATAGCCACAACAACCATGGGTGTTCAAACAACATTCCTTTGAGGGAAAAGGGAGCCGTAATCGCCCACAAGCATAAGTGACTTCACATGGGATGAGAAGACAGAGGTGACGCCATAGGCTTGTGGCTGGTCGTCAGGGAAGGAAAGCGAAGATATGCAAATATTAGGGCGAGTGAATGCAATTTGAGAAACGACACGGGGAGGAGGATAGAAGGTACATGGGTTGTGAAGGGGGGTCGCGTGCCAAGGAGAGCGGGGACCATTTGAGCAAGGGGAAGGGGAGGGGGGAGACCACAAGAGACAGGGAGAGGGGGAAGCGGGAGGAGGGGGGGAAGAAGGGATGCGAAAGGGAAAGGTGAGAAGGACTAGAGAGAGGTGGGGTTAGGGTAGAAATATAGGACTAGTTGAAGAAGTCCATAGTTGTGGGTGGGAGAATGCTTGAAAAGGTGCTGTTAAGGAAACCAATCATAAGAGGAGGCTTGGTTGATGATTAGATGGCTCTTTTCCAGGGATTTCACATCTTTAACTAGGTTATCTGCCTCGGTGTTATGAGCACAAAGAGTATGAAAGAAGTGTAAGCTAGTAAAGTGATGTTTCAAGGTATTTCTTCGTGAGATGAGGCTATTGGGTGGATGATTTGCTGAGGTTGAGAGACCCCGAAGATCCTTTATAACTATTTCAGAGTCCCCTATCACCGTTAGAGTTTGGATACTTCGTTCGTGAGCTATTTTTAGCCCCATGTACATTGCTAGGGTCTCTGCTATGTTGTTGGTTGTTTTCCCCAAACCGCAGGAAAAATCAACTACTTTTTGTCCATTGGAATCATAGATGACTCCCCCCGCACCTGCCACCCCTGGGTTACTTGTTGTTGCTCCATCAAAGAAAAGAAGGGAGGTGTGTTGTTGCCTTTGCCAGAAGGAGAATTCGTTGTTGCTAGGACACAGTTTCCATTCTTGTCTTTTGTCTTTCTGCCTGGGGGGAATGAGGGGTGTGGTTGGGGGTTCCCGAATGTAATTAACCCACTCTTCTTCTCTTTGTTCCAAGACATCTGGAAGATCGAATCCAATTTCTTTGGTCTTGAAAACTTCTGCTACTAATCCAAAAATTTTGGCGAAGATGTTGTGCACTGGGGGAAGCTTCTCGTGGAAAATGGCTTGATTGGGAGCTAACCAAAGTTCCCTGTAGACGAATTTGGGGATTTGTCTCTAGAGAAGAGTAACTTGTTTTTTTTTTTTTAAGCTTCCAGCATATCTTTGTTTCCAGGAAATAAAAAGGTTGTTCCAGTTCTCAGAGAGAGGGGGGGAATTGGGGAGAGAGAGGTAGATGAGGTTCTAGATTTAGATGGAAAAATGGCATTCGAGAAAAAGATGAGTGGTAGTTTCAGAAGCTGAGAGACAAAAAGGGCAGCGGGAGGGACCTTGAATTCCACGTTTAAGGAGATTTTCAGCTTTTCGAATTTTTCCATGGACCAGAAGCCAATAGAAGATATTAACTTTGGGCAACGAAGGCATGGACCAAAGCTCTTTCCAGATATTGGAAGAAGGGGGGCCTTGAATTTCAGAGAGAACATATATGTAGCCATCTTTGACAAAAAAAAATTCCACCCCAGCTTCGTGAGTCTGATATAGATCGATTAGAGGGGGAACATCCAACCAGATTATTGAAGAGGGTGGGAAGGAGGGAGTTGAGATGAACAGGGGGGTTGGGCGACTTCCAATTGATCCAATCCCCAACTGAATTCCAAAGGCATAAATACTTAAGGATAGAAAAATTGTTTGAGCAACACTAGTCTTTAAGAGGTTGTAGGGTCGCTAGATTGTTCAGGGGTTCACGATTTAGGATGCAGTCTGTCCAAACATTAATTAATTCTCCATTCCCCAAGGCCCATGAGAGTTTGGCGTTGATAAGGGGAGCGACATTTTAAAGGAGGCTCCAGATCGGAGAGTCGGGGAGGGAGGGGATTGATCCATCAAAACAGCGAGGCCTGGAAGAATGGAAGTATTTATTTAGGAGGGTTATTTTCCACCAATCTGGGTTACTTGTAATTAAACGCCAAGCTAGCTTAGCTCCCAGTGAGATGTTCATTATTGATGGGTCCCTGATGGCCAATCCTCCTTTACTAAGGGGTTGGCAAAATTGTTTCCATTTTAAAAGATGGAATTTTTTGTATTCGTTTTCTCGCCAGCCTAGAGGAAACTTCTTAGTACTCTAGAGATTTTATCCAGGACACCTTTGGGAGCTAGTAGGCCTGAACATTGAAAAATGGAGAGGGAAGAGAGAATTGATTTGATAAGAATAGTTTTCCTTGCAAGATTGAGCCAACGACCTCCCCAGTTTTGAATTCTTGCTGATATTTTCCCAATGATTTCTTTTCAGGCTGGAGATCCATAACAGCTAAGAAAGATTGGAATTCCCAAGTATTTGAAGTAGTTCGATGTAGTGATACATTAACATACATATTTATTGTAGAAATATATATAAAGTTTTTGGATTATATAAAGATATTTCAAATATATTAATATAGATTTATTATAAATTTAGATATATTAAAATATATTAAATTATAAATTTTATTATTATTATTATTAAATTATTTTTTTAAATATTTTTAAAAATAATTTATTTGTATAAATTTATTGTAATTTAGAATTTATTAAAAAAAAACATTTTAATTCATAATTTATAAATTTAGCGTTTATTAAAAATGGAAAAAAAACAGAATTCATTTTAATTCAAAATTTATTAATCTCACAAAAAAATTAATAATTAATATATTTTATAAATTAAAATTTAATCTATTTAATCTTATGTAAGATCAATAATTATCTAATAGCAATATACATCTTGAGTGGGCCTAATGGTTAAGAACATGTGTTTTATGCGTTTCAAATCTAGAGGGGGGTAGGGTATGTATACCTTCGTAGACTTTACCAGTCAAATCGCTGGGCAGAGGGGGGTCCCTTGTCCCACAAACAAGGAGGTCTCATACACCAATTTGGTGTGGTGGCTTGACCATGACCTTAAAAATAGATTATTATTATTATTATTATTATTATTATTATTATTATTATTATTATTATTATCTAATAAATAAGAATATAATTTGTGTAGTTTAGAATATAGAGAATATAATTTAATATATAATTTAGGAAATGGGAAGATTAACACCCATCTATGCATATGAAACTAACCCCTATGTATTAATATATTTCAAATTACATTTAGCCCTGCAACAATGAGACCAATAAGCAAACTAGAATTTTCATTTCAATTGAAATTTCGAGGATGATACTATAACTCCCCATGATATGTGAGATTCATTAAACCACATATGCCACTAGAAACTCCCCAAGAACCTCAAGTCCAATATAATAAAATCCTACATGATTGGGAATTGAACCTCAAGTCCAATATAATAAAATCCTACATGATTAGGAATTGAACCATTACTCTCAGAGAAAGCTATCTAATCGTTTTTCAAGGGTTACATTATGGTGTTAATGTTTTAGAAGCACAATTGTTACAATATCAATTATAATCACAATCACCCCTAACGAATATAACTCCTTAACCTCTATAATCCCTTTCCCATATAATTCCTAACCCTTAGAATTTCCAATCCCTAATAACATAAACCCTACTCCCTATAACCCTTAAGGAATTTCACCACTAAATAATTTGAACCATAACTTATATAACCATTATCCCCTCAAACATTAACATGTATAACCATTAAACCCTATAACCACTAAGTCATATAACATATAACCCTTAACCACGATAGTTGCAAACCCTATAACCAGTGCATCACTAACACCTAACCCCTAATAATGAGGAAAATTAAACCATAGCCACTAACCCATAATTACTAATGATATTAATCATTATTTCCCTTAAGCTCTAAATCCAATCACCTCAATCACCCTATCCCTTACCTATTCTCACTTCCAAAACTAGTAGCACTTATAAATCTCAATGCCTAGAAACCATATAACTACAAAAATCTATCACCTATAACCCAAACCCGTGTAAATTTTATAACCCCTAACACTTAATCTCTATATCCCAAAAACCCTAACATCCTAACCCATAACCCTTATTACTTCTATAAACCTGAACATTAATAATCCCTAGCTTGCAACCCTTTTATACCCTAACCTCTATAATCACTAACAAGTATAAAACTTATCTAACCTATATAACCCATAATATTTGTAACCCCTATAAGGCTTAACCCTTAACCACTATAACCCCCATAAATCCTAACCCTTTACAATCTTTAACACCTATTACACTAGGCAACTAAAATTTGTAACCTCTTATCTATAATCCTTATAACCATTAAACCATAATACTATCTACCCTAACCCATCTATCACTTATCACATGTAATTTCTATGTTTTATAACCAACTACCAATGTCCCAAATCAACCTTATTACCCCTCTATCCCTAACTCCTAATCCTTATAACCACTAAACCTTCTCCCCTAAACCCTCTAGCATCTATCTCGTGTAATAGTTATCATCCCTTTTTACTCTAACCACTATCCCATAACCCACATAACATTTAACCCATATCACTTTTATATCCCCTAACTCTTACCATCCATAACAATTACAACCACCATAACACTTTACCTCTATGATATTAAACCCCTATAACCTAACACTGAACCCTTTGAGATCTAATCGATAATGTATCACCCTTATAATCCCTAACATATTTTCCCCTTCTAACCTCTAATTCATGAACCCTATAACCCCTAATACTCAATTGTTAGAACCCATAACTCATTTATTTTTGAATGGCTAATCCATGTGACCCCTAATCACTTTCGACATTCTCATTATATATTGTTGCATTCTCACGGATCTTGAAAATGTACTCGTTTCATTTACCAATCTGGTTACAGTTTTGAAAATCGAGTGCCAACATAAACTGTGCAAAGATCCTACAAGTATTGATTCTTTGAATAAATATAAAGGTGTATAGATATTTAATTCAATCAAATATTGATTTTTTTGAATAAAGATAAAGAGGTATAGACATTTAATTCAATCAAACTACCTTAATAACTGACAAAAGTCTGCAAAATACTGCAAGAATTTACCATATACCACTATCAAACATGTCATTTCTTAAACCCAATTCACTACATTAGTAATCTTACATTTTCTTCAATGTAGGCTGCATTAGAACACACAAGGCAAAAGGTACCAACAAAGCCGCCAAAGATCCCAACTCATTTAAAAAAAAAAATTGTAGAAAAGAGGTCAAAGACAATGACAATTGGGTGACATGAGTCAACAAAACACATAATTTACCACAAACCACCATCAAATAGACAAATTCTTAAACGCAACTCACTACCTTATTAATTTGACATTTTCTTAAATGCAGGTTGAATCAGAACAAAAGGCGAAAAGGACCGCCAAAACCGCTAAAGATTTCGAGTCATTTAAAAAGGCTATTTTATAATCAAACAAAATATTTGAAGAACATAGTTCAAAGACAATATGTTTCCTATGCTTTCTAAGGATAGATTTTAGTCAACCTTCTTTCAGTTCTAACGAATTTAAATTATTCTTCTTCTCCAACAAATAGCAACATAAACAAGGGCAAAACCGAACCTAATAAAACACTCCAAAATTTTTGAAATACAAATATGACCAGGAAAGCTATTAAATCAATTTTGTAAAATCATTTATTTATTTTCGCTTCAAAAACTTCAATAAACAAAATAAGCTCGGTTGTAACAAAACCGAAGCTACATGAATCTACACCAAGAAATGAGATAAATCTTTCACTTGTACCAAATGCTTCACAAATTTATTGTCAAATTTTAAAATTCCACACAAAAATAGTAAATGGAGAGAATAATGACCAAAACATACTTGTTTTCTTCCAATTTCTAAAAAAAAATCAAACAACATTCTTCTACTTTAAATTTAAATGTATACATAAAATTTTTACTATGGAATTTTAAAATTCCACAAAAAAAAATAGTAATTGTAGAAAATAATGACCAAAACATACTCTTTTTCCTCCAATTTCTAAAAAGATTCCACTCAACATTCTTTCTGATATGAAGACTTTAAATTTCCCATAGAAAGAGGGGAGAGACTATCCACCATGCAACAACCCAATCATTGGTGCTCCAACTATGACGGGAGAGACATTTAAACATGCTTCAACTATGAGGGGAGCATGTAATTCCGATAACATAAATATGGGAGAAATCACCCATTTCTATTTTTTAAATTGCATTTTGAATGCATCAATGGATTCATCGTCCTAAAAAACCTATGGGGTGCTTACAACCTTTCCATTCCAATGGTTAACAACCACATCTAATATTCATGTTCCATCCCAACAAAGAAAAAAAACAACCATTCAAGCAACTTGAGCTCACTTAGGTGTTTCCTTTCCACACTTCGGGGTTATGCTAGTATAAATTTCAAATGATCAGATTAATCTTCAACACATAGATTACAAAGTTTAACCAGCTTAAATTCATCTCAACCTCCGATCTATCATGGGCCTAGAGAGATCAAATCTCTCAAAAGCCAAGAGAAATCAAATCTCTCCAAATGCAAATCTTTTTTGAACTGCAAAACTTAAAGAAATGTTAAAGTTTTACACCTCTAAAGATTTGATCCCTCTAACCACATCTGAGATTAAAATGGATCTATATTACTATAAATAAATCGATAAATAGTTATTATCCATCTAGGTTTATCAATAAAAAAAAATTGGGTTTATTAATCATATCTATTTACAAAAGGACAACATTTATTTTATCGCAATCTAGAAGCTTCGAGTTTTTGCTTCATTTGGATACGTGGATATTGTTGCTTCAATGCATTTTTATCCTTGTTTGTGGCCAATAAACACCGACTGAATGCATGCGTTCCCCTCCCCGTACGAATTGTTTTTATGGTTGATCTTCTTGTTCGTCAAGACAGTGGGCACAGAGCTTCGCCTCCATTGGCTGGTACCACTCATTTGGGTTCAATGAATGTGGACATCTATCCATCCGTTAGCTCTATTGAATAATTCTGGAGCGAGGAGGTTATTTATATGGTGGGATAGAATTGCATTCCATCTGAACAGGCGAACAAAATACACTTGTACTGAATAGATTGTGCGAGGGAAGAACAGTAGAGAAATGGCTCCTGCTCTCCTGGGTTTCTCCTTCGCCTCTCCTATCGAGAAGCCGAAGGCGAAGGCCAAGAATGTGAACGATTTGAGCATAGTAGCGGTAGAGGGGGACGAGATTGGAGAATTGAGATTGAAAAACAAGCGCCTCCTTCAGCAATTGGAGGAGAGCCGAAAGCAGGAGGCGGAGCTGCGGGCTGAGCTGGAGGAGACCAGGATCCGCCTTCACCAAGCTCGAGAAGCGGAGGAGAGACTGTGCACTCAGCTTGGAGAATTGGAGGCGGAATCGGTGGAACAAGCTCGGGCTTACCATCAGAAGATCACCTCTCTTACACAGCGCCTGAAACACGTGGAACACCTTCTTTCTGTCGCCAATGGGGAGATCCAACGCCGCCGCTGAGTGTGTATGAGTGATTTTTGTAAACAAAACAAATGGTTTTTCTTGAGGAAACCGCCCGCTAGATGGATTTGCAACCAGAATCGCAGGGGTGGGTTGTTAAGGAAATGAGGTTTCCAATAAAAAATAAAAACAAAAATGCTGTAACTTTATTTTCTGCGTCACAGATTTTTGACCGATAAGTGCGTGAGATCCCGCTGGGAGTTTTGAGTTTCAAGGACGTCGTCTGCATTCTGTAATTCATTATCTACTCAGTAAATTAGTCTTGGTTCTCCTTCTTCAATATGAGTTTTTCTTCTGTACCCTTGCTGTAGTGTGGTTGGCGTGCGTGGTGACTTCAGGTTTAACCATGGCAACTCGCCGATTTAAAAAAAAAAAAAATGTAATTTCTCTGTGTGGAACCTTCTTACTTTTATATTTGTCATTTTAGCTGCGTACCTGGCAATCCTTGCTTGCATTTTCTAAGATTATGTTGGCTTTTAACTATGTACCAAAAGACATCTTTAGCGCGAGTTTAACAAAGTTTAAAAAATGAAAATGTTAATGAAATATAATTTAACTTTAAATAAATTATATAAGGTTTTAATATTATTTTAAATTATTGTAATTCAATATGTAGGATAAGTAGAACTTTTGTTCTTTTTAATCACCATGAGGGTATGAAGGTATAAGGTTAAACTGCAATAAGGTTAAATGTTATTCAAAAGCATATGTGGATAATGAAAGTAGCCTCAACTATAACTACAAGAGATATTGGTTTTTTAGCAAATACTATTTACAGAAAAAACTATATTTTTATTTTATTTTGGAGGAAGGTCTAAAATTGCTTTCATTGACTAAAAACTCATCTTCTTTATACACAAGGAAATAAATTAACAACCAAAAACCAAAACTTTGTTTTTACTAACCACTAATAGGTTATTTTAGATAGATAATAATCACTCATACATATCCTCACTACCAATATTCTTAAATAATAACAATGGTGCATGTCCTCACTACTAGTGGATATAAAAAGAAGAAAACAAAAGAAAAAATAACACTCACAAAAAGTTCTTGAATAATAACAATGGTGCATGTCCTCACTACTAGTGGAGATAAAAAGAAGAAAACAAAAGAAAAAGTAACACACAAAAAGGTAAAACATATTATAAGTGGAATTAAAATTTTTCCTTTTTAATTAATCAAACTACACCAATAAACAAATAAAATATAAACTTGAAAATGGCTAAAATGTCAACTTTACCTAATAAGTATGTAATCAATTTCATTACAAATTTTTAGATGAAAAATGTTGAAAAAAATAATAATAAACCATCATTACAAAGTTTTTGATGAAAAATGTTGCAAAAGAGTATAATAAAACATTCTTTGGTGTTTATTGCTTTGTGAATGGAAACACTTTTTCAAAAAATACCACTTTGTATTTTATATCTAATTATACCATATATGTTTAATGTGCTTTTAAATATACAATATGCATATAAATGTGTGTTTATTTTTTTTCTTGACATAAGGATGTGTGCATTTATGTGTCTCACCTTTGATAAGATAGTTGGTGAGAAGTGATGTATATTTGTGCATCCCTCATTCCTCTTGTGATAAGATAGTTGGTGAGAAGTGATGTATATTTGTGCATCCTTCTTGTGGGGTGAGGGTGTGCACAATGTATACCATGAATGCATCTTAATCAACCAACCATCCAAAGTGCTAATTATAAATTTACTTTCACCTCCCAACCATTAAAGGAAACTTACACCCTCACCCTTTGACCATGTATTTTTATTCTTATTTCCTCAACCATTTATTTGCACAAATAAATATCCTCACCCCAAAGAAAGTGGGTGATTAAACATATATACCTACAAAAATACATACCCTAAATTACCTAAAAATCATTGTTGTTATTAAATAAATAACATGGATAATGTACTAAGTAACTTTGTTCTTTTTATAACACATGCCTTGTCATCCTTTTCTAAAAAGCACCTCTAAAACTTGGTTGAAGCCATTACAAAATAATGTTTCTTCTAAGTAAATATTAATGTTAGCGATAAGCCTTACATATCACCAACTTTGTAACGACCCTTGATTATTAAGTATAATTAATTTAATAATATAATCCTAAAATATTAGCTAAACTATATTTATTTATTAAAATAACCTTAACTAATTATTTGTTATTAATTAGTTATTCTTGATTATGATTAATTTAAGTAT
>ML792211.1:520461-545631 GCA_009831015.1 Picea engelmannii | reverse complement strand
TGAAACAAATGAAAAACTGAGAATACATTAATTACCAATTGAGATATATGAAACATGATAGATCAAACTTTTTTAATCACAATTTCTAATTAGCAATTAAGAAAGTAACATCATTCAGATCAAAACTAGTCTTGAGGGATCTATCATGTATATATTCTAAACTAAATGATCATACTAACAATTTTGTTTCCATTGGCTTTTAGCATGACATCTTGTCTTTTGATGTTTCCAATGTGGAGGCCTTTAGGTCTCTAATAGTCCATTCTATCTTAGTGCCAAATTGAAACACTTTGTTTTTACCCTATGCATTTTGGGGATATTTAGGAATAGAAAAGAATAGTCTTCCTTTCCTTATCACTTAATGGATTTTTTTCTTCCCTCCCTCTATTTAAAATACTAACTATGATTTCAAGTGATTGCCACTATATACCTTTTAAGCCATTTCTCTAATTTTATTTGAGTATCTTCAACTTATATTATGGAAAGATTGAACTATATTATGGAAAGATTGAGGATAAATCTCCTCCCCATTTCCTTAGACTTCCTTCGACAAGATTTATACTTATTAGTTTAAGAAGTATAGGAGGAGGATGGACTTATCGTCATTTCCTTAGCGATGGTGGGATAATTATAGGTAGGGGGAGACGAAGAGTTGGAATCCCACAATCGATCAAACTTCACCTCAAAACTAGTTGAGATTGGGTAAAGAAAGCATGTCCTAAATTAGTTTAGGACAATCAGATAGTTAAGATGGGTAAAAGGGTATTGATTTTCTCAGTCAGAATCTCAACACGAAGGGGGATTTAGTGTACCTTGGAACTTGGCCCTCTATAGGTCAACTCTTCTGAGCCACATACTTTTATCAGTGGAAGTTCAGTTCATCCAACCACATATTTCTATCTGAGGGGTGTATCAAGTTTAATCACAAATTCCTTAGGCCACTGGTGGGCTCGGTTTTTTAACCCCTTCCATGATTATTAACCTTAGGGCTCATCGAAGTATAGGATGGAAGACAAGGAAAACAATTCCAAGGAACTTAGGGCGAAGTGGGAGTCCAAAGGAAAACACATCATTTGTCAAAAAACAACACACCAAGTTAAGAAGAATATTGCCAAAGTCAAAAGAGCCCTGCATCGAGACACAACAAACCAATTTGAGAAGGGAATTCACATTACCAAAGAACTATCCATATACCTAGTATCCATAAGTTTAGGCAGATGGTTAATAATAGAAAATACATGGAAATATATAGTAATTGGTTAAGACAATATGATAATATTTGTTTCAATAAGTTGTAGCCTAGTTTCCTATGTGTCCGGATACAGGGCATTATGACTGTACCATTTTGTGCATAATAGATAGGAAGAAGCTAGTTTACTAAAAAAAAAGGGTCGGAAAATGGGACATTAACACAAGCACCACATAACCCTAACTACCTAGTGGCCAACATATTGGTAGTTAGGGAAACATTTTTTTGGCTTGAATATAAAGAGGCTTAAAAAAGGGTTGAAAGAAGAGGAGAAGGGGTTTTTGTCTCCAAAAAGAGAAAGTGGATTCCCATGGGTTCAATTACCAGAAAGAGAATTACTTTGAACTAAAGGACAACTAGAGAAAAATGAGACTTATCCACAAGAAATGAGACATGTATTATAGCTTGAATTGTGCACATGAATTATTTTCTAGTGAGTGTGTTTCAAGGTGTATAATATAATCCTATATTTGTAGCAAGTGAGTAAAAGCACAAAATCAGAGAGAGAGAGAGAGAGAGAGAGAGAGAGAGAGAGAGAGAGAGAGAGAGAGAGTCTAGATTGTATCTCTATTGGAATACACAATATAAATTATTGTTAAAATGTTGGAGTTCTTCCTCTGATTACGGTTCCTTAGGGGTAAGTTTCTTGTGATTTGGTGTGTTTGATTGTCTTATTTCATTCCATAATGTTTGAACTCCATTATTAAAGTTTATTAACAATAAGAATGGAAAGGTTCATGTATTTACAGGCAAAAAAGTGGATTGTAGTAGTGGTAATTTAATTTCCGCTAGTAAAACCTTGTAATATTTGATATGATTACTCTTCTATTGTTATTTACACTGACATGTTAAGTTTTCCTAGAATGTTAGCATGGTAATTGCTATCGCATTTTTTTATTGAGCATGAAAAATGGAGGTAATAAGAGTGAAATTTTTAAAACAATAGAAAATTTATGCAAGAACTTTTTTGAAGGCCTATTTGTTGGAATATCCCAAGACAATTACAAATCATGGGAATTGCTAGTGAAATAACTAAGATGAAGAACTTAACCCCAAAAAAACCACATGCAAGGAAAAGAGAGACACATCGATATAAATAATCTATCCCAAACATGTATGTACATGGGAGTCTAGACTCACAGATGATGAAGTCCTCTGCAAATGAAATCATATCTAGTTGGGAACCATACTTGGCCACCCTCTTCTTTGAATAATATTTCCCTTCACAAACTCCTCTATGAATACCAAAAACTCAACTTGACCATGAAAAGGTCAATTGTATGTTTTGGAACCAATTGTGCATCATGGAGCCAAAGTGCAATGAATGTGAGTTGTGTCTCCATCCAATCCATATTATGGAGAAAATATGGGGCACAAACACACTAATTTGCATAATTAATGTGTATAACAAGGGAAGGTATATTTTTTGTTAGGGGGCAACTCAAGTGGTTGGGACTATCACTGTTAATGCCACCCACCTCGATTAAAATCCCCTAATTATCACTAATGTGTGATTGTGGGATTTGTGTGTAAAAGTTGGGGGTTATAGTGGTAGACCAAAGGATTGAAATTGAGTCATGTGGGTGAGATTCTTCCTAGTTATTGATTCCCCCATTCTGGTTGATACAAAAAAAACAACAAGGGAAGATAGATCATTGCAATGAGAGCCAAGAATAGATTGTTGATAGGAAATGAGTTTCTCTATAGTGAGTTTGTATTTTTTATGAGAATTCTCTACATTTTTTATATCTAACAATTTGAGTTTATTTTAATATCCTCTTTCAACATCGATACAATGATTTGCAATAGGTAGTCATCTGATAGGTCTGTTATATGAGAGGCCATTACATGTAGATAATGGAAATACTCCTCCACGGTACCAAATTGTTTCAATTGAGTGAGTTTGGATAAAACTTATTTCTCACATATATCCTAAAATACTTTGAAAAAAATCTCTTTGAATATATGTCGGTCTCTTGTTAATGCCCAAGATTTCTAATTCCACCATTGGAACTAATCGCAAGTTGATTTCTCCAAGTGCATAGACACAAAGTTAATTTTCTCTTCATCATCATTGATCTAGTATATCTCAAAATAATGATTGATTTTATTTATTCATCGTGTACCATCTCTATCATCCTCTCTATCAAACTTGGGTACATCAATTTTTATCTTGTGCATAAAACTTCTAAAAGAACCCATGTTGGATTAATGTTGTGGTGGTGGAAATGATGTGTGGGAGTCTGTACTACTTACTCCCTTATTCTCATTCTTCATTTCTTGAGCCTAATCCTTGAAAATACATAGTTCTTACCCCACTCTTTCATTTCGAGATCCATAGTATTAAGCTTTTTTAATACTTTTTCCATCATGTATGTGAGTCTAGAATCAATCACTTAGCTCTAAATTGGAAGGCTCTATGGACCCAAAGGACTTTCTTGATGTTTCCAAGTTCCCCATGATATAAAGAAGTTGGAGTTTGTTTCAAAGTAACCCCCCCCCCCCCTATTCCATTTAACCTTTTGGTGCCTTGTATAGGGGTATGTGAGTTAAATATCAAATACTTTTCTATAGATGCACGTTGCTAAGATGTTATTCATTCTTTTATTTAATTTTTTGAATTATTTGATTATTCAAAGGCTCACAACCATGACTAGAATGAAATGTCACAAAATTAAGGGTCATGACAATCAATTTGAAGAGAAATGAAACTTGGATAGACATTTGTCCTCTGATTGGCTTTCAGCATGGTAACAATAATTGATTCCAACTTTGTAATATTTTTCCTATACTTTACAATCAAAATTAATTTCAAATGGAAACTTCATGGTAGATCAACCACATTTTTAGGGAATACAATAGCTTCACTAGGGTAGCAATGCTTGCAATTTATTTGGGATATGAGATGATTTACAGTGATGCCTATGCTTGAAAGTGGATATCCCAAACATTTTATCAAACCTAGAACCATGTGTGGAGACCAATATTCGAACACCCATACCCATGTTATGACCAAAATTAATACACAACTACACACCACCTTCCTTGGTCATGAATTTTTCACGTTAATGCAACAAAATAGTGGCTATGATATCACTTGGAGGAAACCACATATATAAGAATATATAATTTATTATCAATTCCAAGTGATGATTAGAATGATGCACAAGCTCACTTATTTATACACATAATGAATAGAGTTGTGACTCTTCATAATGCATTGGCCACTGAAATAGCTAACAATTTCCTACATTTAACCTGTATTCTAATTAGGGTGTGATGAAATCTCTTAAGATTATAACTTTGAATAATTGGGATACCTACTTCGATAACCTCCTCTCCTCTTCAAGTAAATAGAATATGAAATCTATTTCTCTATCAAATAGGTTTCTCTTTCTCTTAGAATAGGTTTCTCTCAGTAGATATATGTTATGTGTTGTCTTTCCATATTCTAAGCGAGCCCAACTCCCTCTGTATTGAAAAAATATGTTGTTCTCTTTCTATTACAATGATGAATTACATGTACATAACAAAAGTTTAGCACAAGATGATACAACTTGAGCTCTCCAAACCCTTGCTAGGGAAAACATATAAAACCCTAGCCATCGACTCCTCCTAGTTGGGAATCATTCCTAACTAAAGTTTGTTAATCCACCAAAGATCCTTCTTGGAACCTACACTTGCATTCAAAAAATGTACACATAATCCCCTTATCTATTCTCCATTATAAACACACCAAGTAGCATTAGGCTTTCAAAATGCCACAAAACCCTAGTTTTATTCTCTCACAAGAGCTATAAGATGAAATTATTATTTTTCCACTTTAGGATTTATCACAAACCCTAGATTCTTTTCCTCATTAGGATAAAACACTAAGCCTATAATTTAACTTGAATTCCTCCAATATCCTAGTGCCTAAGACAAACAAAGAAAATATACATGAAGGAGAGCACTAGGAGACAAGTTTTCCCTAGACTCACATCTCTAACTCAAGTGTGTGAGATTCATAAAGAACAAGTACAATATGATGAAATCATTGTCTTCTCCCTATATAATGTGAGAGGTGAGGGATGCCTACAATCATAAAGTGGGTCAAGTCCTCACCAAGAAACCTACCAACTATGTCCACATGTGAAGCACTCCAACTCCAAGTGACACGTGTCAAGTGTTATACCTCGAGATTTTCCAGGTTGTTGTTGGAACTATGTCAAGGCACCCCAAGGGCCAAGACTCGAGATGAATCTTAAGGCCATATTTGCAGTAAAATAATTGTGCAATATTTGGGAAGTTTTTCCCTCTTTCTCTTTCTTTCTCTTTTGAAATTATAGGACCTTAAACAGTCTCATCTCAGATGACAAATGATCTCAACTATCAGAGGCATATGTCTATGAGTGTTTTATAAAATCAAGATTTAAAAGGAGAATAAAGTGATGAATTGGAAGAAGAACAAGACAAACATGCAGGGCACTGCTGAGAATGAATCTTGTAGCTGATGGAAATAGAACAGTGTGTTGAGAAATTAGTAATTTAGCGACTCTAATAGGTGTATATAGACCAATAAAACATGCTTCAAACAATTAACATCTTCATACATCTAAATACATGGAGGTACCCTCTACATATCATTTAAACGCACAAAGAAAATGACAAGAAATGGTCATACATTTAAGGGAAATCACTTATGTGTCATTACCATACATCATATAGTAACAATGAAATATGGTGAATGGCTTGATGCTTGAGATTTTATAAATTAGATATGATACAAGAAAATAAAAAGTGGGAGGAGATGATTTACAACAACACAAACACTATAATGAAGGAAATACAGACTGAAACTTAAACACATGGGATGAATCTCTATTTCCTGCTACATATATCAACTCATTGTGCTCAAGGTTTCTGTGGTCGAACACTCTAGTTACAAGAAAATTTTAAATTCCCCATAGTGTCGACCTTGACAATGGGCACTTGCTTTCCCTTTTATCCTTCTCACTCATGCCCTGAAACTGCTTCTTGAAATATTTTACTACTTCTTGAAATTGTTTACTGCTTCTTGAAATGGTTTACTGCTTCTTAATTCTTGAACAATTTCCCCCTGTTAAAATTGTAAAAAACTCCATCTACGCGTTGGAATTTTGTTATGAGTAGATCTTGGAACCAATGAGAACTCTCTAGCCAGGAAAATCGCTTAATTGTTTTCTCCCAACTAGTTCCTGCAATCGATTTTTCCACTAGTTGGGAGACATGATTAAAACTGATGAAATCGTGAGACTCAACCATCGTCAGAATGAGATCAGAAAACAATCATCGCCGTTGATATTTAAAAACAAGACTTCACGTCGTCGGAAGACAACCCTGACACTCGACGTATCGAAGATCGAAGCATCGACGACCCAAATCTAACTGTGATAAAATATAGACCATCCATCTTGCAATGAATATAAACCCTATATCATGGACCTAATCAAATTTGAGTCATTGATATGCAAACCGATGAGCCTAAAATGCCTTGATATTTAAAGATGAAACTGAAGTATTGATCCAGAACATGATCCCATCTAGGTTGTTAATCACACTAGACCTGCCCTTTGTTTAAATATGACGACGTCAGAGTGACTGAGGATAATTTATGTTGGGGAATTTACATTGCACTTCCTTGATTACGATGACATCCATGACAATATCCACCATTCATATTTTTCCGAAACCAGGAGAGTCGTTGATCTGGGCTTGACCAAAAGCCAAAAACAACTAAGGCCTTGACAGTCATATTGACGTCACCTTGGATTCGTAGTGGCCATATACTGGTCGACACTGATACTGATGTGGCACAGAGGATATTACATGTGTCACCCATTTTGGGGATGTTGACGTGTATATGTGATGGGTTCTCTATGTCCACATGGAAACTAATGGTTTTCCTTGATAGTTTTTTGCTAGCATGCCGAGATTTTATCTCTTTTAATTTCATTGATGACGACATCGTCGTCGACATTAATCTATGTATCCAAAAAATTTCTTTGCATTTTCGTTGATGATGACATCCATCATGATCTCTACCATTGATATTTCACCGAAACAAGGGGAGTCGTTGATCTGTGGTCAACCAAAAGACAAAAATGACTAAGGAAATTGTTGTCGTACTGACGTTGGACATGTGGAAGACTTATATCTGTTCCATGATGGTGTTAACAAGGTTTCTAGGCAGGACATGTGTCACCCTCTTTTGATGTATTCACATGTGCATCTGGTGGGTTCCGCATGTCCATGTGGCAACGTCTGATGGGTTTTGAAAAGGCTTCACTGGAGCGTTGACATGACACCTGACCCCAGATGCTTTTGATGCCCAAGAACAGATATGGATCGTTGATCAATTTCACTTGAAAAAGGCCTGAGAGAAGATTTGGGCCATCCATCAGAGGATCCCATCAAAAGGGTAGGGTTCTGGACTTTAAACATGACTCTGACGAGGGGAATTTGATACCACATATCAACTATCAATTTGGAGTTGAAAGGGGTAGTATGACGATGCACGAGGGCCGTCGATCTAGCTCGACCAAGAGAAAAAAATCAGCTAAGGCATGAACATTATCAGACTGATGTCACCTTCTCACTGGTCCGCGTTGGTGCTGATGTGACAAATAGATGGTACATGTGTCACCCAATTTTGATGTGTTGACCTGTGTATACGACATGTTCCACTTGTCCATGTGGAATTCTCGGATTGGCCTTGACAGTGTCTCGTTGGCAAGTTGACGCTGTACCTTGCCGAGAGGCTTTGATACCTGGGAGTAGATTTGGACTGTTGATCATCCCCACTTGAGAAAGGTCCAATACCTCATCTCGATCGTTGATCTGGAGTTACAAAAAATATCGGATCTGGACCATTGATTGCAGATGTCTCATTCAGAGTGGTGAAGAGTGAGGTTACCATAGGGCCTTTGACAAAGGAACTTCAAAGACCGTCTATCAGGTGCCACAAACAGGATCAGATCTGGACTGTCCATCGGGAGTCCGATAATCATTGAGGTTCGTTGATCTCACTATGGTCAAAAGTAAATTTGGCTAAGGAAAAAATCGTCATGTTTACGTTAGCCTGGACATGTGGCGACTTTCTATTTGTCCATGGTGGTACTGACGTGGCAAACGATTTTTACCCAGATATGATATTTTTACTTGTGCATGTGGTGGGTTCCACATGTTCACATGGCATCCTCTGGTTGGTTTTGATGATGCTCTGCTGGTAGGTTGACGTGACATCTTACTAAGAGGCCATGAAATCTGAGATCAAATATTGACCGTTGATCGGGGGTGCGCTTACTTAAATCTGGGTCATTCATCAATGGTGCACCCATCAGAACATTTGAGAGTCAGGTTGCAAGGGGAACTTCGATGATTGTTGATTTAATAGGCTAGGCGCACGACACGATTTGAGTCATCGATCTATTAGGATCTGAAAAACTCCCTAAATGTTGCACCTTTAGGTCACGGTCTCATGATACATGCCTAGGATTTTGTCGCTTAAGCTCTTTTGGGGAGCGATAAGCCCCCTTTTGACCCCTAATAATCACCCGAGGGCTTAAATATTGCCTTAGGCGCAAAAGGGCGTGAATTTTATGTTTTTTTCTTCAATTTTCCTTAGGAAAATTTGACTCTACGATATGCATAGGCTCTGGAAGCCCGAATTTCTGCTGCTAGCTCATCTGATTTCAACCTTATATATTTAGCCATCCTTCATTTAATTTCAAGAAAAAATACAATACTAGCATTTGGCTCTAGTGGGGATAACATACCCTCTCGT
This sequence comes from Picea engelmannii, assembly GCA_009831015.1. Lineage (NCBI taxonomy): Eukaryota > Viridiplantae > Streptophyta > Pinopsida > Pinales > Pinaceae > Picea > Picea engelmannii. The sequence continues at coordinate 536,578 of ML792211.1, read as the reverse complement.
TCTACTGAGAACTGTAGACCAAGTGCCTTCTTCTGTTGGGTTATGGAATCTACCTCAAAAGAATACATCTCCTTTAGAACTAAAAATTGATCTGATATGGAACAAAAAAATGCTCAACGACTTAAGTTGTTGGAAATCTACCTACTTGTTGAAGTAATGTATGGTGAATGAAGTAAAACTAAAAATTCATGAGCATGAATGAAAACGAATTATTTATGTATAGGGTAAGAAAACTTTGTAGTGATTATTACTGCAAAAGTTCTTGAGGAACCTCCCATTTACAGGAGCCCCAAACAAATCTCCATCCAGGTAAGATAAATCATAAGTGTTGTTATCTTGGACCACAACCACTTGGAAGGGTCCAAGCCATAGATTGTCAAACTTTCCATGTTTCCCTTTAGCTTCCCTTCGGGCATCCCATTTTAGGACCAAATCCCCGATCATAAAATTTCTTTCTTTGGTCCTTTTATCAAAAATTTCTTTTATTATTGCTTGGTGAACTTGGGCCTTTATCTGAACTTGTTCCCTTACCTGTTGAACTTTGATCAGCTGATTAATTTGTATTTTCATGTAATTTGATTATTCCTCCTCATCTTGCAATAATTTCATCACAAGGATAATGAGTTGAATGGGGAAAATGGCTTTTCTGACCCATACACTAGTTGGAAAGGGGAAGTTCCAATGGCCCTCTTGATGATAACTCAGTCTTCCTAGACATCATATTTCAGGTGGGAGTCCCATGTCTTCTTTTTTGTGATAACATTTTCTTGATGATCTTGATAAGGTTCTTATTGGAGGATTGAACCAAACCATTTCCTCGTGGATAGTAAGCAGTAGAGTGCCCCAACTCTATGTTATAGTCCTGGAAAAACTTAAACAATTTGGCAGATTTGAAGGCCTGAGCATTGTTAGCAATGATCTTTCTTGGGAACCCAAATCTGGCCAAGATATTTTCCTCTAGGAACTTTATGATGATTGAATTCGTGGTTGCCCTTGTGGGTACATCCTCTACCCAGTTTTTGAAATAATCTATGGATATCAAAATCCATTTGTGTTTTCCACTTGAATTCAAATTAATCTCGCCAATGAAGTATAATCCCCACTACTGAAAAGTTCTCCCAAATTTTATTGGTTTTAGTGGGAGGGGCAACAATTTAATCTCTAAAATCATTTAATGCTTTGACCAATGCATAAGTGTGTTTTTCCATGTTGTTATACTTTATTTCAACATCTCTCAAGGCCTTGTTGAAAAATGCTATAGTTTCTCTTGATTTTCCTCATTCTTCTGCAACAACACAACAACTATATTATGGACTGATGCAAAAGAAAAAATGAGAAACTCTTTATCATAATTTGGGATGATAAGAACTGGAGCTTCTCCCAAGGTCATTTTTATCTGCTGAAAGGACTCTTTAGCTTCATCTGTCCACTTGACTTCATGGTCCTTTTTCAACATGTTGGTAATATGCTTCACCATTTCAACGAAATTGGGGACAAAACTTCTCAGAAATCCTATTTTACTCAAGAAAGATTGTACTTCTTTATTGTTCCTAGGATGAGAAATTTGTTTGATTTCCTCCACCCTTTCCGGATCTATCTTCACCCCTTATTTGGATACTATATGGCCAAGAAGCTTTCCTTATTCCATATAAAAATAAGACTTTTTGGGATTCAAGGACATCCCAAACTTCCTACACTTCACAAAGGTTTCCTTTAAATGCTTGATATGATATTCATCTATCTTGGAGAAAAAAGTCACGTCATTAAGATATATTACAATGAACTCATCTCTCTCACCCACAAAAGCGATGCACATAGCTCTATGAAAAGTTTCTCCTGCATTGATTAGACCAAAAGGCATTTTGTCATACATGAAAGTCCCCCATGGTGTTGTGAAGGATGTCTTCTCTCTGTCATCTAGGTACATGGCTACTTGGTTATATCCTGAAAAATGATCCATCATGGATATCATGTTTTCTGCCACCACTTTCTGTAGTATATGGTCCATCTTTGGCAGAGGGTACTTATCTCTCAATGAGCATTTATTCAGGTTCGTGAAGTCAACATATAGCCTTATTTCCCCACTCTTATTTCTCACTAGAACTAAATTAGCAACCCATTTGTAGTATCTTAAGGGAATAATAATATGGGCATCTAACAATTTCCTCACCTCTTTCTCAATGGTAGGAAAAAGAAGAGGAATAAATTTCTTGAGTTTCTTCCGGAAAGGATTAGTACTAGGCTTGAGGGGTATTTGATGTTGGATGATATTGTTATCATAATTTTTTAGGTCTTCGTATCTCTATGAAAAACATCCATGTACTCTTTGAACAACTGTAAATACTCTGTCATATGGTCATCGAGAATATTTTTGGACAACTTAATATATTTAGGATATTTTTCAATCCCAATATTATATGCCTTAATGATATCGTCTTTGGGAAGGACAATTGGTTTGATAGGTACATCATTTCTATCAAACAACTGCTCTAAAGGAACCAGTCCTTTGGGGATGAAGTTATTCTTAAGCAGCAAGAAGTTATGCTCGGCCATGTAATTGCTAAATTTAGGGATCTCTTCAACATCCTCCCCAATCTCATGTTTGGTGTTTTATTCAATATCTGAATCAATATGAGTATTTGCAAACTCATATGTCACTTCCATCAATTTTTTGATTTGTTGACCATCTTCAAAAACTTGCCAGTATTTGATATTATTAGGAATGGAAGGTTTGTATCTCATCTCGATCTCATATTTAAACCAAAGGGTGGCTAGTATTTTAAAGGTACCGGCAGCTACTGATAAGGAATCGACTGGATGATTAAACTCTCTCAAAACAACAAAAATAGTAAAATATACATAAAAATTGTCAATCATATCCCATACCTGATTTCTGTACGCCCTCATTCTTGGATGCCTTGTTTGATAGGAGCATCTTACTTGCTACACAACTAGCTCTGAATCTCCAAATACCACCAACTTGTTAATTTTCATCTTTCTTGTTGCTTCCAAGCCTAAGATCAAGGCCTCATATTCACCTACGTTATTTGTGGCCTCAAACTCAAGTTTGTAGGACAAATGAACTTATTTTTTGGTAGGGGTGATGAGAATTATTCCAGCCCCAACTCCTTCTTTTAAACATGCACCATCAAAAAAAAATTCCATATACCATCCACTTCTTCCGCATGTCTTACAAGAGGATCAACAAGCGTTGGGGTTTCATTGTACTCTTCATTTACATGAAGGATACAACATCCCAAATATTCATCAACAACATATATGGGATGATTCATAGGGTTTCTTTGATCACTGACCACATAAGAAAACTTTGTTTCTCGATACAATCTTCTGAGATCTCCTCCAAAAAATGGTATAGTGTCATAAGTCATGTCCATTTGCACAGTGCCTCCCAATTTTCGTGCCCATGTTCTAGATAGAAACATGCCATAATTGTATGGTATATCAACCACAACAACGTCCATCATAATTCTCTTAATAGACAGTTGGCCCAGGGTGACAACCATGTCTTTAATCATCCCATAAAACTTCACCTTCCTGGCATCAAATGAATAAAGTTCATGATATGGCCTAGTTATTTCCAAACCCAACTTGTACATGACTACTTTGGGCATAAGATTGTGTGATGCTCCATAATCAAGCATACAATTGTGTAGCATCTTATCATGAATATTCAAGGTCACATATAAGGGTGCCAAAGATTCTTCTTTGTCATCAATATGAGGACCAAAAACTATGGTAGGGGACTCATCGTGTACATTCAAAGTATCAGGAGGATTTGTTGATCCCTTCCCCTGCATCATTTTCTCAATTTTTTTTATGGTATGAGGGGTTTTTAGCCAGCTCCATCAAAGGCACATGAATCTTGATCTTGGATAGCTCATGTTCAATATTTAAAGGTGAAACTAATTCATCGTATTCATTAGTTTATTTTTCCTTTTTTATAGGCTCCAAAACTTCATCTACCTTAGGGATGTCTAGCACCTCTTTATATTTATCTTTGGAAAACTTTGGACCAACTTTCTTAGCCTGAGTATGATTGTATGCAACAATTTTTTTCTTCCTATTCCTAATATCATACTTCTTATGCATCTCGTCCTGTAGTGCATCAACAAAAATTATGTACTGAATTGAGGATAAAGCTCCTTTGTTGTGCTAAGAATCAAGCACCAATTTCTTAGGATTTAGTGACCCTTCATAATCATCTTGAGTTAGATGTATGGCATCATTATAATCCTAAAGTAGGTGGATTTCTTCTGTGTATTCATCATATCCTTCAACCACTACTTCTTCAATAAATTTGTTATCATTGTTGGTTTTTAGAGGGGGATGAATAGCATGTTCTTCATTTCTTCTCTCCATTCTCATGAGTTGTGGATTAGGAGGTCTTCTAAAATTATTAGGATTATGATTCCTTATTCCTCCCTCTTGGGTGCTCTGTTTGTATTGTTATTCTCTATCTCAAATCTAGACATTTTTTTTTTCTAATTCCTGATTAGTCTTGACATCTCATCCATCTTCTCTTCTTGGGGTTCTCTACTTGGTTCAAAAGTTCCACAGTCCTCCCTGGACTTTTTTTTTTCTTGATCCTATTTTTGATTCATCTTGATCGATCCAATCATATTCCCTTATATGTTTGTTTCATCCTCTTACATTACTAGTAGGGTCGGGGATCTTCTTTCTCTCAAATTCATGGTGAAATCAACATCAAATTCCCCAGTGTATGTCACCTTAGCTACTGGTTGTGATGGATTTATATCTGTAGTGATCTTGTTATAGAGATTATTAAACCTCCTTTTGAAGTCATCAACAGTTTCATTGGCTCTTTTCTTGAGTGATCCAAATTCATTCAATTAGTATAAGATATCCCTTTTCTCACCCCAGTGTCTCATAAAGGCAGCTTCTAGAGCTAGACAACTATCAATTGAAGCAACATGTAACTCTCGTAACCATTTTATAACATATCCCCCCAAAGTTTGGACAAATAGTCTCATGAAACATCATCGTGCTCTACAAACTAGTCATCTGTAAAGTCACGAAAAACACGCATGCTCTTCAGTTGAGCGGGTTTTATCCCCATCAAATTTTGGCAGATATTTCATGTAATTCTCAGGGAGATCATGGGTAATTTGGGACATATTTAATGGGGAAAATATGGAAGTGACCCAAGTATTTATAGGGGGTGGGGGAGGTTCATTTCCCCCAGGTATTCCTCCACCTAAACCAACCATGATATTTTATAAAATGAGGTTACGGGCTTCAAAAGACAAAGGAGGAACACAGATTTTCAAGAAAGTTCTATAGGAAGCACCGACTTCTTGATTAAATTCTAGAGGAGAATTTTGGAGATCTTTTAACAGTTCTGAAGGAAAATTTGCAACAAAAAGCTAATCTTTAGATATATCAGTTAGATCTACAGATTCAACATTTTTATGAACATTAGAAGGACAGATTTCTATATAAGGGTTACCTGAGAAAAACGAGGCTTGATGCTCTCTGATTTTCCTCCAGGTCACAATATTTTCCGGATATGAATATATTGGAACCTGATATGGATCAATGTTGCTTCTAGTGTGTCTTATGGTAGAGGCCATATTGTCCTTTTATGGAGTTGCCAGGTGAAATATTAACATCCAAGTGCCTAAGGCATGTTCACCATCAAGTCTCAGAGCCTACAATGTCCTATCCCAGGGAATATTTCTTCAAATTACATCCCTGAAAATGATGCAAATTCTGATGTTATCCCTCGAGATGTTCCAGGTTGTTGTTGGAATGATTCCAAGGCACCCCAGGGGACAAGACTTAGGAAGAATATTAAGGCCAAATTTGCAGTAAAATAATTGTGCAATATTTGGGATGTTTTTCCCTCTTTCTCTTTCTTTCTCTTTTGAAATTATAGGACCTTAAACAGTCTCAGATCAGATGAAAAATTCTCTCAACTATAAGAGGAATATGTCTATGAGTGTTTTAGACAATCAATATTTAAAAAGAGAATGAAGTGATGAATTTGAAGAAGAACAAGATAAACATATAGGGCACTGATGCGAATGAATCTTGTAGCTTATGGAAATAGAACAACGTGCTGAGAAATTAAGAATTCAGTAGATCTAACAAATGTATACAAACCAATAAAACATGCTTAAAATAGTTAACATCTTCATACATCTAAATACATGGAGGTACCCTATGCATACCATTTAAGTGCACAAAGAAAATGACAAGAAATGGTCATACATTCAAAGGAAATCACTTATGTGTCATTACCAAACATCATATAGTAACACTGAATCATGGTGAATGGATTGCTGCTTGAGATTTTATAAATCGAATCTAATACAAGAAAATAAAAAAGTGGGCGGAGACACTTTACAAGAACACAAACACTATAATGAAGGAAATATAGACTAAAAATTAAACACATGGGATGAATATCTATTACCTGCTACATTTATCAACTGATTGTGCTCAAGGTTTATGTTGTCGAACAACTCTGGTTACAAGAAAATCTTAAATTCCCCAAAGTTCCAACCTTGAAAATGGGTGTTTTCTTTGCCTTTCATCCTTCTCGCTCATGCCCTGAAACTTCTTCTTGAAATATTTTACTACTTCTTGAAATGGTTTACCGCTTCTTGATTCTTGAACAAGTTCCCTCTGGTAAAATCATAAAAAACTCCCTCAACACGTTGGAATTTTGTTATGAGCATACCATGGAACTAATGGGAAATATCCAACCAGGAAAACCGCTTCATTTTTTCCCCCAAATAGTTCATATAATCGATTTTTCCACTAGCTGGGCAACATGATTAAAACTAACGAAATCATGAGACTCATCCACCATTGGATCAAGATCAACAAAAATCGCCACTATTGATATTTCAAAACGAGACTTCACGTCGTCGGAAGATATCCCCGACACTCGGCGTATCAATGATAAAATAATCAGAGATCCACATCTAACTGTGACCAAATATAGACCATCCATCTTGCAATGAATAAAAGCCCTCCATCGCAGACCTAATCAAATATTAGGCATTGATATGCGGACTTATGAGCCTGAAATGACTTAACATTTAAATTTGAAACTGATCCATTGATCCATAACACGATCTGATCTGGACCGTTAATCACACTGGACCCACCCTTTCTTTAATGATGTTATTTTTGGGACAAATATGGATAATTTACATTGGGGAATGTACATCACACTTCACTGACGATGACGTCCACGACGATCTCCACCTTTCATATTTCGTCGAAACCAAGATAATCGTTGATCTGGGCTCGACCAAAATCCATAAATGATTAAGGCCTTGACGGTCATGCTAACATCACCCTGGATACGTGGCAACCATATACTAGTCTACACTAATACTGATGTGGCATGGAGGACAGGACATATGTCACCCATTTTTGGGAAGCTGACCTATATATATGGTGGGTTCTCCATGTCCACGTGGCAATTGATGGTTTTCATGACAATGTTACATTGGCATGTTGAGTGATCATCTCATTTCATTTCTCTAATGACGACGTCATCATCGACATTACTCTATGTATTAAGAAACTCTCTTTGAATTTTCACCGACGACAACATCCATCATGATCTCTACCATTAATATTTCACCAAAACAAGAGGAGTCGTTAATCTATGGTCAACCAAAATCCAAAAACGACTAAGGAAATTGTTGTCATACTAACGCTATACTTGTGGCAGCTTTATACTAGTCCCACGATGGTGCTAATGAGGAATTCAAGTAGGACATGTGTCACCCTCTTTTGACATATTCACCTGTGCATCCAACAGGTTCCACATGTCCACGTGGAAATTTATGATTGGTTTTGATAGGGATCCATTGGAGGGTTGACATGACACCTAACCCGAATGCTTTTGAGGCCTGAGAAAAGATCTGTACTTTTGATCGATCTCACTTGAAAAGGGCCTGAGAGAAGATCTGGGCCATCCATCGGAGGTGTAGGGGTATGGAATTCAAACATGACTTTTATGAGGGGAATCTGAGATTGCATCTCGACTGTCAATATGGATTTACAAGGGGCATTTTGATGACGCACGAGGGTCATCGATATAGCTCAACCAAGAGAAAAAAATTGGCTAAGGCATGAACATTATCGCGTTGACGTCACCCTGGACACATGGTTCCTTCTCACTGGTCCACATTGGCACTGATGTGGTAGAAATATGGGACATGTGTCACCCAATTTTGATTTGATGACATGTGCATCCGATGGGTTCCACTTTTCCACGTTGCATTCTCGAATTGGCCCTGATAGTGTTATGTTGGCAAGAGGACATCACACCTGACCAAGAGGCTTTGATACCTAGGAGTAGATCTGGGCCAATGATTGGCCCTACTTGAGAAAGGTCCAAGAACTCATCTCGACCATTTATCTAGAGTTATAGACAATATTGGATTTGGACCATTGATCACAGGTGCCTCATTCAGAGTGGTTAAGAGTGAGGCCCCTAGAGGGTCTCCGACGAAGGAAATATGATGACCATCGATCTAGCACCACAGACAGGATTGGATCTGGACCATCCATAAAGAGTATGAGAATCACTGAGGGTCGTTGATCTCACCATGGTTGAAAGAAAAATTTAGCTAAGGAAAAAATCGTCATGTTGACGTCAACCTAGACATGTGGCGACTTTCTATTTTCCCATGATGCTACTGACATGGTAGAGGAATAAGACACGTGTCACCCATATTTGATATTTTTACCTGTGCATGTGGCAATTTCCACATGTCCACGTGGTAGACTTTGGTTGGGTATCATGATGCTCTGCTGACAAACTGACGTGACATCTTACCGGGAGGCTGCGAGACTAGAGATCAGATATTGACCATTGGTCGGGGGTGCACTTACTTAAATTTGGTTCGTTCATCGGTGGTCCACCCATTGAAGCATTTGAGAGTCAGGTCATAAGGGGAACTCTAACAAGTGAACTCTAATGACCGCTAATTTAACAGGTTGGGCACGTGACATGATTTGAGTCGTCGATCTCTTGGGATCCAGAAAAATCCCAAAATGTTGTGCCTTTAGGCCACGATATCATGATAATCCCCTGGGATATTGGCTCTTAATCTATTTTGGGGTGATATAAGCCCCCTTTTTACCCTCGATAAGCACCCGAGGGATTAAATCTTACCTTAGGCGTGGAAGGGCATGAATTTTCTGTTGTTTTCTTCAAGTTACCTTAGGAAAAATTGACTATGGGTTGCGCAGAGGCTCTGGAAGCCCGACTTTTTTCTTCTAACTCATCTGGTCTCGACCTTATATCTTCATTCATCCTTCATTTACTTTCATAACAAATACAGTACTAACATCAAGCTCCAATGTGAAGATGTCTAACAAGAAAGGCTCCAAAGGTTGAATTCTCCTCAAGAAGGGTCCAATGCTCCACCTTCGCAAGCCTTCAAATCTCCAATGCTCCCTCTAATCCATGTGTATCTCTAGTTCCATCCCACCTATATGATTACTCCTCAACCCAATAATCATCAAGTCAAGTACAAGTATCCATGCAAGAAACCAAGCATCCCCATGCCAATTAAGGGTCAACAATCTCCTCCAGGATGCCTAATTCTCCTCCTCCAAGCTAAGTTATCCTCTATGAAATCCACCCACTCTCTCCATGTGAAGATCATGAAGAATGTCATCATGTTGTCTAGGTATTCATCAACCTAAAGAATAATGTGATACACGAATCCATACAATTTCTAGCAATACATGAGTGACACCTCCCATGTGTATGCACACTATAGAACAACCGAGGTCATCCATACACCATGCACCACACATTACATGAAGGACCCCTAAGCATGGTGTAAGAACTTCTAGAGTAACCCTAAAAGATAACAAATTCAAGGCTCCAAGGATGAATGCTCCTCAAGAATGGTCCAATTCTCCACCTCCACAAGCCTTCAAATTTCCAATCCTCCCATTATTCCATGTGTAGCTCTAAGTCCATCCCATCTACATGATCAATCCTCAACCCAAGCATCCTCAATTCAAGGACAAACGTCAATGCAAGAAACCAAGCATCCCCATGCTAATTAAGGTTGAAAAACCTCCTCCAAGATGCCTAATTACCCCCCTCCAGTATAATTCATCCTTTATTCATGCCACCTACTTTCCATGTGCACATCATGAAGAATTTCATCATGTTTTCTATGGCTTCATCGATCCAAAGAAGAATGTGATATAAGAATCCATACATGGTCTAGAAATCAATGAGTGAGACACCTCCCATGTGTATGTACATCATAGCACAACCAAGGTCATCCATACACCATTCACCCCACATTACATGAAGGACCCTTGAGCATGGTGTAAACATTGCTAGAGTAACCCTAAAAGCTAAAAAATTAAACTCTATTGTGTTTGATGTATCTAACATAGGTGAAAAATATCTTCGACATAATTCCACACTAAAAACAAGATGAAGGCTAAAAACAGGTGGAAGATTGAGTGCAAACACATTTCCTCCCACTTGCTTGATGATGGTAGTATGGTTTATAGGCAATTTCCTTGATCATTTTATTTGAACCTTTAATCTCTCTTTCTACAAATGCAACCACAGTTTATCATCAATAGTATATGAGTTTGGAATTTGGTGTTTATAATGTCATTGTTTATATTTTTCATTATAATTATGCAATGTGTCATGGATGTGCTTCTATATTCATTGAACCACTACATTTCCTTTTTTATATGTATTCTTCCTTCTACATTGCATGGGGAGACTCTTGTTTTGATGCAAGAGGAAGAATCTATGTTAGTTGGGGCCAATGGATGGAACATAAAACACACCTAGAAGGGATTGTGTCTAATAGAACTATGCAAAGTTATATTGTAGCTATGTTGCACATAAGGTAGAGACTCACCCCAAGTGCACGAATGATTTGAATAATTGATTCAAATTAGGAGATGTACTATCATCTCGTTAAACACCTCTATTTTCCCTTTTATTTATGGGTGTAAGGTAATTGACTTCGTTAGCTTTATGTCCTACAAGGATCACAAAATGGACTAGAATATGATTAAGAAAATACTATCTATATTTGAAGCAATGGTTTTGAGCAGGACACAGTGAACCTAAACATGATCAAATAAGAGTTAGTAGTGCCTTCCTCTATATTCTCTTTTTACAAAGTTAAAAAAATTCCAATTTAGAGAGTCTATTGACAATTACAAAGGAACAATCATTTTCAATATTGGAAGAAGGAAAAATAGCTAGGAAGTCCATATAGATGGACTCCCATGGCTCATAAGGAATGTATGGATAATGGGGTATATAATTATTTCTTATTGAATGTTGACTTGTCAATGTCACATGATGTGCATTATACGATGTTCATTTTGACACTTTGGTGAAGGTTTAGCTAACAAAATTTTCTCTAGAAAATTGTTATAGTCTTCTCTACATGAAAATGTCTTACTACACGATTGAAATGTGCCTCCTAGATAATATTTCCACATTCAATTGAAGGAATAAAAATATACCCTCAATAGAAAAGAAACACACTCTATAAATGGAAATTATAAACTAACTTATTTAAAAGTAGTGCATGATACATGTTTGCAAAATCAAGGTCACCAACATAGAACTACGTCCAATCAACATCCTCTTGTCCACAAGAGTCCACAAGATTTGAGTACTATAGTTAGCATTGAAATTAGAGGGAAACTCAATTAACATACAACTTGAATGGTGATTCTTTTCTTGTACTTAATATTGAGGTGGAACTTTTTAATATAAGTGGACCATTTCTTAAGGTCATCATTGTGTATCTTTTCCTTAGTTTGGATGAATTTAAGGGGCCAATGATATGTAAGGACACTAGTTTCTTTACCCATAATATGATGTTTCTATTGTTGACAACATTGAATGATGGTATAGGGATCCTTAACATAAGTTGATTATTATTAATGTACCATGATATTGAGGGTACATTAATTACTGATTCAAGGTAAATAAGATGGAGAAGAACCCCAACACAAAAATGTGGTATAATTTGACAAGACCTATGAAACTTCAGAAATTTGTGAGTGTTATTGGGGATAGATAATTTTTTAATACTTGGATATTCACTGAAGTCACATGTACTCCATATCAATTTATAATGTATCCCATATCAATTTATAATGTATACCAAAATAAGACTTCTCGAATTTTTCATAAAACTTGTGGAAACACATAGTGTCAAGAACTCACTGAACATGCTCCATGTATCTCTCCCATGTTCTATTGAAGATAAGCATATCATATAGGTAGACTACCACAAAGTAAATATTGAAAGGTTGTAGGATGTCATCCATCATCTTCTTGAACATTGTGAGAGAATTCATTATATTGAATGGAACAACTAACCATTTGAATATGCCTTCCTTGGATTTAAATTTTGTCTTCAATATATCATCTAGTTTGATTACCATTTCATGGCACCCTAATTTGAGATCATTTTTGTTTAAGAATTTTATTCCTCTAAGTTGATCTATAAATTCTCCCATCTTAGGGATAGGGTAAATGTTTCGGACTACGATCACATTCACACCTCTATAATCAATACATAGGAGGTGTTATATTCTTGAAAATACAAATGTGGTCTAACTATCTATAACTAGTTGTACACCAATTATACAAAGTATAAACTATGACAGTTTAATCTAAAAAGTAGTATACATGCACAATCACATAGATGTAGGGAGAAAGAGAGAGTAATTATTTAGACAACAAATGAAACAATAATATATTATATCCATAAAATAACCTTCAGATCTCCCACCCTATAAGATATTTTCTTTTGTCTTAAATAGTGGATTGGTAGGTTGAGAGGAAATTACGAGTCTTAATTGTCGGTTAGTTGGTTGGTCAAATGTCTAAGTAGGTCATCCAACCCAACTACTTATCCTACTTAACTATTTCTCTTCTTTCTCTTATAGTGAAATAACATATACACTAAAAATAATATAAATCCCTTAATTTAATTGATAGTAGATTAATATCAATAGATAAGAAGTGTGGGAAGTGATTGTTGAAGAGAAAGTAATACTGATAAATCTATGCAAGATAAACAATACTAATAGAATCCTAACACATAGAAACTAAGCAATGACACATACACAACACACAAGAGATTTACCATGTAAACTCTTATTTAAGAAAACCAAAAAAGAGTCACACCTCTTTCTCATTGTATTAGCAAAACAATTCACAATATAAAATATATGTATTTCACAACATCATTCAACCCTATTCCACTAAGAAAAAATAGAATATAATGGATATATAAAAAACATGGGTAAAAACCCACCCATAACTCATAAAAGACCCATAATGGGATGCATAATCTACATACAAAGAATACAACACACATCCAACAATTCACTCTACAACATCTAAAAAACCCTCAATTTCTTATTCATCTCGAAGAAGTTGTAAAGAAATTTCTTCAAGAATGACTTTCAAAAATTTCATAAAGATTATCCATTATTTCTTAGCGGCATTACAAACACAAATATGTTTATAGCTAAATTTGTCTAAATTTTCTTATGTTTTATGGATGACTTCTCTATTTGTGAATGTAATAAACTAGCTATTATATGGTGGATCATATCACTGGGTGTTGATGTTTCTTTTTGAATTATTTCATGTGATGAAAATTGTATGGACTTTCTCTAACATATCATCTCAAATAAATTCCAAGAGAAGAGATCTTTCTCTTCAAATTCCACTACTCGTCTAATTTGTTTTAAGCATTATCTAGCTTCTTTACTAGATTCAACATTATTAGATCTCTTTGGGACTTATCCAACTCCCTTATTTGTATTTTTTACTAGTTTCTCTGCATATGTTAGCTATGCATAGGTCATGTTGAAGTTATTGGTAGTTTGCTTGGCCTCCAAATTTCTTTGGTTTACAATATAATTTTATTAATACTATACTTCCTTTTAGTTTACAATATAATTTGATTAATACTATACTTCATTTTCCAACATTTGGTGTCTTTTCAAATATAAATTAGGAGTTTGCAATTCATATTTTATAGTAAATATGTCATGATTCTTCTTGTTCAGTTCAAAAAAAATGTTTATATACACTAATGGCCACATGTGGATAATGTTGTTTGTTTACTTTATAGATGCCTTGGTTTCTTGGATTAACTTAATTACTATTTAAAATTCTTTGGAATTCTTGTTGAATTTCAATTTTGTCCTACACTTTTTCTTCATCCTTAATTTTTTTCAACCACCACGACATATCGACTAATTATTTATAGAGATATTTCTTTCAAATTTTCTAATAGCTCTTCACCGTTTGGGATAGGTGGCATGTTTGGAATATTATTTTATTTCTTAGCAACTTCTTCTAACACAACGTTTTTGTTATCTTGAAGTCTTTATACTTTTCCAATTTGTTGCATATTTTGTCCTATTCTTATATCAACTCTCTTGGCACGTCTCTAATTTATTCTAATTTATTGATGTAATGTGAAAACATGTTTCCCACCCACATTCCTAGTTTGTAAAAGTTCTCTAGTGACGACCGAATTCTTATTAGTGACACCCTTTATGCATGGCCCAACTTTCTTAGTTATTATGCTTGAGTTAGAGGTTTTAGGAGATAGTGTTTTGGACTCATCATCCCCTTTCCGATTCATTGGTGATTAATTATGTTAGACTTATATGATTGGTTATTATACATTGATGATTCCTCATGATTACTTATTGATTGGTATGAACAATAATGCGATTGAAATTTTTTTTTATGTTACTTGTGGATGAACAGTACTAATGACATATATATGAATCAAAATTGATATGACATATTGTTATGATTCATGATGATGTTGTATATGTATTGGTTTTAGGGCTTGTTAGCACTGTGTAATTTTCCTCAAGTCTGTGGGGGCAGTCACCGAGGTAACATCAAAACCACTTCGAGTCTCGGATCTAGCCCTCTAAGATTCAGAGATGGATCTCTCTGTCTGATATAACTTTGTTGAAAAGAAGATATTAGGCTAGTTATGCAGAATATGGGTTTGTTTATGGATTTGGTATGTTTGGGAGATCGAAAACTCAAATTTTCATTGGACCATGGGGTCTACCTTTCTGAAAATGGATCTATTTCAGATGTAAAAGATTGTTCACCACAAGGCAGGATAGCAAGACTATTGGATCAAATTGAATTAAATGCAAGTAGAGGAGAGGAAAAGAAGGGAAAATCCATCAAGCAGAGGAGCAACTAAGAATTCCTATGCTCAAATTCAGATGAAAACATGCAGATCATTAAAGACCAGAAACAAAGTGCAAAAAACAAGTTTTGTTCTTAATATTTCTTTCAATGATTAGAGAAATGAAAAACATGAATGGATTAACATAGTAATAAAACAGTTACTCAAAGAAAAACATCACCAGGGAGTTTAACACAAGAATCCTGCAGATACAATTTTTATTTTTGGAAAGTCATCAAGAAAATTACAATGTATCCCCTATGGGGCATGAATCCCAAGCTCAATCATCAACCCTTATACATTAAACTCACATAAATAAATAGGAGAGATCCCCCAACACGTTTTTTGAAGTCGGATTCAACCGCCTCGGCCAAAAATAGCAACAAATCCCCAAAAATCTTGAACTGTCTGCCATGAAAGACAGGTCGAATTTATGCGAAAAAGGGGTCCGCACAAACATTTTTTTCTCTTCCATGCTGACACCTGGGGAAAAAATGAAGGAGGTTATTGTATATGAGTATTTTTCAGACAAAAACCTCTTTTGGTTTCCCCAAATTCGCCTCCAACTCACTGAAACATCTCCCGCAAAATCAGGACTGTAACAAAAAAATTGGAATTCTGGCACAATAGGGCTCGAAGAAATCTTATATTATCCCTTCTCATGCAATCTGTGAAAACACGGAGAGATGTTTTTGTTCTTCATCCTGTTATGGAGAAAAACCTCTCTCGGGTTTTCAAAATTTTCTTTTGTTTGCCCAGAATCGCCTTCAGAAATCGGTTGGTCAAAAATGCTGCGAAAGTGGTTTTTCTAGCAAAAGTGGTAATTTTGGACCCCCATGAGGTGGTAA
>ML792211.1:485266-509807 GCA_009831015.1 Picea engelmannii | reverse complement strand
TCATCGGAGCCGTAGATCTGGGTGCCAAAATCTTAGTCGTAGATCTAGGCCCAATCTTTAATCTTCGGGGCGCAAATTAGTATATGAGGCAAAACTTAGCTTAATGACCTTTTTGTGGGTTTGGTGTGTTGCTTCCCTTGATTTTGTCACCATGGGGTTAGGAAACACCACTCAGCATAAAAAAATCATGAATTTTCCTTTTATTGAAAATAATTTGCAGAAATGAAATATTATTTGCAAGCCAAAATACATCCAGAGTGAAATTTTTCCAGTCACCAGATGATCCTATGAATTATAGGGTTATAACAGGGCTCATGCTCCAATAAGGAAGACCACCTTGATTTAGTGTTTGGAAGCCTTGTGGATGGGGAAAGACTTGAAAAATTACTACAAAAGTAAACAAGGATGAAAATGGGAAAATGAAATAAGTTGCAAATTACTTTTACCTTCCCTAGGAAACTTGTAAATTCCATCATAAGCCTAATTTCACCCTTGGATGAGTTAGTTGGGGGAAGGGGAAAGTGGTTACACTTGATAACCTCTTGAGATCATTTTAAAAAGGGAGATATTTCCTTTGAGAAGAGGATGGCTTGAGGTGAAATTATGGTGATTTCTATATTGAGAAAGAGATAGTGATTTTTTAGAGTGAACCTGACAATCTTATTATTATTTTTTATGGGCCCTTGGGATGCCATTGTCGATGGGATGAAAGTGGTAGTAAGATCCTTGCATAACATAGTGGATATAATTGTTTAGGGTATTTTGTTGAGGGGCCATAGAGTGGTAGTAAGACATCTATTGAGTTAATTGCAGTGTGATTTGTAAACCTTGTTCCTTATCCTCATTAGGAGCTAAGCCCTACATAGGGGGGAACTTTATTGAACAACGAATTTACATTGGTAGGGAGGAAACTGATCCAGGTGGATATTGGTGGCCACCCACCTATTCCAACTGGCTCAAAACAATTTGTTGGCAATTTACTATTTTTAACACTTTTTCAGGCCCCAAACTTTCGAGGCCATTTTGAGGGACTAAACGACATTTTTCATGATCGGGCACCTTAATGATAACCAAATTCTCTAATTCATCCCCCTAAATGAATATCCTTATCTATACCTTTCCAACGAGCTATCGTGCACCCCAAACAAAGATCGTATGCCAAATTTATGCCCCTGGGAAGTTGATACACCAAACTACCCAAAACGAGGTCCACAAAACTGTTGGATTTTCATATTCCGGGGTTAGGGTTTTGGATTTTATTTATGTTAAAAGGGCCTTTGGAGCCTCATTGTAACATCATATTCTTGCAAATGAGTGTAGCGATCAAATCTCTTCTCGGAGATAAGCTGCCACCATTCTAGAGAGTCTTTCACTTTGTATTTCTACAGTTTTGTACATTTCGCTCATTAATAGAAATTGTGTATTACTGTATATCTGTGTTTATGGTTATATCTATGATATATATTTGTTATATTATTGAATATCTGATATATCTCTGTACATTTATTTATTATATCTCCACTCTCATTTTGTGAAGAAAATAATTTGAATCAGTGGTATCAGAGTAGGCTGATCTTGATCGTTTTTCAGTGCATGTCCCCAACGAGGTCTGAGTATAGCAAGTTGGATCTCGATCTTGTCTCTCTTGAATACACTCTCTCTCGCACACCCAAGAAACCCTCCATGGAGGAAGAAAATAAAGATGACAGAGAAGAAGATTCTATTAATCTGTTGCTTGAGAAAGCTCTCATGCCACAGAGGGATGAAATGATGGATAATTTTTCCCACATCCTTCAATGCCTATCCATAATAGCAGGCGTGTATTCATCAAGCGGCCACTTTGGAGGACCCTCTCCTTTCAAAGTACAAGTTCATTTTGATATTCACATATTTGAAGGTCATATAGATGCAGATGCCCTAGAAAAATGGTTAAATATGCTAGAAGGTTATTTCTTTGTTCACAATTTTTCCAATAGGGAAAAGATCACCTTGTCACTCCTTAAGGATCTCCCCCATATCAAAAATTGGTGGGAAACTTACTGGGATCAAATCTCCATAGAGGAGTCTGGAATATATGGGGCCGAGCCCACTTGGTATTTTTTTGTGGATGTGGTCAAGGAACAATATTACCCTGTTGGTAACTATGACGACTAGTACATGAGATGGAACACACTACAGAAAGAGAGGGGCCAAATAGTGCCAGAGTTCAAAAATACTTTCCATACCTTGCACACCAAGTTGGGCGTCAAAGACTCCGAGCAACATCTGGTTCTGAAATACTATGGGGCTCTTCATAGGTACATCCAAACCAAAATGGATTTTCTGGACATCTCATCACTAGGAGATGCCTATCGATATGTTGTCGAAATCAAGCATAAATTTAGGCACTAGAACAAATGATATTTCGGGTTTGCAAATCCACAACAACCAAAGTATGGTAAATACGACCCTAATAACTAGCCTTTAGAAAATCAGTCCAAGACACAGGAAAAGAAGGGTAACAAAAATATGAAGAAGGACAATGTAAAGTGGTGTGATTTCCACAAAATCCCCTGGCACAACATTGATGAATGTCGCTCAAAAAAATCATTGGTGGACGAGATCAAAGAAAAGGAGTCGAACCATGATTGGAAATTTGATTCAAAAAATAATGGGAGAAGACAAATCGTTGACGGAGACCCCACTGCTATTGTCGCGACCGTAACAATTCAACCAAAATAACTAACATATCTTGAAGAGGGGGGCACCTTTTTCATTCGCAAATGTGGGTGAAGGGGACCCTGTTGCATTTTATTGTTGATAGTGGAATCCAAAAGAACCTCATCTTAGCAGAGGTCATCAAACAGTTTGGATTGTCGACAACTCCACACCCACAACCATACAACATCAGGTGGCTTCGTCAGGGACAAGATCTTCATGTCAACTAGCAGTGTCAATTGTCATATGACATCCAACCCTTCAAGGATGAGGTATTATGTGATGTTTCCTTGTTGGATGTCTGTGATGTTCTTTTGGGCGAGCCACATATGTGGAAGCACCATGTTATTTATGAGTTGCGACCCTGTAGTGTCATTGTTACTATGGGGGGTCATTTCTATCGAATTCCAGAGGTAGTTCCGACTACTATCCCACCAAAACAGTGTTGTAAGGTAATCTCTCATACTGCAAAATTCAGCCTCTTCACAATCTGTTCAAAAGGTGAACTGAAGGACATTGCAACCATTGCAGCCTTGGCCCAAGACCTTTCTATAAATAAGATATTTTTTCTTCACCTACAAGGGTGCATACACACTTCCAATTCAAACCAAGATACAATAGGTTGGTTGAATATATTCAACCCTGCCAGCAACAGGTTCATGAAAACCCTCAACAAGCTAAGCAATGCAACTTCTCCTACAAGGCAAGCATCTCACCAAGATTCATATTCTGCAAATGCTTTCCCCTCTCCCTTGGGAAATCAACCCAATGGAGACAATTTATTACTAAGGAGGGAGGATTGATCCAGGTGGATATCGGTGGCCACTGTAACATCTCGCTCTTGCGCTCTCTAAGCGAACTTATTCTTTAATGAGGACACTTTCTTGCAAGTGATCCAGATTATTATACTATTAATCGTTTGATTATAATCATGAGATATTATGGATACGATGATATGTTATTTTGTTGTATTTACATAGATAGGTGTTATTGACTGGGTCCTTCTGAGTGTGCAGGACTTTGGACATTGAGGATGCAGAGGCATTGATGAAACCCCTTGGGCTCCAGATCGAGTCAAAGAGTGCACTACTGGGTTTGAATGTTGTTGATGTGACATATGTACATATGATTAGATTTTATGATGATTGATTATTATTTCTGACATGATTCGTTGATGGATGCAGGTTGACAATGGCTTGTCGACCAGACTCACATGTGGAGTAGAGGGGTCAATTAGTACAACCAGAGACATTGAGGGAGAGGTGTGGTAGCAACCTTGCCACATCCTACTAGCACTCCTGTTGTGGCTCAAACTGTAGGTTAACAATTACCTAGTTCAAGAAGACCCGCGATGTTGTGAGGGCAGATTGTGACAGTCGCTCACGATGATTATAAGGGGTGTGCAATAAGGCAGGGGCCTTATTCCTTAGAGTCCCTTAGTCTCCCAAAAGATCACATGGCAGAGTATTGACTCCAGGGTTTTTATTTCTACCAAAGTCAGTCAAGAGGCGAGTGGCACCCTTTGAGCATGTAGTGCGTCCTGAAGGGCACGTCGTGCAAGGAAAACAGAAAGAGGCAAGTGGCACCCTTGGATCACGTAGTGCGTCCTGAAGGGAACGTCGCGATTTTAACAGGTAAGTGAATAAACCTAGTTGGCCTTAAAATGAATGATGTGATAAGTAAGGTTTAAAAAACAAATTCCCTAATAAAAATGTTGCCCAGCCTGTGAAATTAAAACCTAGGTCTAAGTAGAACATGTGGTCAAAAAAAATAATAATAAATAAATATGTAACAAGAAGGGGGGGATAAGAAATTCAAACTTATTTATTAAAGTCAAAATTTTAATGGAGGATTAAATTTTAAAAAGGGGTAATGGTTGTCTTTTATCTACACTTGCTAAATTAATTTTTAATTAAAAAGGAAAAAGGGTAAATGGTTGTTTTATCTACACTTGCTAAATTGATTTTTGTTAAAATGGAAAAAAGGGGAAACTTAAAAGAAATAGGAAACTTAAAGAAAAGGGGAAACGTAAAGAAAAAGTTGAATGTCTAACTTAGTAAGGAATCTTTCCTTTGGAACTTTCTAATTATGAACTCAACTAGGAATTAAGTAAGGCGTAATTCATTTAAGAAGGTAAGGGGATTTTGGGACACCAAGGAGCGTTTTTAGGAATTCTTTTAGGTGGGTGAGGGAAATAGGAATATTTAATTAATTAATTAAATTGATTTTCTAGTGCAACTAGGGGATGGGTGACATGTGTAAGGGGGAGGTTTTTCCTAATTAGATTAATGAAAAAGGAATTTAATGGGAATTTGGGAAAATAATTACTTAAACACTTTATAAAAAGGATGGAGGAGGAGTAGTATGGATCAGATCGTTTTGTGTAATGTTACGCTACTGAAATTTTACCTTGACTGAACTTTCTCTTGTGGGAGTTGGGATACCCAGCTCGGGTAATGAGTGGTATCTCGACCTTGCGAGGTGAGCTGGGTTGTATCATTCTCTGGTATTGTGTGCATGGCCCCTTTGCGTCTCGGGGGGATTAGGGGGAAGAAGAGTACCCCTAGCGTTGGGTGGGAGGTACCGGTGAGGTCACATCGGTTGGCAAGTGGGAGCATGCGCGGGACAACAAGCTGGAAGCATTCACGTTTGGCTAAGGTATGCCTATTAAAGTTGTTACTTGTAATGAAATTTAATTTACACATGTATTTTTCTGTGCTCGGTTGAAGATTTCATTGCCATGAGATTTCCTACACCTGCTCTCCTACGGTATTTGTAATCCTCATGCTCGTTGTATTTTGAATTGATTTCCCATGGTGAACCCAACCTCTGATTGAAATGACTTCTTTGTGTTTGTTTTATTGTTTAATGCAAAGAAGAATTGTGTTTTATCTTATGTCCCTATTACTTAAGTTATTAGTCTGTGCCTGAGTAGTCGGCCACGAGTTGAATCGACGGTCGTCACTTTGGTGTTTAAAGACCTATAGATTCAAATGCGTTGCTTTCCTGTGCATGGATAATAAGTGAAGGATAAATGTTCGCCCATCTATCTATCCCTTACTTCTCTCTGTGTTTTTCTCTTACGATTAACCTCTAATCTTTGTGCCTTCTTGTGAATGTGTATCCGTGCATTTTTATTGATCCATTGCCGAATGATTAGTCTTTGTGCCTTCTTGTGATTGAATATCTATGCATTTTTGTTGATTCATCTCTGCATTTTCTTGTGGATTATTATCTCTGTGATTCATCTCTGATTGATTTCTTGGCATTTATCTCTGTGATTCCTTGGCTTATTACCTAGCTCTTTGTTTGGTATAATCTCTGCGATGTTAATGATAAATCCCAGTGCTTCATTGAAATAATCTCTGCGATTCTAATGATAAATCCCAATGCTTGGTTTGGTATATTGATTGTGATTTACATATATATTGACTGCGATTTTACATGCTAATGGTAGCATGGATAATAGGTGAAAGACTGCAATACCATTATTAGTTATCATTATTTAATAGACATCATTTTTCTTTAATGATATGTCTGCGTTTATTTTAATGAAATGGCTAGAATTTAGATACATTTGTGAATTTATTTAAGTCTTCTTTTTTCTTTAATGATGTGCATGCGTTATTTTAATGAAATGGATCGAATTTCGGTACATCTGTGAATTTATTTAAGTCTCCATTTTTCCTTAATGATATGCCTGCGTTATTTTAATGATATGGCTCGAATTTAGATATATCTGCAACTTTATTTAAGACTATGTTTTTCTTTAATGATATACATGTGTTATCATATACTCAACGATTCTATATGATAACAATTCTATATGACAACAATTCTACATGAAAATGATTCTATATGATAGAAATTCTATATGATAGTGATTGTATTCTATATGATAGTGATTCTATATGATAGTGATTCTATATGATAGCGATTCTATATGGCAACAATTCTATTTTATATTCTATTTTGTATATGACATCGATCCTATTCTATATTCTATTTCGTATTACTAGACAATGATTTCATACTCTTAATAGACAACAAGGGTGTATGTTTAATAGACAATAATAACATATACTACTAGACAACAATTTCTTACTCTTAATAGACAGCAAGGGCGTATGTTTAATAGACAGTAAAAACATGTATTTACTAGACAACGGTTCATACATTAAATAGACAGCAATAGCCTATATATTAATAGATGGTAAAATCATGTATTTAATATATAGTGAATTATATTTGTTTCAGTTTCAAAGGACAACGAAATATATGGTTTAAAAGACAACGATGCATTTGATAAATCGATATTGTTTAAAAAGACAGTGATATAATTGATTGATAACTCACGACAATTACCCCAAATCACAACATTTACAATTATATTCACAACATTTACCCCAATCATAGCGATTTATTCAATTGATGAATCAAAACAATTACAAATATATTTGATATATTTGTTATGTGAATAATTTGTTTGATTCAATTTTAAAAGATAGTGAATCCAGGTTATGCATCAAGGTCAAGTTGTGTACAGGAATTTGTTGAGTTAAATAATTTGCAAGTGAAACTTATTTTAATTTGAAGGGCCTTATGATATTTCGAGTTATTTATTCATTCTACCTCCATGAGTTATGTTGTTAATTTGTATAATGATATTTAGTTAGTGTTAAAAATTTACCTATAAATCGATGGAATTGGGGATTGGGTTCCAACCATAATAAATAAATTGGAAAGTTTTGGTTTACCTAAATTCTTCTTAGGATATTTAAAACTTAATGATAATAATATTAGACAAATTGATAAGGGTTGATATAGTTATTTTTAAATGATATATAATAATTAAATAATGTTAATATTATATATATCAATGAATGTTTTTACTTATATAAAGATTTCTTTCAGGTACATGAAGGTGCCTTGTATAACAAATAGTGTAAATTGCATCATGTTCAGATCATTGTTTGATGCAGTGGCATAACCTTGTGCCTTAAGGCGAATTGTAAATGGTGGTTGTTCGTAGACTATAGTTGTTTCATAGTTATTTAAATGTACATTTGAAATTGCAGTTAATTGACTCACACCATGTTCTATTATTATTGTTCATATTTTGTTTTTCAAATTTACACTTTTCGCATTAATTGACACACACCATGTTCTATTATTAAATCTTTTAGTGAAAAAATATTTTTTTATCAATATTTATATTGAATTAATTATATAATATTAACATGAAAAAATAATTGAATTTTTTTAATAAACTCTATACCTAGTTACTTGAGAATTGAAAGAGTTTGAATTGGGAGAGTTTTTATATATTATTGTTGGACAGGCATTTTGGAAATAATATACATAAAAATACTAAGTATAGAAGAAGTGCACAGAAGAAGAAGGAAGATTTGGGAGTGCGAAGTTGAGGCATAGTCAAGAGTATAGTGTGAAGGGAGAAGAATAAAACAGAGAGAAGAATAAAATGAAGGAATAAAGCAAAGAAGAAAGAAGGAGAAGAAAGCGAGCGAAAAGGAGGGATGACAGCCCAATGTGCTAAAGATAGAAGGACACGCAAAATAATGAAGAATAATAGTTAGAGTGCAAAAGCAACATGCAGACGAAAAAGAAGGTGAAAGCAACCCGAATAACAAGTTAACTTGAGTTATCATGTATTGTAATAGGGTTTCGAGGATGAACAAAGTAGGGTTTTAAGCCCTATAATTTATGTATAAATATGTAATGGGTTGGGAGAATACGAGTTCCTTTGTGTGGTTATTCTCGAGCAGTATTGTGGAGTCTGTTCCAAGTTGTCGAGAGTTTATGTCAGTAAGAAGAGTGATAGGATGGTCTAAGAAAGAGAGAGATTCTATGTATAAATGATAAAGAGATGATGCAGAGGGGGAGAGAGAGGATTTCACTGCAAAGCGGGTAGGCTAGGAGAAAGGGAAGATAACTATGATGTATCTTTGTAAGTGCAGTGTGCAAGCTTGAAGCAATTACCAAATGCATAATAAAGAAGCCAGTCATTTTGGACATATCCCAGAGTTGGGTGAACCATGTTAACTTTTTTGTTAAATTTCTTTTGTGTGATTGTTCATGGATTATGTCTAGATGCTTATTAGAGTAGATTTGTCTTATTTGTAATCATCACACAATTGTTACGATTGTTACAGTAATGGGTTATTTTGTAGTATGGAATATAATGGTAATATGAATCTGAAATCGCTAAGTAGCTAACTAAGAACAAAGAAAAAACAACGCGCACAAAACCAATAAGTAAGAATGAATAGAACAATCACCTCTCATTCCCTCACTACCGTAGAAACCTAGTTCCTACAATCCCAATAGATACCTCGTGTGAGACTTCATCTGCACATGCAGGTGATGCCGAAAGGGTCAATGTCTGAAGGTTTTTGTTGGGCAAAGATAACTTGAAGCTAGGGTATTACACCCGCATGCAGCGCCAACAAATGGTTTCATTTTTGGGACCCGGAATTTGTGATTGAGGGAATGTTTTGGAGGACGACTAAGAAACAGATCTCATAATGGTTGGAAACTAAGGAACAAGAGTTTGCTCAAAAATATAACATAAACCCACAGATGAGTAATGAACAATGGATGCAAAGGTATGTGTACACCTAACTGCATGAAATTTTCTTTGGCGAATTTCCAATTATGTTGACAGAGTGGTTAGAAAGATTAGTGGAAAATACTAGAAGGTACCAAACTGCAGCATCAAGGAATTCGACTCTTGAGTTGGTAAGACAACTTACTTATGTAAGTAATCCAACTACTCGCGCAATTGATTTCAGGTTGGATAGTATATTAGGAGGTTATATTACAGAATTTGCAATAGATTGTACCGAGTCATACAGTGTTGCAGAAAGGGACTTCTTCAAAGGTACGCATGGAAGGTACATGAAATCAATGGGAACATGGATAAATATGTTGTTGTGTGACAAGTGTGTGATGACGATGGAATCTGACTAATAAGGGGCTTCATACACACAGGGGAAATGGGGGATGACAAGAGGATAGTATGAGAACAGGAGAGAACAAAGGAAGTGACGAAGAAGGAAGGGAGGGACTGAGGATGTAGAGGACTAAAGAGGGTATACCAGAGGAAGAAGATGATTTTGGATTATTGCGTGGAGGAAGGAGTTACAAGAGGATAAATATAGGGGATTAGAAAGGAGAGTTGTGCAGTTAGACATAGGGGAGAGAACCTTGCACAATAGTGCAGATCATGGAAATAATACACATAAGAGGAGAGGAAGAGGAATCCCAGTCCAATCCTATAATATAAGATTCGTTAAGTCCTACTCAGACTAGATCCTGTGTCGAATCCACGACCCCATGTGTGTCACCACAATTAGAGATAACAGTTGAAGACTTATCAAAATCACTTATAGTTAGCACGAGAGGACATAGTAGTAGAAAATAGAGCAATGGAAGCAATGCGAAGAGTCAGAGTCAACCAACATCACCAAGAGGAGGGAATACACAAAGAAACATGGAAGGGGTAGACAACACCCTAAAACTACCCAAGTTCCAGGGAGTTGGGTCAGAGTACCCAAAACAACATATGTTTGTTTGCGAGACCATTTGGGATGCTAAGAACATCCAGGATGAGGTTGTGAAGATTTCACAGTTAGAAACAACATTTTGAGAACATGTGTTAGTATGGTACATGAAGTTGCATAGTACCATGCCTACAGGACAAGCCAGGACTTTGGTGGAGATAAGGTAAGCATTGTTAAAAGAGTTCAAGAATCTAAAATATCAGTTGCAGTACATCACAGAACCGAAGGAGATTAAACATGTACCAATTGAGTTGGTATGGGACTACAATCAAAGGTTCGGGAACCTGATGGGTAGACTAACTTTCCAGATATCAGATCAACAACATCAAGAATAGTTTATTACAGGAATTCTACCACACATTTGCAGGTCATTGATTCAACAAAAGGTTGCATCACATCCCGAGGCGTTAGAAATAACAATGAAATTGGAATCATCCCCTATAAGAGATAGTGGAGGGATGACACAAGTTCAGAAGTAGTTGGCTGCTTTGATGATTCAACTATAAGAACTTACAAAAGGGAAGGAGAAATGAGAGCAAGTCTGGTGTACCAAGTGTAGGACTGAAGGCCATCACAAGGATGAATGCCCAACATTTATGCAGTATTTTTCCACTGGAGCGTCGAATCCATTACCAGGAGGGGGGTATTGTGAGATATGTAAGAAATGGGGTCATCATCCAACTGAGTGTCCATTACTATAGAAGTATCAGAGTACACCAAGGAACTTGTTTTGCAATTTTTTCAAGTCATTCAGACATGAAGAGAAGGATTGTCACGCATTCGATTTGATGAGGGAGTGAATTAAAGATATGTACATGATTCAGGAGGAGAATGTCGTGACAGAAGGGGGTGGTCTACAATATAATAATCAAAGAGGCTTTAATCTAGGAAACATGGGAAATTTTGGTATAGGTCAAGGCAAAGGAAATTGGTAGGGGAGGAAGAGGATCGATTATATGTTGCAATTGTAATCAACCAAGACACTTATCCCACGACTACTCGAATATTTGTACAACGTGCACATACTATAGAGCATGAGACCATGCAACAAAATATTTCCCTCAACTAGTTACGAAATGGCAGTCCAGAGGGAACCCGAACTAGAATCCAAATCAGAATGTGCAGAAAATATCCATCGAAAAATGCAATGAAGGACCTAGAATAACATTTGTTACACACGAAGGAGATAGAACAAGAGTTGATGCAATGAATGAAGGAAAGAAGACTGAGAAATGGGTAAGGAAGTCAACGAGACCTATGTTAACCTTTGATCCTCAACAATAAAATGATACATATCTGAGGGAAAGAAAAGAGGTATTTGGACAAGATTGGGGAGCATCAACATCATTTGCACCTCATGTCGGAGATCATGTTGTGCTAGAGAAACCAACTGAGAAGGTAAGCACTTTAAGAGAATTCCTGAGAAGTTATGTAGAGATAATAAAATATGAAACTGAGTTGAATACATTATATAACATGATTTATCACTGTACACAAGAAAGGGAAAATCCCATCGCACAAAGAGTGGTAAATCAGGTATTGCGTAGGAAGAGGACCAACGAAGAATTCAGATTCAATGCGCAAATTGGGGAATATGATGTGGATAATGTTATCTTGGACTTGGGGTTTTATGTGAATGTTTTACCAAAGCATACTTGGGATATGATAGAAAAACCTAATCTAGTATGGTCTCATGTTTAGTTAAGGCTTGTGAATCAACACAAAATAGTATTGATTGGTCAATTGACAGGAGTATGTGTGAACATAGATGGGGTGCACAGTGTGGAAGACTTTGAAGTTATTGAGATCGTGGATAATAGTCAACCATATCTAGCATTGATGGGAATTGAATGGGAATTTGATAATCAGGAAATCATTAATATGAAGAAGAGGGAAATGATATTTGAATTTAGAGATTTGAAATTTATTGCACCATTGGATCCAACACAAGGAAAGATATACATAGAGTCAGCAAGAGGAAATGACATTGACAATTTGTATAACATGACTGGGCGGATGGACGATTATGTTAAACATAATACATATGGTGTTCTAAGTTGGATAAGTATCAGTTCATGGGCATCATATTCGTAGGAAGGTCTAGATCATTGGAAGCAGATGATGCATGAAGTGTCAACTAGACGATGTGCACGCATAACTCGATCCTTGCGTTGGATTGGAACATAACTATGTGATCCACCCAGGTATGATGTATTAACTGATATAAGTTTTTTTGTAAAGGAATTTGAGTTGCAAGTACCCAAACAAAAAAGGATTTTGGCACTAGATGTTGTCCTTAAAGTGACTCTTGCTAGATGGTGGGCTACCCACAAAGAAGGAATGAAAGACTGGTCACAGTGTAGAAGACTAATGCAAGTAAGGTTTGGTACTAAGGCTTAAAATGTTTCGCAGAAGTATACATGAGAGAGTGATTCAGCAGGTCATGTTGAGCAGTGCAGGACCTTATGGAGTTTAGTACCCGGAACATAATGGATGCACTTTTTTATACATACACTGGATACAATTCCAAAGAACTGGTATTTGGACTTGGAAATACGCTAAGAAACAACAAGATGGGAAGAGTTGGCTTAGAGGTTCAAATTCATATTTACATTTGAACATGAATATCCATAAATATATGCAGTGCTACAGGCTATTCGAACTAAGATATTCTAAGAAGAAGGGTCGATGGGGATGGTACCAGTGTGTAGTGCACACGGAGTTTCTATGATCGTCCAAGAGTTATTGGAGTGTTACAATGTGGCTAAAGAATAATATGATGAGGAAGATCCTAGGAAAGTGAAAGTACTTGAAACAGAAGGAGAACATGCAGTAGAAGGACCAGAGCTTGAGTTCGTTGTGTACACATAGCCCATAAAGACACAAAAGGTAAACATTGGGATGATAGAGGATCTGAAGTTTGCATAGATAGGGGATTATTGGAGTGATGAGACCGTAGAAAATATTGCATACTTTTTGCGTGAATATCAATACATGTTCCCAACTACATTTTATGAGATGAAGGGGATAGTTAGGGACTTAGAAGAGATGAAGGGGATAGCTAGGGACTTAGGTGAGATGAAGATTCCCTTGAAACCAGGTGCTAAGCCAGTACGATAGAGGCCTTATAGATTAAATCTGAAGTACAAGGAAAAGGTGAAAGACGAAATAAATAGGATGTTGGACATAAGAATCATAGAATTTGTGGAGGAATCAGAATGGATCAATCCAATGGTAGTGCAAGACAAGAAGATAGGAGGAATTATGATTTGCATGGATCTGAGGAAGTTGAATCATGCTTGTTTACATGACCCATTCCCAACACCATTCACGGATGAGGTATTGGAGAATGTAGGAGGCCAAGAGACATATTATTTCACCGATCGATTCTCGAGGTACCATCAGATTAAAATTGCATAGAAAGACCAACACACGATTACTTTTGCAACAGAGTGGGGGATTTATTAGTATAAAGTAATGCCCTTTCGATTGAAGAGTGCCCCTACGATGTTTTCTAGAGTAGTGGTTGTAGAGTTCAAGGAATTTATTCATAAGTTCCTTGAAGTCTACTTAGATGATTGGATTTTGTTTATTCTACTGAAGGATGACATAGAACTACTCAAACTAATGTTTGATAGGTGTAGACAGTGTTAGATTTCATCGAACTTGAAGAAGCGTATTTTGTGTTCACTGTTTGGAATTTTGTTGGGCCATGTAGTCTGCAAGAAAGGATTACTAGTATATCCAACCAATATTGTAGTGATTCTGGATTTAGAACCACCTAAATCAATTAGACAGTTGAGGGAAACTTTGGATCTTACAGGCTATTACAGGAAAATTAAAAAAGGATGTGCATAGATCACAACACTGATGGATAATTTACTAAAGAAGGAAGCAAATTTCCAATGGAACAAGGACGGTCAGAAGGGTTTGGACACCTTAAATAAAAAACTAGTGACCGCATAGATTTTGATCTTTCCAGATTGGAACGAGGAGTTCCATGTTCATGTAGATGCATCATCCATAGTGTTGGGCGTAGTACTATATCAACCAGGGGAGGGAGACATAGATCACCCAATTTCTTTTTCCAATAGGAATTTTTCCATAACAGAGAAGAATTACACCACTACAAAACACAAAGGATTAGAAATGGTCTATGCATTGCAAAATTTCAAACATTACTTATTGGGGTCTCACTTTAAGATGTACACAAACCATTATGCATTAAAATACTTAGTGAACAATCCAGGGTTGGGGGAGAGAACATGCATATGGATACTATTGTTCCAGGAATATGATTTTGAGGTTCTGGTGAAACCAAGGAAGTTGAATGCAAGGCCAGATCATCTATCGCATGTATTATCAGAAGAAGATGCAGGAAATTTAGATGATAGCTTCCCAGATGCAAAACTATTTGTAGTTAAAATGGTGGATGATTACTTCTTGGAAATCATGCAGTTTCTAAGTACATGAATGGCTCCATCAGACATGACAGTTGCACAAAAGAAAAAACTGGTAGGGAAAGCAACAGATTATCAGTTGATTGCAGAGAATTTATACAAGTTGGGTGCAGATGGAATACTGAGATGATGTGTGTTGGAACATGAAAGACCAATGATACTCTCATAAGCGCGTGACGAGATTGCATGAGGACATTATGTAGGGAGATAAATTGCACAAAATATTTTGTGTGCAGGGCTTTGGTGGCCCACACTTCACAAAGATGATAAGGAATACTTTCAGTCATGCGATGTATGTCAAAGAGTGGTAAATCCAACCAGGAGGGATGAAATTCCTTTGAATCCACAAGCTATGTTGAAAGAATTTGATAAATGGGCCATGGAATTTGTAGGGCCAATCAACCCACAAGCAAGAAGATTAGGGGAAAGGTACATAATCATTGCGATGGAGTATTTGATAAGATGGGCAGAAGCAACACCAGTCACAGACTGCACCGTGAAGACTGTTGCGCAATTTTTGTTTGAGAATGTAGTCACACGATTTGGATGTCTGTGCATATTACTCAGTGATCAAGGGATCCACTTTTTGAATAAGACAATTGCAACATTGATGGAGGATTTTAAAATTCATCATCATAAGAGTACACCATATCATCCTTAGGCTAATGTAACAGTTGAATCTTTCAATAAAATCTTGGAGAATGCCTTGATAAATATCTGCAACGTAGGGAGAGATGATTGGGACTTGAGAGTTCCTGCAGTTTTATGGGCCTACAGGATGACAAGAAAAAAGCTGATAGGGCGAACACATTTTAGGTTGGTCTATGGACTAGAAGTAGTAATGCCAATGGATATTATTCTACCTAGCTTGTGCATTGTAGCAATCATTGATATGTCAGACTTTGGTGCAATAGAGGAGAGATTATCATAGTTAG
This sequence comes from Picea engelmannii, assembly GCA_009831015.1. Lineage (NCBI taxonomy): Eukaryota > Viridiplantae > Streptophyta > Pinopsida > Pinales > Pinaceae > Picea > Picea engelmannii. Next base: position 494,132 of record ML792211.1, on the reverse strand, counting down.
TACATATTGAGGAAGATCGGTTTGTCGCAGGTTTCCATAAGCAATTTCAGAAGGCGAGAGAGAAGGCATGGCATGATGGACACATTAAACAAAAAAAGTTTCAAGTGGGATATTTGGTATTACTCTATGACAACAAGTTCATACAGCATCCAAGAAATTTTAGAATGCACTAGTTAGGACCATATGTGATCCAACATGTAACAGAGATAGGTGTTGCACGGTTGGGAACCCTGAATGGAGAAGTCCTTGGAGGAATGGTGAATGGAAGTTGGATGAAAATATCTAGAGATGGTCAATAATCTACGCAGTAAATTGTGTTGCGCCATAACATATGTATCACAATAGTTGTACTATAGTAGGAAGATAAAACACAGAAAACACACAAAAAGTAGAAAAAGGAAGAAAAACAAATAAAAAAGTAGATATAGAAAAAGAAAAATATTATAGAGTACAAAGACATAAGACATTGTGCAGAAGGAATCATTATCGTGCATCAGGATGGAACTTTGCCAATTAAGAAAATAACACAGAAGAAAAAGACTGTGAATCAAATAAATGCAAAAGCAGGAGAGGTTGTGCAGTTTGGCACTGACAAGACCATTAAAAGCATTAAATCACGGAAATGACGAGGAGAATATGGTAATGACAGGTCATAAAGTCGTCGTATAATAATAAATGGTAAAATCTGCCAAAAATCACGACAAATTGGCAGTATGAGGAAAAAATCACACGACGGATTTGGTAATAAAGTCGCATTTATTTAACCATTCATCCACCCCGTTGGTGGATTGGAAAAGTTAGTTAAGGCATGATGAGACATGCATAGTTGGAAACGAGGCACAAAAGCAATCGAATTTCGCTAAGCGTAAATCATTATTACTAAGAGTTGCATGCAAGAGAGAGAGAACCAGAGAAAACCAAAGCGAAACCAAGTGACTTAGATCAGAACTACAACTACCACAGAATAGCCACAAAGCAAGAAACATAACCTTTCTCATGAAACAATGGCGATGTCGAAAGTTGGAATGTCATCATAAACATCACGAAAGTAGTCAAAACGACCAACAAATGCACTGGAGGTTAAGGAAATACATGGAGCTTTGACTTCAACTTCAAAGGAAAGCTTCCACAGGGATTATATCCCACCAACGAAAGACAATGCGCTTCAGTTCAAATTACCAGTAGATGGGAAATACCCACTGACAACATCACCAGTCCCACTTGGTGTAAGTATTGAAGGAGACATGATCGACAAGGTTTCCGCCCTCAAGTTTGTGGATCACGATATCATAAACGAGTAGAAATTTCTTGAGCTGGCCAAGGAAAAGTACTTGTGCCCTAAGAGCGTATCGGGTACATGAGAAATATTTATAGAAATGTAGATGTGGGAAACAGGACTTGAGAAGTCGGGAATATTTCACCTATTGGAGGTTCCCCACTTCATACACAACCTAGAAATCAATGTGTGTGTGAAGTTACTACTCAGCTACGTCCATGGAGGGACAATGTGGCTTAACCCACCAATGTCAATTGATATTGCCTTGATTGTGCAGATCACAGAGCTACTGAAATCCGGAGAGGAGCCAACCACTATGTTCAACAAATAAGGGGAGAGATCCCTATCAGAATCAACGAAGGAGAAATTTCACACCTTCAAGGGGAAAAGGGGATTGGATGTTGTGAACATCAATGATAGTGGTTTTTAGTTTGAAATGTAGGTGTTGGCCTGCAAATTGTTGCACAAGTGTCTTAAGGATGAAGTACCGACTGCAGTGATCACAACTGCAAAGAAATGCTCAGAAGGGGTCCAAATGAACTGGGCCACCTTCTTGGTGAATAATTTTTTGACAGACTGTATCGAGGCCCAAGAGAAGGGTACATAATTTCATTATGCATGGAATTTTATTTTGATTGCACTGGTAGGATGGTAGGAACCAGGATACTACCAACACATGGGGACAACTGGTAGAGTTAATATGGTTGGGCAGTATGGTAACTTATGGCATACGATGAACAAAAGGAGGCAACAAGACAATAATGTTATATTTTTTGTATACTTTGATAATATCAGGTATCTAATCAAACATACACCATGCATCTCAACTGAGATAGTGGAAACCTACAAGGATATTACACAATTCAAAGAAGGAATGCACCATATGTACGTGCAAGCAAAGAAGGACCATGTGTGCCGGTGGCTTCCCACCATATATAGGTTGACAACAAAGGATGTATGCTTGATTGTGAATGATTGGGAAGATTGGTGGAAAACCCTAGTAGAAAAAATGGGGCAACCATAAGATGAAGAAGAACAAGATAAGAGTGATGAAGAACTAGATGAGGGGAAGGGGAATGACTGGAACAATGGTGGAGGAGATACACTTGGCCCATCAACAGTAGAGGCACAACAAACAATCCCCACAACAGGAGTGAAATGCAAATGTAAGGGGAAGGAGCCAGTAGGAGGTGCGTGCAAGAAGACCAAGGCGCACAAGGAACCCCCACTCTACAATTTTACCAATGACGACATTGACCGAATCAGATACCAAATATGGAATGTCGCAGAGGAAGTCATTGAGGAAGTGATGAGGAAACAGGCAGAGAAACACCAAAATTTGTAGGAGAAGTTGGTAACACTACAACATCTCTTGGAAGCAACCAACATAACAAAAGAGCACAAGACAGAGGGAGGAACATCCACAATTCTGGTAGAGGAAGAAAAGATTGTTCATCCAGTCTTAACCAAGCTAGTAGCTAGGAAAAAAATGCTACAAATTGAGACGAACACAATTGAGTTCCCAACGACATAATTACAAGAATAGGTGAAGGTGATAAGCCATCTAAACATTTTGGTATCACATATCTAGATATATATATTATAAATCTTGTAAATAGGCATGTTGAATGAGATCAAGATCCGAGGAGATGAAGCACACCAGGAATTGACCAAAGTACAGATGAAAGGGCCCAATTACAACAATAGTATGAAATTGTTCTACAACAAAAGAGCACAGTGGAAGGGTAAGTGGAAGGAGTAAGAAAGGAAAAGAATGAGGCCGAGGAAAGGACCAAGAAATATCTCAAGGAAAAGGACGAAGCCGAGATTATGGCGCATAAGACACAAGCGGTCGTCCAGAAGTTGTACAAGGAAGTGCCTGAAGTGTCCATGGTAGTAAAGGATACTATGGAAGAACATGTATTGAATATTGGTGAAGTCATCAAAGGCTTATGATCAAATATTGAAGACCTACAGTTGCAAAGTACACCAGGCACACCACCAAAAGTAAGAGCAGGAAGAGAGAGAATTGTGATGACAGTCGTCGCCAACATCAAGAAAGTAGAGGAAGAGTGTGCAAAACTCTACGAGGAGAGCATGAAAATATGGACAACCTTGGTGGAAGACCCAGAGATGAAGGATGTGGAGTACAAATTAGATAAGCATAGGAAAATGCCCAACAAGCTTTAGAGAGAATCAACACACTTCCACCAACTGAACATATGAAAACAATTTTGGCACAGAGGCATTCATACGTGGAAGTGGAAAAAATGAGGGATCAACAGAAGATCCTTCAACAACACTTAGGACCGCTGCAGGAACATGCATTGAGGATAATAGGTGAATTGGCCACTACACAGGGAAGGTGAAACAAGCAGCACATGAAGAAGAAGATAAAATTACAGCCTTGATTGTGCAGGGGGTTGAAGATATTGTGGAGACAAAGAAGGAAATAATAAAAGAAGTTGCGACAATTAAGGAAGCCTCCTAGAAATTCATCCAAGGATGGAGGAGTGCACAACAGGCCTAAATGACTCGGGACGAGCCACAAGTGAGTGTTGGGGGCCTGTTGGATAGGCATTTTGGAAATAATATACATAAAAATACTAAGTATAGAAGAAGTGCGTAAAAGAACAAGGAAGATTCGGGAGTGCGTAGTTGAGGCACAGTCAGGAGTATAGTGCACAGAGAGAAGAATAAAGCGGAGAGGAGAATACAATATAGGAATAAATAAAAGAATAAAACATGAGAAGAAAGAGGGAGAAAAGGAAGGATGGCATCCCGACGTGCTAAATATAGAAGGACGTGCAAAAGCAGGAAGAACAACAATTAGAATGAAAAAGCAGCATGCTGACAAAAAAACTAGTGAAAGTAGCCTGAACAACAAGTTAACTTGAGTTTCCCGTATGGGGTGACAGAGAGAGCATTACAGCCACGTGGAGGGGAGTCGGGACGGGGAGTTAATATAACCTCGGGCCCCCGTCAACTCGCACATTAACAAGCCATGCGCGCACGCAGAAGCATTCAAGGTCCAAGACCCCTCGTGCAAGCGATGTGTACTAGCATTTACAAGCTGGTTTTAATGGTGGAAATGACGGATATGGTTATAGCTATAGCCACCGTCTCCGCGCTCATAACACAGGTCGATAGCCTTGGGAGCCGATTACCCGCGATCTCCCCAAAGCCTCAGCATCCTGGTCGATTTTCTCATACCTGGAAGCCATTTGCGGACCCTGGGGGCAAACACAGAGCCTGCAACATGCCAAGAATCCGAGGCAGGTCGCGACGGGGGGCAGCTTGGTATGCTGCGCAGTCGCGCCGCAAACGAAAGGAAACTTTTGAACGAGCCATGGCAATGGCTACTAGACGACGCAGACAGAAGCTCAGGAAGCCTCCAAGACGGTTCGAGGAAGAGCGGATTCCAGAAGAAGGCCCAAACATTTAGCTGGAGCAAACCCTGTTCGCCGTACCTGCAAATTGGCACCCGGGCTCATCCTCTGGCTTGGCTAGCCCTTCACAACAGGCGGAAGACACCCCCGCCGATGAGAGGCCTTACACACCTTGTTATGTGGTGGAAGAACCACCCCCCGAGCCCACCAAAGCGGAAGAGGCACCCAACCAGCAAAGCGACAAAGCGGCTACCACAGAGGAGCGCGAGGACAGCCACCATGCAGAGTAGCACCCTTCAAAGGATTGGGACCTTCTCAATCTTCTGTTCGAGATTAAGCAGCAGCTTGAGGACCAGGTTTTTCGCATGAAAAGACTCGAGCAACGCCTGGACATGTTCTTTGCAGCGCACTCGAGAGCTACGCCAAAGAAGCAGTGCCCGACTTGTGCTAGAGTCTATGCCCTTCCTGCGCGATGGAAGCACTCAGCAATGGTCGACGACACTCACCAGGGTCCAGAGGTTATCTGATATGTAGTCCTAGACTTTGTTTATGGCATAGTTATTTCAGTTTACGCCTTAAGCTAGATAACTATAACTGTTTCGTAGATATGGTTAATAGCACCAGTTTTAGAACTTTGCCTGCTCGTCCCGGTTTCCTTCGGGCGGGACGCAGCAGAGACGTTTTGGCTGTTTTTTGCTTATTCTGCAAACAGGGTGACACTTGGACTTGGGTGCCCAGCTGTCCCGGTTTCCTGCCTAGGCGGGACAATTGGCTTCACCTTCAGACTTGTTTTTTGATGATCTTAATATAACAGGATCCAACCTTTTATTTACAAAAAAAAAAAACAAGTTAACTTGAGTTGTCATGTATTGTAATAGGGTTTTGGGGATGAACAAAGTAGGGTTTTAAGCCCTAGAATTTATGTATAAATATGTAATGGATTGGGAGAATAGGGTTTCCTCTGTGTGGTTATTCTTGAGCAGTATTGTGGAGTCTGTTCTAAGCTATCGAGATTTTTTGTCAGTAAGAAGAGTGATAGGATGGTTTGAGAAAGAGAGAGAGTCTATGTATGAATTCTAAAAAGGTGATGTAGAGGGAGAGATAGGCTTGCACTATAGAGCGGTTAGGCTAGGAGAAAGGGAAGATAACTATGATGTATCTTTGTAAGCATAGTGTGAAAGCCTGAAGAAATTACCAAATGCATAATAAAGAAACCAATTGTTGTGGACGTAGCCCATAGTTGGGTGAACCACGTTAAATCCTGTGTTAAATGTATTTTGTGTGATTGTTCATAGATTAATTCTGGATGCTTATTAGAGTAGATTTGTCTTATGTGTAATCATTGCGCAATTGTTACTAATGTTACAATAATGGGTTATGTTGTAATCTAGAATATAATGGTAATATGAATCTGAACTCACTAAGTAGCTAACGAAGAGAAAAGACAAAACAACACACACAAAACCAATAAGTAAGAATGAATAGAACAACCTCCCATTCCCTCACTACTGCAGAAACCCAGTTCTTGCAGTCCCGATAGATACCTCGGGTGAGACTTCATCTACACATGCAGGTGATGTCGAAACGGCTGGTGTCTAAAGGGTTTTGTTGGTCAAAGATAACTTAAAGCTAGGGTCTTACACCCGCGTGCAGTGCCAACAATTATGATGAATATATTAAACATAAGAAAATATTTTTTACTTTTTATATTCTTATGTTAATCTCATTTCAAGTAAAGCCTTGTGGATATTCGACATCATTGGTGGGTATTTATTAATCATTGTCATACATTTTATCCCTTGATGAAGTCATTTGGAATTATTAGATTTTGCATGACAAATCATGCTTTTCCTTAGATATGTTTTGTTTTGTATTTAATTATAATATACAAATGCATAAATTCTTAAACACTCCAAAAATCCATAGACCTAACACTAACATAGATGTTGATAAGGTGAAGATATAATATTTCATGTCAAATTTATTATTAGTCCAAAATAAAAATGCATATCAAAGTGTGAAAAATGCACACTCTTAACTTCCATCATCATTTTTTAATAAAATAGCTAAAAATTGCATACGAACACTATCAAATTCACTCTTTATCTTAGATAATATAATAAGGCACACTCTTAACTTCCATCATCATTTTTTAATAAAATACCAAAAAAAAATGCATACGAACACTATCAAATTCACTCTTTATCTTAGATGATATAATAAGGATGCAAATGAATGCCTTAATTAAATGTCATAGTTAAATTAAAGCTAAATTTTACATGTAGAATAAACATAAAAAAGTTCCAAAAAAATGCACACAATGGCTCTTGTCTTATGTGAAAATGCATTCCATGTGCCTTAGAATGCCCATAACATCAATTTTGTTCAATAAAATGCACTTTGTGCATGAAAAATGCACACCACGCTATCAAATGCATGCCTACATTGTTAAATGTGGTCCTTATGATGGGTGATGCAAGAAGATGTAAAATTCCTTTGTAAAATTAAAACCGAATGTTATCACATGTAGAATGAACATTAGCGATTTTGAAATATGCACACCAAAGCACTAGTATGATGAAAAAATGCACGCCATGTGTCTTAGAATGTGCACAACATTACCTTTTTCAATGAAATGCATTCCATGCTTTGAAAAATGCACTCATGCATTAAAAAAATGCATGCTTGAGGTGGTAGGGAGCAAGGTGAAGTTATAATATTTCATGTAAAATAATTTTACTAAACCAAAATGCATGTCAAAGTGTGAAATATGTAAACTGTTGTAATCTAGGCAATTTAGGCAAGCATTCAAGAAAGAGTACACTGGAACGTACATCAAGAACACACACATTCCAAGAGAGATGGAGATAAATGTGAAGGATATCCAACCATTTTTGTATTCCATATTTAGGGTTATTTATACAATGGGTAAATGGTTGGAGCGGTTACACCTGCTCCAACTAATCATTTGTTTAGTTACATTTCCACTTGTTACAAATATTCTTACTTTATTACATATTTTCATTTAGTTTAATGTCTAATAAGATATATGTGATGACTATTAAGACCTGAAAGGCCTCCTCAACATCTCCCCCAAGCTCAATTCCTTGCTCGTCTCGATCAAGCATGCAACAATGTCCTGAGTCTCTACTGTTGTTGAAGTATCCTTATTTGTATCACCCATGTGTACCAAACTACATAGCTAACTCATCCACAACAACCTCCAACTAGATAGGGAGACACACGTATACGAAGTTAAATGTGACTAATATCAATTGTATCTGAGTGACAGATCCCATGTCCTCAATCTCCATGTTCTACTTACATTTATCAATTGTGATATCTTTCAGGTGTCGAAGCTGTTGTTATTGCCAATTCGGGTGATCAATTTAGACCGAAACTACTCATGTGCTTTTGTCTCTCGAAGGGTTCTTTATTTGGAATTGGCGAGGGTCTGTGCCATCAATCACTCATACCATTCTTTTATTGTCACAACCCATAAGTATTTTGCGACTGATGTAACAAGGGGCTCAATCAATTCAATGTGCTTGTCATCATCTTTTCTTTAAGCGCTTCATGTGTGTGTCATAAAACTTCTCTTGTAGATGTCTTTAACCGCTACCGACATGGTTATTCTCGATGTTGTCCAATGTGATCAATTATGCTTGTTGCTTCGTTGTTCATAACTCTTGTTTTTGTGGTGCTCTTTAGCATGATTGTATTGCTTTCTATACTCAAACCTCATGTTGTCTATCTTTGGTCAATCCTTGATGTCGGTTTATTTCTGAGTGTTCTGCTTAGGTCGGTTTTCCATCAAAGCTACAACTTAGTCGAAAACTCATCCATATTTCGAAGTCGACCATGCTATCTAGTCGGTTTTCCATGGAAAAGAAGCTATTACAAAATTTGGATTCCTTGTATGCTTCTTGTGTCACCATTCACTGGAATTCTCGTTCTTATGTTATCGAATTCTCTCATATGGTAAATTATCAACACATCCATCGGCTCGTAGGAATTGCAAGAGGGAGATAAAATAAGATTTGCAGAAATTCACTGCAATCTTTACCTCAAAAAATTTCGCTTATATTTTAACTAATCATTTGTTTAATTACATTTGCCACTTGTTTTATATATATATATATATATATATATATATATATATATATATATATATATATATATATATATATATATATATATT